>CM045763.1:208829788-209169170 GCA_025200525.1 Camellia lanceoleosa
CCACCAGCGGTAAATGAGCCGTACATACAATATCGTGCCTGAAAAGAAAACAAACTTAACAGGTACAATATGATTATCAACATGCATGTCATATGTAAAATAAATGCAAAATTATATGCAATATATACAAAACTATGTATAGTAATGCAAATGAAAATGTAGTGCAATTGAAACTAAATGCAAACTACATGCAAGGCAATTGAATCATAATTCAATCATGAGCGGTTCGAAACCACACAAATGTCAGATAGATTGATGGAAGTGACAAGTCCGTCTCCCATAGAACGATGTCTGATCTATGAGTACTTCGCACGGACACAAGAACAAGTATTGGGTGGATTGACATAAGTGGGGTGACGACCCGCTGAGGAAGGAACAATGATCCTAATGCCGGATGCAACAATTACACTACAATGTAATGGAAGTGGATACAATGGATATGGCCCGCGGCCCAAACCGAAGCTTGCCTAGGAAAGGCATGTACACATACAAACCATGTCTAACACAGAAGCGGTGCCGCTACCCTCAAAGCTCGGACACAAAAGCTCGACAACTGTGCTTCGACACGAAAAATATGGGCACATACCAGACCAAGCTCAACTTGGAAAGGCGCAAGCCATAGATGGAAGGAGATGCACGGATGCATGCAATGGAATAGATACAATGAATATGGCACGGGCCAAACCAAATCTTGTTTAGGAAAGGCATGTACATACTGAGCCATGTCTAACAGAAGCGGTGCCGCTACCCTCAAGGCTCGGACACAAAAGCTCGACAACTGTGCTTCGACACGAACAATATGGGCACATACCAGACCAAGCTCAACTTGGAAAGGCGCAAGCCATAGATGGAAGGAGATGCAGTGGATGCATGCAATGGAATAGATACAATGAATATGGCACGCGGGCCAAACCAAATCTTGCCTAGGAAAGGCATGTACACATACAGGCCATGTCTAACACAGAAGCGGTGCCGCTACCCTCAAGGCTCGGACACAAAAGCTCGACAACTGTGCTTCGACACGAACAACATGGGCACATACCGGACCAAGCTCAACTTGGAAAGGCGCAAGCCATAGATGGAGGTGATGCAATGGATGCATGCAACTAAATGCAATGGATATTTACAGAAAATGCATGACTTATGCACTATACTACAATGATGCATGACATATGCATGTTTGTTTTTTTTGAAATGCAATGCATGACATATGCGGTATTTACAATGATGCATGACAATACATGTTGATGCAATGACTATGATTGCGCTTTTCCTATCTTACCAACCGGCGATACACTAGGTTGGTTCAAGATTCGCAATTGAGGCGAGACACGCCTCAACCTATGGGGCTTCCATACTGATTTCTGCCGAGGGTTCATCCCCCGGTATTTAAACCAGACTTTAGTCTCGAAATTCGAACCTTTATGCGTTCTAGGCACAAACCGTTCGAACTCTAGTCTTCACCGTCCCCAGCTTGGTCTTCTAGGAACTCACATAAGCACGCAGGTGGCTTTACCAGACCACAAGGTCGTTCGGGCACGACAAACACCAAAGGAATTGCACCTTCAGAGGATTTAAGGTCTCCTAGACCGGGATGCAAAATGTATGCATGCATTTTTTTGAAATGCGCGCCAACGCGGCTTTGAGATGCATGATAATGCAAATGAGCGGGTTTAAGGTCTCGCCGGACCTAGGGGGGCAACCGATGAGGTGCGCTAAACAATGCGATAGAATGCATGCCAAATGCAATGAGGTGCACACCACAACGCTACGGAATGCATGCCAAATGCAATGAGGTGCTCCTATATGCACCGGAGGTCTTGCACCCCCCGAGGATTTAAGGTGTCCTAGATGCATGCGTGTTTAAGGTCTCGCCAGACCAAGGGGCAATCTGTTACACAAGATTAAGTGCATGCGATGCAATGGGGTAAATGAGACGTGCGTGTCTCAAAAGATGGACAATGGAGTGCAATGAGGTACACGTGCCTCAAAGGATGGAAAATAAAGTGCAATGAGGGTGCACTAAACGGCGCGATGAAATGCATGCCAAATGCAATGAGGGGCAACTTAACACACCGAAGGTCTTGCACCTCCCGAGGATTTAAGGTCTCCTAGACCCCTGAAAAGTGCATAGCAATGCAAGTGAAGTGGGTGCATAACAATGCAAGTAATGAGCATGACAATGCTAGATAGATGTGCATAACAGTGCAGGTGTAATGGTGCATAACAATGCCATCATGGTGTGTGCATCACAAAGGTAAGCATGAGAAATGCATAACAATGCAATATAGGTACACAAGACAGTGCTATGAGGTGCACGAAAGCGGTGTGGTAAAATGCATTTTCTATGCAAGTATGGGGGCATTTAACATGTACTCTGGTGCCTCTGATTTACCTCTTGGAGGGCTTTGCAACACACTTAGCTCGAAAAGGGCACACCCTGTTCATATTGGTCAGAGATAACATCTGCTGCTGCTTTAATTGCCATTCTGACTTGAAGCAGGCTTACACTTGAAGTAGAAGCGCACTCATACTTCGGTGGCATTGACAAGCTTGAAGGGGTACATCCGGAGTACAATCACGGAAGTTGCTGAAGGTGAAACACACTCAGATGTTTCAATTTTCCCTCTTTTCTTTTGCTTGGCAGCCCAGAACCATAATAGCTTCAGGTAGGTCCTGGTTCTACTGTTCTCACACGACCTAGGTTGAACCCTACAGTTTTTGAAAGAACAAATTCCTTTTTTGCACAAATGTGGAGAATGGCACAGCACTCTGAGCACACAACAAATCATTTTTGAATTTGAGAAAATGAGTTCTCGACCGGGTATTGAGCCTACAACTGAACACAGCAAAGACGACCCAACAACGGAAAATAAAGGTAAACAACCTAAACACATCTATTGACACTTGAAACGACTCAAAACAAGAATCGAGACAAACAAAACACAACGAAAGACTCAAATGCGCACAGGGAGCCTGTTTCACCGGGTATTATTTCCCACCCTTTCTCATTTGTAATTCTCACATCACTCGGCCCTCAAGCTCTATTTTTCTGAAAAAGCCCTTTTCTCACTTTTTCTCTCATCGCACGTCTCTCTATTCTTCAATCTCTCATTTTCAATCCCTCCCCTGGGTGACTGATGGATAAACAAAAAGTTGTGGGCTCGTGCCCCTAGCATTCTGCTTGATTCTTTTTCTTCTGCACACAGCAGTGAACTTTCCCACAGAGAGGTTGTGTCACAACTGGGTGTGTAGCAAATCTGCAGCTAACATCGGTTGATGATGCCTTGCTGGGGAGTTTGGACGTGGTTAGATCTGTCCAGATGAGGAAGTGGAACGTCTCGCCCCATTCCAATTTATGCTTCGCAAGATGGCTTGATACCTCGTTGCTTGGAGGATGAGAGAGCTTTCGGCCCTTTGTTGTTAACTTGTTGTGCCCTCTTCTCGCGTAGATTGCCCTTCTTGGCAAGTATGTTGAAAATAGGGAAAGACAGAAGCCTGACTCAACTGTGCCCCTAGTTCATCATTTTGACCATTTTTTGTTTTAAAACAATTTTGACCAACATGAAAGTTAGATTAACATGCTTATTCAACTTTTGATTTTGAAAATCATGTAAGTTAGGTTGTGAGCACTGAAAATTTTCCTTTTTCGGGTCCAAGAAAATGGTCCAGTTTTGGAAAAGATGGAATAATTTTCGAGAGAATTAGTCAACCTCAGTAAAAATTCTCAAAAATTATTTTTGCAAACGGCCAATGCTCAACAAGCACGGAACCTACTCTTGAGATGCGCAACCTCGAATCCATAAGCAATGGAAAATTGCCCCTTGTCTGAAGCAACGGAAAGTTGCCCCTTGTTTGGAGTGACACCGCGGCGTTTTGAATGGCAACGGAAAGTTGCCCCTTGTTTGAACGGTACCGCAGCGCATTGAATGGCAACGGAAAGTTGCCCCTTGTTTGGATAGCGCCGTGGCATACTGCAATCAATCTTCAGAGTGACGATGACAACCAAACTCTCAGATACAGAGAAGGCAAAGATGATCAAAACCATTACATGGACACAATCAATTTGGAAGTGTTTATGGCTGGACTTCAGGATGAAGTTGCCTACGTATCCCAAACATGGGAATCAAGCCTTACGTAGTTCGGGGTTAAGGTACACTCGGGTATTAACCTCTCCTTTTTATGCTCTAACTTTTGCCAAGGCCCCTGTTGCAGATTTTCGACCTTGCGAGCTTTGTTCTTCTCTCTTTTCTTTCTTTTTCATTTTTTTCTCTTTCTCTCTTTTTTTTCTTTTTCTTTCCTTTTTTTTTTTTCTTTATAGGCTCTAACTTTTGCCAAGGCGCCCGATGCGGGTTTTCGACCTTGCGAGCTTCTTTTTTCTTCTTTTTTTTTCTTTTCCTTTTGTATGTATTTTTTTGCTTGCTCTAACTTTTGCTCGGTCGCCTTAGGGTTTTCGCCCAATGAGCCTCTCAAAGGGTAAAAGTATAACAAGTCCATGCCAAATGGTTTTGAGATTGAAGCCCTCTGTATCCAGGAGAGTGGCTGTTGTATTGATTTGTAGAAAGATCCACCTTTGGCTCGTCGAGCACATCGGACATTTTTTGCCCCTAGTTCGAGGGGTGCTTCTGATCTAGCTTTGCAAGCTTCTTCTGACAACATCTGATCCTCTTGATCTGACTTTGGTGGCCTCTTGTTCTGGGTCGCTTCAAATCTGGCCACACAGGCCTCACCTTGTAGTTAACCGTTGAACATTCTGAGTTTGAGTCCAAGGTTTGAAAATGAGGGGTCGAGTCTCGAGACTGAGAGCGATCCTAGGCTGCACAATCTCAAGAGTGATTCCACACATGTCTTCGCAGGATCGCGCAAAACATTTTTTGAAAGTTTTTAAGAAAGCGACAAATCGCTCATGCTGAAGACAGTGTAGGACCAATCTGGATCAAAGCTAGGGTCCTTCTCAGTACTCACACTAACAAGCATGATTTCATTCATTAAGGGCTTAGTATGTCTCTCTTTCTCTCAGTTGATGATTGATCAAATTTTTACAAATCCCAAGGAATTCCTTCCTCTTCGTTTTCACCGCAGTGTTAGAAAAAGTTTTGAAAAACTTAGGTCAATGCAATGATTCAAGGCACAGAAAAGGCACAGCTTCTAGTCAAATACTATCATCGCATTGAACTTCGCACAACCGGCACACGGCGTATAAAGCAAATGCGAGAGCGTGAAAATCACTGCTGTTTCATTCAAAATCTGTTGGCATAACTGGCTCCAAGGCAGAAATAGACTCAAAAGGAAATGAAAAGACAAACACAAAACAAAATGGTGATGCCTGAGGTAACGCCCCGTAATCACCTCGACTCTAACAAAAGCAGGCCGACTCGATAACGAGACAGACTCAACAGGGTTGACTCGATACAACGAGGTAGACTCAACAGGGGTGACTCGATATAACAAGACAGACTCAACTGGGGTGACTCGATACAACGAGACAGACTCAACAAGGATGACTCGATACAACGAGATAGACTCAACAGATCGACTCGACATAACGAGACAGACTCAACATGGTGACTCGATACAACAAGGCGCATTTAATACCCAAGTCGGAAGGTAGGATAAACAAAGATTCACAAATGCTCAAAATAGTGCGTGCCATCCATCACATCTCAAGTAAATCGAGCAATCGATAGCAAGTGGTTCATCCCCTGATCACATAACAACACAGGTCTAGAGTACCCGGGGTATATCAGACCCTTCTGAAGCTATGGTTCCAAGACTACTTAGCAAAAGGGAAACAGACAAAGATCTCAAATCAACTTCACCAAAATGAGACGAAAGCAGAACGACTGTGTTCTATGCGATCATCGTTTCTGAAATCACTGCCTCAAATCTGAATCTGATACCCGCAGATATAACTGATTCTCAAAATACTAATACTGGTGCCCGCAGGTCGGGTATTCAGACTTGCAAACTGGTATATGCATTCCCTGTAGAGATACACTCTAAAAGCACATAGCAGATAAATGAGAACCAAAACACCCCTATGTTGGGGTAGGGTTTCCCTGTCCTATTTTGTCAGGAGCTAGGGTTTCACTACGCACGCAGCGGTTTCAAACAACCTAAATCGGGTAAGCAACCTGTCCTAGTTTGGAATGGTCACTACGGATTCCGAATATGCAACTAGGTCGAATGGTCAAAAAGGGTGCCCCGGTAAAACCGGGGTTTGTGTTCCCATACTGGCAGAGCCCGCAACCGGTCAGCCTTATGGTCATGCCTTGACAAGACAAGCCTCCAGCAAACTGCTCAGGAATAGCAGATGGCCAACACGATGTCCTAGGCGCACCAATGCACATGCAATGCAAAGAAACACATAAATGAAATCAAAACAGGATATCACGAGTTCGAGTCAAGCTCTCCCAATCCCCAGCAGAGTCGCCAGAAACTGTAGACGCGCCCCCGTGGGGCTTGCCATCTAACAGTTCGCAGGACTCGATTTGTGTCGGTTCTAAATCTGAACCAAAGAGTCCAAATCCGGCAAATCGTTTTGAGAAAACAGATTTTTGAAAAGTAGTGCCAAACATGGACTGCTTTGCGGATTCTGAGTCGCCACCTAAATATTTTTTAAAATGGGAAATCTAGAAACCACGACTCGGTGCTTAGGCCACGTGTCCGCCATCACCAAAGTGGTCTTGGCTCGAGCTTGGGTACGATCGGGAAGGTCACTATGAGCACTTTCGCTTTCCCAAGACCGGCCTCTACTAACCGTGATATCCGATTTTGAAAACCTTACATGTTCTTATTAGGTTATTAGCCTAGAATTACTATATTATGCGACAAAGAAACAAGTATAGACCAAATCGCTTAAGTTGGAACAAAACACCACATGTTTGTTTTGAAAATGATTTGCTACCGCAAGTAGGCTAAAATGCAGTTTTGCCACTCTCAAGCGGGCTTTTAGAAAAGACGATTTTGCCACTATCTAGTGGGCTTTAAAACTCAGTTTTAATGTGTTGTCCCAATTTAGGTAATTCAACCTCCATCCACAGCATTCATGCGGTTATATCACATAAGCACTTAGCCTCATGGTAAGCATGCTATCATGTTAACATTCACACATGCGATATGCTAAAGCATAAAAACTCACCTAGTACTCCAAGCCAAAACAAGCTTATTAGAAATCCATGCATGGACCTAAGCATACTGTAGTGTCTAATGCAACACATGCAAAGTTGTAATCTAGGGGGGCTCGGCTATCCTCAACATGGCATATGGGTTGCTACAAATATCACGAATTCAATCTGGAATTGAAAGTACGATGCAGTTTGTATGATGTCACGAGCCCGATGCGTGTCAACAAATGGATGGATCGACGCATGCATTGCATAAGGTATGCTAATTTAAAATGTTCTAATCTACCACTGAAAGCGGGTAAATAAAAGGGTTAGAAAGAAGCGGGGGTTGGAAGACATGCATCACACTCACACACACTTATTACATTTTTGCCCTCACTCGGAGGGACCGAATAAATAAATAATCTGCATCAAGAATAAATGAATGAATAAATTATTACAAATTTCTAAATCGAAATTAAATTAAACAGATAAAATAAATGGAGCCTCACACTCGGAATCTTGTGAATGATGCATGCTCGTCGCGACCGGGAAAACCTATGCCATGGCATTGCAATTGCTTTTTCTTGTCCCCGCCTCTCTAAAAATTCCGAAATTCAGGATACCTCCCAAGTGGTCCAAATGCCTCACCGGCTAGACACAGTAGTCATCGGCCCTTCCTGGCCATCGGTGAACTTGATTATTATCGGCACAAAAGTAGTGCCGGTCGGCACCATTTTATGCCGGTCGGCAGAAGTCCCCGCAGTGAAGAAAGAGACAAAGAATGACAATGCATAGGCATGGTTTTTGGGCAAATGTGAGCATGTCCAACACCTCCTATCATGTTAAGGGACTCAAGGGGGTGTGGCTCTTGGTTCTAGGGCTATCAATTGTGCATTTGATGCATGATAGCCTAAAGAACCAAGATTGCTCATTTTAATGTAAATATGAATGCAACACAACAAATGAAGGCTAAGTCCCTATCATATGGAGATCAAGGGCCTTAGTGACCAAGGATTGAGGTGAGTTACACCACTTGAAATGTGAACTCCCCTCAATCCTAGGCTTGGCTTGACAACCCCAAACCAAGCTATGAGATGCAAGTATGCAAGCAAGGCTCAAATGCAATGCAACCTATCATGTTAAGCATGCAAAGAGCTAAAGTATGTAGGATACCAATGGCATGCAAGATGGGCCAATTAAACATGGGACTAACAAGCATACATTCAAGGCTACATTGACCAAGCAAGCAACAATCATGAAGTAAGCATGCAACAATGGACTTAAGCCATAAAGGACAGCCCTCAAACTCCCAAAAACAGTGGCAAAACAAGCCTCTCAACATGATCAAAATGCCTCACAAGCATGCTATTCAATGGGGCCAAGTCTAGGACACCAAAGAGAGTAATTTGACATCATTCATACAACCACTCATGGCATGCATTCAACAAACAAAAAAACAGATTTTAAGCATGTGGAATGACACCCAAATCCCCTCATGGCACCCCCAAAAAATACACTAATCATGGAAGCATGCACAATGCTCTTTTTAAGGCATAAAAGACCCACATTCTAAGACATGAAGGAGATGATAAATGGAGGTGTTTGAACATGAAATGGGGACTGAAATACCACCTATAATGATGCCAAATCATTAGATCAAAACAAGATAAACATGCTAGGACTTCATACAAACAAGGCCTACAAGCCAATATGCAAGACAACCACCTCAAGCACACCAAACATGGCAAAAACAGTGGCTCACAGCCCTCTTACATGGCAAAACAATGCTAGTATCTTCATGAAACTAAACCTAAACATGCAAAAATCATGGCCTCAAAACATGACATTCTTTTAGGCACAAGAGAGCATTTCAAAGGAAGTATGAGAAGCATGTTAGAGACTATAATTCCAACTAAAAACAGAGGTCAAACATGACCTAAGACAGTCCCAAAAGCCTTGAAATGAAGCCAAATGCAAACATGCACACATGCTATGCCATAAGTCAAAACAAAGGCCAACCAAAGGACCAAAGGGAGAGGGGTGTCTCTCCCTTAGATGAGGCTCGAAAATATCATCCTCACCACTGAAAACCCACTGGTTTTCAGAGGGAAGATCCAACAACACCAAACCAACAAGGCCTAAGGAACAGCCACCAAATAGGGCCAAACAAGGCTTAAAGTGATGAGGCTTAACTCAAACCAAAAAGACCTTAATGAAGGTTCAAGAACAAGTAAAAAAAGACTTTTTATCTTAAACACAAACTCAAAATCACAAAGTAGAGAGGGTAGAAATAGATTGCAAGAATGGGGAATCTAAAGCAACAAGCTTACCCTTGAAGAACCAATGAAGAACAATGTGGTCCAGCCCTCTCCAAGTGATCAAAACCAGTCCAAAGTCACTCAAAACAAACCTCCAAGTCTTCCAATCTCGGAGCTAGGTGTAATAGTGTGTGTAATGGTGCAAAAGTGAGGTAAAACACACTATTTGGGGCTTAAAACACACACACAAGAGGAGAGGAGGGGAGATATAGATATATATGGATATATATCAGAGAATGTATGTATATTCTCTGGTTCTTGACCTAAAATCTCTAACCTCTAAGCCAAAGAGATGAATGGTGCTTATATAGGCAATATAAGGGCTCTAACTTAATGGCTAAGCAAGACCAAAAAGGTTCAAAGGGTGTAAAGGGTTTCTAGCTTCCAAGGGAAGCCAAGACAACTGGCCAAGCTTCTCCAAGAAGCTTGGCCAAGGGTTCAAGCTTCTAGAAGGTTCAAGGGGGTTCAAAAGGGCAAAAGGGTGCAATGTTATGCACGGGGAGGGGTGATGGTGTAATCCAGCTGGCACAGCTGGCATGCACCATCCCTGTGGGTTCGAAGGGTCACCGGCCAAAACGATCCGGCACAAAAGTGCGCCGCCCGGCATCATAAAGTGCCGATCGGCCAAGGATCAAGGTAAAAAAAGTGCCGATGTCCACTATGGATAGCCGGTGGAGGTGTGGGGCAGCCGGTGGGTTCTAGGGATGGCTAACAAGCCTTCCCCTACCCTCAAATGCAAACAGACACAAGTCTTGGTAGAAAACCAAGCACAGAACAAACCGGTTAAGAGATCCTGAGGCACGGCGCGCAGTCGGGACCTCCGGGAACTCAAAACGAACACAAACATGGATAATCACCGGGTGTTCAAGCGGTGATGTCCAAGTCTTGAGGACGGTCAAAAATGGGGTGTCTACAGCATGCGACAACATGCGATGATGGACTTAAACTAACATGGGTAGCTCGCAAGCATGCCAAAATCAGTGGCCATAATGAGGGGCAAAACAGCCCCGAAACAAGGCGAAATGACACCCGATGCATGGAATCTCTCTCGAAATGCAAAACTAGGCATACAGAATGGCCTACAGCTATACTAAACATGCGTAATTTGAACATGAAGTGTAAAAGAAGAAGCAAGGCAGCCCCAAAATAATCATTTTTATAGTACAAAGCATGGCCAAACAGTGAGCAAAAGTGGGACTAAAATGGCATACAAAAAGGGGCTCCGCAAGGGAGGCAATGAAGCAAGTGGTAGATGCAATGCCCAAATAGAAAAAGACCCCTTCTACAACACTGAATATAGACCAAAAATATGACCACTTACAGCTTATGGCAGCCCCCAAAACAGTATACAAATATGGCAAACAATTCATGCAAGAAATGGGCCAACAAAGGGGCAAAGAAGTAACTGATATATGGGGGTCTCAAACAAGTGAGAAACCTTCAATAATGTTGAATAGGGTCTCAAAATATGGCATTTTAGTGTAGATGATCAAGCCCAAATCAGTATAAAAACATGCTCAAAATGCATTGTAAGATTAAGGCCACAAGAGGGCTATAACATGAAGTACACAAAATATTCATCAAAAAGCCAAAGACCCTTAATAAAACATGACAAGGGGGTCAAAATATGGCCACTTTCAGTTCCGATCATGGCCGAAAAACAGAAGCATGATAAGCTTAGAAAACATGCAAAAATAGGGACCAAAGAGGGGTACAATGGCAAGTGATACATGGAGGTCCCAAACAAGGATGAGCCCTTCTTCAATGTTGAATAAGGGCTCAAAATAAGCCTATCTATAGTTTATGACATGCTCCAAAACAGATCATACATAGGCTAAAAATATCATGCAAAATAATGGCATTCAAGAGGATAATGAAGCAAGTGCCAAAAAGAAGCTTCAAACTACAATGAGCCCTTAATGAAACATGGAATATAGCTAAAAAAAATGACATTTTCAGTTTTGGTCGGAGCTCAAAACAGCAAGCAAAATGGCTAAAAAAATGTTGCAAACTTAAGCTCAAAAAGAGGGAATTGACACTTACCCTTGAAGACCAACCCTTGGTTGCCTCTTGGACTGAAAAATGGTGCCTCCTAGCCTTTGAGAAGAGATCCAAGCTGCTGGAAATGGAAGTGGTAGTGTAGTGCTAGGTGGTGGTGTAGAAAAGGGCCAAGAGTAATGGACTTTTGAGCTTTGGAGAAGAGAGCTATGGAGGATTGAGGGTGTATCTATTAGATATATATATATATATCTGGTTTTTCGCTCCAACCCATACAAAGGAAGAGGATGGATCTCTTATATAGACCAAGGAAGAGCCAAGCTTCTAAGGTAAGCTTACTAAAAGGGCTCAAGGCTTATTCAAGAAGCCAAGCAAAGGGACCAAGGCTTTTCAAGGAAGCTTGGACAGCTGGTAAGCTTCTTGAGGAAGCCAAGACAAGGGGTCAAGGCTTCCTCAAGAAGCCTTGAGCAAAGGGTGCAAAAAGAGGGGTCCAAGGCTCAAAATGGCCACACATGTGTATAGGGGGTCGGGTCTGTGCATCCCAGCTAGCACAGCTGGCATGCACAATGCCTGAAAGGTGCAAAGGGGTCAAACCGGCCAGAAAAGGAGGTCATCGGCAAAAATAAATTGCCGGTCGGCTAAATAGATTACCGATAGGTGCTTCCAAGGTCAAAAAAGGGCCAGTGGGTGTTCAAATTGAAGCTCCGGAAGTTAGCTTTCCAATGGAGCAAACCTTGCATTAAAATTCCTCCTGTGGAAAAAGTTATGTCCATTTTGGTGAAGCCGCGCAGATTCGATCCAACCGGGATGATGCCCAACTTCAACTGATCATATCTCCCCCACCCGGAGTTGGCTTTAAGAGATTCTTGAGTGCAAAATGAAGCCCCAGAAGTAAGCTTTCCAACGGTGGTGGCCTCATAGCTAAAATCCAAGTATGTAGATGAATAAGCCCGATTCAGCGAGGACTGCTCGACTCCCTTCCACTCGGATCCTTGCCGAACTTCTTCTCTAACTTGTTTTCTCCCCTCTTCTCCTATTTTCTTCAACTTGAAACCCCTAAACAAAGTGTTTTGAAAGATTTTTCAAAGATTTCATCTCTCTTTCATTCATTCTCCGCTTTATCCTTGCTTGGTTTACCGAAAAACGCAACATTTACCGAAATGCGAGCGTCAGAACATCGTAGGAGCTTTATTTCAAAAATGTTTTGAAAGAGAGGGTTTTAAGGTCTAAAAACCATCCAAAATAATTTTGGTCCAAAATGGGGTGTGAAGTTGAGATTTGTCTCTCTCTTTGTCGAAGAAACTGAACCTTTGCCCTGCGCAGTTTCCAACACCGAGCAAACCATCAGTAGTGCCCAAGTCTTGAGGGCAGTCAAAAATGGGGTGTCTACAACGCCAAAGAATCAAAGAGCCTAATGGAGGCCATCCATGAAGGAGAGTGTGGAGCGCACATGAGTGGGGTGATGCTAGCTCGAAAGATTCTCAGACAGGGTCATTACTGGTCCACCATGGAGGAGGATTGTATTGGCTTTGTTCGGCGATGCCACAAATGTCAGATCCATGCAAACTGCATGAATATCCCACCGTCGAAGCTGTACAATATGACTTCGCCGTGGCCATTTTCAGTTTGGGGAATTGATGTGATCGGGGCCGTCACTCCAAAAGGGTCTAATAGGCATGAGTTCATTCTGGTCACGATAGACTATTTCACAAAGTGGGTTGAGGCCCAATCTAATGCGGTGTTGAAGGCTTCACATGTTGCAAAGTTCATCAGAAACAACATCATCTGTTGCTACGGGGTCCCGAACGAGATCATTTCAGATAATGGTTCCCACTTCAAGAAGGAAGTGATTGACTTGTTGTAAAAATACAACGTGGCTTTTCATAAGTCGTCCACATATCGGCCGTAGACCAACGGAGCAGTTGAGGCCGCCAACAAGAACATCAAACACATTTTGCTCTGTGGGGCTACCGGACGTCAATTAGGACTTTTACTGGGGCGACTCCGTATTCATTAGTTTATGGGATGGAGGCCGTTCTACCTATTGAAATTGAGGTTCCGTCATTGAGAGTGCTGGCTGAGTGTCAGATAGCCGAAGCAGATTGGCAGCAGAGTAGATTTGAAGAACTCATGCTCTTTGATGAAAGAAGACTGAAAGCACTGTACCATGTTTAAGGTTATCAGCGCAGAATTGCCAGGGCTTTCAACAAGAAGGTTAAGTCCTGGAATTTGAAAGAAGGAGATTTGGTGCTCAAAGACAACCGAGCTCCCATCCATGACCCTAGGGGCAAGTTCAGACCCAATTGGACTGGTCCTTACATCATCAAGTCTATCTGGTTGGGTGTAGCTGTCGTTCTCATGGACCTGGATGGCCTAGAGTTCTCACAGCCGATCAACATGGACAAGTTGAAGAAATATTACCCTTGAGTGGCTCGCTAAGGCCGAAAACCCGAAAGGGCGACCTAGGCAAAAGTTAGAGCATGAAAAATTTGAAATGATAAAAACTAAGCTCGCAAGGTTGAAAACCCGCAAAGGGCAAACTTGGCAAAAGTTAGAGCATAAAAGGTGAGGGTTAATACACGAGTGAACCTGAGCCGAACTATGTGAGGCTTGATTCCCATCTTTGGGATACGTAGGCAACTTCATCTTAAAGTCCAGCCACAAACTCTTTCCCGATCAACTTTGTCCATTTGATCATCTCGGTCATCTTTGTCTATTCAGCATTCAAGAGCTTTAGTTGTGATCTCTGATGCAGTGCTATTCAGACTAGGGGCAACTTTCCAGTTGCAGGAATCCGGGGTAGTACATCTCAGTGACAGATCTCAGGCGTGCCCAGTTCTGATCCATATCGAAAATGGTTTTGAAAAGTTTTAATAAAAGTTGATTTTGTTCAAATTAATCTTTTTACGACCTAGACCATTTTTAGACCAAAGCGGAAAATTTTCAGTACCCACAACCTTCAATTTCATTGATTTCAATACAAAGTTCTCCTACTCTTGAATACAAATTGAAGTTGCTTTTTATTACACTCATAAAGAAAACTTGAAAGTACTAATAAAGCAATAAATCCGAGGCATAGATAAGTTAGGTGTTCCTGTGCCTCCTCCCAGAGCTGGTCGAAGCCTCTGATGCCAAGCTGGGCCCAATCTGTGCCTCTTCATTGAGCCAATCTACGCACTCATCAGACAAAGTGTAACTGAAAGTGGGAGCAGGGGCCAGAAGCTCTCTCGTCCTCCATGCCGTGGCATACCAAGCTAGCTGTACATCTCGGACCAGAAATGCAGCTGGATACTCTATCCCCTCCGCCGGGCAAATCTGATCATGGCCGAACTGGCATTGGAACCGGAAAGGAAAGTAGAACATGTAGGGTGTCAGGCCAATCAGCTGAATCCCAGGCTGCCGGGACATGCTGTAGCTCAGTGCCAGTAGATTGAGCCAAGGGCACCACCAAGCAATGCGTTCTGCGAACAAACTGCACATCCAGTCGAACCACCATCCCTCATCAAGGGCATCGACTAGACAACGTCGGAAGAAGTAGCCGCAAGCTGAGTATGCTAGGCAAGAGTCCACAACCTACAACTTATCCATCAACCACACCTAGGGAGGGATGAAAAATGAGAGAATAAAGAATAGAGAGACGTACGATGAGAGAAAAGTGAGAAAAGGGTTTTGAGAGAAAAATCGAGCCTGAGGGCCGAGTGATGTGAGCAATATACATGTGAGATAGGGTGGGAAACATTACCTGCAGCAGTAGTGGACTCCCCGTGAATCTGGTCGTCTCCCGGCAATGGAAAGCATCCAAGCCCATCAATGTCTCGGCTAATGTCATGGCAATGCAGCTCTTGCCCTCTTTCAAGCCTTGGGCAACTTCGATCAGACGAACGCTAGGCCCACTGAAGCCTGAGGCAAGCAAAAAGTGAGACAACATGCACAAGCAAAGGGCATGTTGCCGAAAACCTTGCCACTGATGGTCGCTAGAAAACCGATGAATCAAGCTAAGGATGTCCAATTCTCCATCGCTGATCAAAGACCGAGCGTCGTGCATAGTGAGCCCACACATTCGTCCTAAGGCTTGGGCGTGGCCAAAGCGAAGCTGGGGCAAGATTTCCTCACTGCGCTCGGACTCCATCAAAACTTGGAAATCTTCAAAAGCAGGACACACCTCTTGCCTACAAAACTAAAGACATGTGTTACCGGGTTCCAAAACCTTACCACAGCATGGAGAAACGGAAGATGCAGCGGAGTGCGACTCAGCGTAAATAGTGCATTTATGCCAAAGCCCTGGAAGTTCAACTTTTCCGAGCCGTCTAAAGTAGCAATCCAAGCTGTGAGATTTTGGATAAGAAATGCCTCCATTTTGATGTAAAACTGAGATGGAATGAGAGAACCACGAAAGGAACCTTTATGGAGGATAAGGCACTGTTCGGGAGACACGTGTAAAAAATCTGGAGGTCGCCGGGCCAACTAGTCAGCCGACCACTCTTACAGTCGACGGCCAGTTTTTCAGTCGGCGACCACACAATGGTCTCAAGGCGAAGGCTGGGCCAGCCTTCTCTGGTGGTCGGCCATGGAGGAAAGTTGGTCTTTGGTCTTTTCCTAGTCTCTAGAAGGGAGCTCCTAGCATTTCCATGTGTTGGGAGTGTTGAAGGTCCGAGTCTACCTCTGTTTCGGGTGCGTTCCATCGCCCGGTTTGTCTGAAGTGCATTTGCTTATCGAGTTGTTGTTCTTTATTTATCAAGTTGTTGTTTAAGTGTTGTTCTTTGTTTATCAACATTGTCATGTTTTGCTTATCGAGTTGTAAACTTGCTGAGGTTTTGTTGTTTCTTAGCGAGTTAAGTTGTTTAGTTTGTTGCGTTGGTTCACTACCTGACTTGGTAATATACAATGCTCGATTTTCATTCAATCTCATTTTTGTGCAAAATGATGCGATGCGGTGTGATGCTAAGAATACAAAATACAACACTGTTTGAACAAAAAGCTGTTTCATTCCATCATAGCTTCTTTTCTTACAACATTTCACAACAAGGGTACAAAGTTTTAAAGAAAATAAAACTGCCTAAAAGCTGATGTGCTACAACTACTAGTAATAAAAGAAAATAAAGCAGGAACATCTGCATCAGTGCTATCAAGCGCAAGACTGAGAGGCCCTCTTCGTCTTCTTCGGTTGAGCAACCTCTGCGCTACCACCATCCAAATCGGAGCTGCTATCCTCGGAACCCTCCCCAGCATCACCTCCACCCTCAGAATCGGAGTCAGAGTCATCCTCTCTGCCTGTGGAGGTCTCTAACTGAGGATGTGCAGACTCCTCCTTCTCGCTGGACTCCTCATCATCTCTAATAGACGCTCTGCACCTGCCTTGGCTGCGAGTCGAATCCCCTCTCCCAGCTCCTCGAGAAGGCCGGGATGGCCCAGCCTGTAGCGGTGGCATCTGAAAAAGAGGGCAATTTGAATACATTAGTCAATATGTATACCAGATGCAGAGACAAGAAAGCTACATGGAATAGGTGTATGCAGATACGATATATGAATGTGGTGTGTGTCAGATGCGCTCTACATATGCAGTCAACTAATGCAGTGAAATGATCAAATTCAGCATGTCATTAGAAGTATGATAAATGCAAGGAAATTGAAAAGTACCGAAACACCGGCGATGAACAGCTACGTCTTCCTCCGTAAGACCATGCTCTCGAGTGAGGCCACCACTCCGAGTAACCCGTCACAATACTCGATGGGAGGCTGCAGATGCAAGTGCAAGTTATCAGTGAATGAATGAATGTCCAAATATCTGAATGATAAATCAAAACTGTAAAGCATACCGGTGGCGAGTCAGGGTCTCTGACGTATTGGTGATCAGGCAATGGAGGCTCCAGTGGAATCGGGTAGGATGCCCCATACCGCCAGCCTATCAGCTCGGTCGAAAGATCTGGCCACCCAGCGTGCTGATAAGTCGGGGGAATCGAGGGAATCAGTCTAGCCCCACCTATCGATGTACCGGCCCTGCTAGTTGAAGGGATATTTATAGCCCGGGCTTGAGCTGACGATGATGCACCAGCAGCCCTCCTCGTAGGAGTACGGATACCCGTCAGTGGGAGATCAGGTACGTAAGGCGGTAAGTCGTGTACTCCCCCTCCTCTGTGTGCAGAATCGCATCAGTACCCAACATAGTGACGTCGACCTCCTGGAGAGTGAGTCCCTCAGTGGACCGCATGTCCTCTGGAGGTCCTGAGGGGATACTCTGATCAGGGATGCCCATCGTTTGACACATGAAGCGATCCCCCAGAAAGCAGGCCCTACCAACCGGCCCCTCAAATAAAATCCTGTATAGAGGAGAGGCTCACCCCCTAGGGAATTGGAAACGGATATCTCCTCCCAATAGCGCCCAGGGCTGCCAAGTGATCTGTGGATAACTAGTGCATGAGCTGATTAGATATCATAAATATGCAAGATGAATCGAAGCTGAAAACATGAAGAACTGAGAGTTTTGAATTACCTCAATCGCCCGCACCGTATCAAAGAACTGTCGCAGGTAAGGCAGAGTCTCCCGAGCCCTCGGTCGGTACCGGCCCTCAAATACATGAGAGTAAGGAATCACAAGAGGCACCTCCACCTCGAGCTCCGGGGCTAGCGTCGAAATGTATGCGTAAACCCATAGCAGTGGAAAATAGGGCAATAGCCATCAGAATACAAAATGTACAGAGAATACAGAATGCTGAATGCATAATATGAATACAGAATGGAGAATACAGAATGCTGAGTATAGAATGTAGAATACTGAATGTAAGGTGTGCCGTGTGTAGTGTACAACTAACGAAAAATAGGAATGTAAATCAAGAGGGCAGAAAGTACCTCCCAGGCTCTCCAGTAGCCACCAACTATGTTCCCCCGCCCGCGGGAGGTCGCACTCATGTAACAGTAAAGGGTAACGAGGCCAGCGCCACCGCAATCATACTGGCTGACCTGTGATAGGTCCACTAAAGCACTGAGCAGATATAGCCAACTGTGTTCCTCTTACCGGATAACAAAGTGGTCCCAAGGAGGAACATTAAAAACCCTCGAGCGTACTGCTCTATCTCCTTGAGAGTCTCGGGCATAGTCTCCCTGTACTGCATGGGAAACCAGGTGTACCTGACTCTACGCGAAGATCTGTCAATCGGCGAGCGGGCTCCCAGCAGATGAATCCAAGCCGCCTCCCACTCGCCCATGTCTGCGTCGTAGGGGACCGGCCGGCCGGCCACATCAAGGCCACTCAGCATGGCAAAGTTAGATGGGGTTATCGTCATATCCCCGGTAGTTGAAAAGTGGAACGAGTTGGTGATGTCCCACCATCTCTCCACAAGTGCCCCCATCAAGGTCCTGCTCCCCGGGTAATGTGATAGCCCAGCGCAGAAGGGTCCAAACCTTGCCTGGTCAACCATATGACGAACGGTCTCTGGGAGCTCTACATACCACTCCCTAGCGATAATCGAGCCATAGCCTCGTGCAGAATAAGAAGATACCTGCATTCAAAATTAACAGATGTATTCAGTTTGCAAATGAAATGTATGAGCTACGTGTTCAGAAGTAAAATGAACTGTGTGTTCAGCATGAGTTGCGTGTTCAGATGTGATGTAAATGAACTGTGTGTTCAGTATGAGCTACGGGCAAATGAAGTAAATGAACTGTGTGTTCAGTATGAGCTGTGAGCAAATGAAGTAAACGGACTGTGTGTTCAGTATGAGCTACGTGTTCAGAAGTGAAAAGTTTGAGCTGTGTGTTTAGGTTACAAAAAGTTTAGGTTGTATGTTCAACTTTCAAAAACTGTGGGCTGTGTGTTCACCATCAAGAGTTTGGGCTGCGTGTTCGACTTTCAAAAACTGTGGGTTATGTGTTCACCATCAAGAGTTTGGGCTGCGTGTTCAACTTTCAAAAACTGTGGGCTGCGTGTTCACGACAAGAGTTTGGGCTGCGTGCTTACGACAAAAAGTTTGAGCTGTGTGTTCAGATTTCAAAAATGTGGGCTGCATGTTCACGACAAAAAGTTTGAGCTGCGTGTTCAGATTTCAAAATGTGGGCTGCGTGTTCCCAACCAAAAGCATGAGTTACGTGTTCAGAAATTCAAGTGCTTGAGCTGTGTGTTCAAAATGCAAACAGAATGCTGTGCTATAGACTGAGTGTTCAGAACAAGCTGTGTGCCAACTTAACAGAATTCTGTGTTGTGAGTTGTGTGCTAAAATGAGCAAAGTCTGGTTATACATGAGTTGTGTGCCAGTGGATCGGATGGTGTGTGAATGTGTTCAGAATGAGCAGATGAACATATATAGCGAAAACAGGAAATGCGCAAGAAATGCAGAATACATCACAGAGAATGTAAAAATGAAGTACGTACCTCTCGTGCCTGGTGAGAGAGGTGAGACTCCGGCTCCCATAGCAATAGATCCACGGGTGCTCGTCAATCAAAATCAGTAAAATGGTAGAAAGTAGCGGGAGGTAGGATGTGCTCCTGAGGACGATACCTTTCGGGATCGAAAGGCCGAACTCTTGGAGGCAAGGACATGATGTTTGGCTCATCCCCGGCACCCGGAGGATCTCCACCATGATGAAAATGACCCGCCATTTGAAAAAATCTGTAAAAATGAGCAAAATGAGCCAAAATTGGAAAAAGTCAACAAAAGTCAACTCTCGGGAAATGAAAAAGTCAACAAAAGTCAACTCCTGAGAAAATGTTCCAAATTTCGAGACAAACTTACCTCAAGCGTTGAATATGGAGAAAGAAGCTCCGAAATCAAATTTTAATTAGTTCAAAGTGAAGAGAACTGAAAGTTTTCGCGAAACAACTTTGCGTGGGGCGTTGGAAAATGCGTATAAAGCGCAGATCTAAGGGAGAAAATGGCCTAGGAAGGAAGAGGGACTGATTTCGGACTTGGAGTTGTGAGCAACAGTTTTTGGGATGTGTGTACTTAAAGATTCAAGCATGAAAAGACAAAACTGCCCCGGATTTAGCAAAGTGGTCGGCCGACCAGATTTTATGGCTGGCCGACCACCCCTTGAACAAACACTGGTCGATGGCCTCTCTAGGTGGTCGGTGGCCCTCCTAGGTGGTCTCCAAGGTCTCTTTGTTCTCCCTACAAATTTTGGCAGTGATTGGAGTCCTTGGCTCTCGAGAAAGTACAAGGAAAGTGCACTTTCTGGCGTGAAATGCCTTCGCGGGAACTTCAAATCAAGTCTTCGATGCATGACTCGTCGTTACTCGCCAAGAGCAAGGTGTATCCATTTTGAGTATGTTACGACTCCTCCGAGAGGTAAATCAAAGGTTGCATTTGAGATGTGCTCTTCAAAGCTTGCATTTCTTTACTCAGCATTTTGTTTCAAACCTGCTGTTGAAGTTGCACTTATCCTGCATTGTTATGCACATCGCTTACGTTGTTGCGCACATTTCATTGGCATTGTCATACATCCATACTTAACTTGCGTTATCATGCACGTTTCTCTTGCATTGCGATGCACTTTTCCATCGGCATCATGTCTGTCCGCGCTTGATATAGCATTGAACATATGTTGCTAACTATGTTGTGACTGTTAAGTTTCTCTCTTTTGGAGGCGCGATATTGTATGTACGGTTCATTTGAAGCTGGTGCGACCAGACGAACCGGACGGTATTGTATTCTCCGTGTGAGACATAACGAGAGTTGTATAATTCTCCTACATCACAACTGCATGAAATGTAGTTTGATTTGCCTTCTTGCTTAAAATATCGCATTTATTGTGAATATTTGCTTCATTACAGCTTTCTTTGCATGATTCTTACTGCATGAAATGTAGTTTGATTTGCATGGCATTCTTGTTTAAAACTATTGCATTTATTGTGAATATTTGCTTCATTACAGCTCGCTTTGCATAATCATGAGTTATGTTCGGCTTTGTGCATATCATTTTGCATTTTGCTTCTACCTGTGGGCACATCTCTTGCTTATCCTGCCTGTTTGTCTAAGTCTTCGGCCTTGTCAAAAATGGGTCGTCTCTAGGCTTTGACATTCACTCCTGTCACATATGACTTTCGAGTTCTGTCAAATAGGGGCAACTGTAGACATCCCATTTTTGACCGACCTTAAGACTCATACGTCATCGATTGAGCGCTCGGTGATGGTGCATGTTGTGCTCGTTCTGAGGTTTCGGAGTTTCGACTGAGAGCTTTACCCTCGGACCTCGGGACCCTTTTGTGCTTTGCCTCGATTTGCTAACCAGGTCTTGTTTTCTCTTTCCGAAGGGAGGGAGAGGTCTCGTAGACCATCTCTCAGTGGCCGTAGGCTACTTTTCGTGGTCGTAGGCCACTTTTCCCGTTTGGAGACCAGTTTTTGATTTTCAGAGTTGTCGGCCATGCGCCTCGGTTTGGGACCGCTTAACTTTCTCCGTTTGGCACGGTTTTTGGCACACACCTTGCTTCCTCTCTCTAGAGGGACACTGTGGCCTGGGAGACCACTTTGTGGTCATACGCCAATTTCGATGCTTAACAGCCTGTTTTCGGGGCACCCGACTGCGCGTTTTGACCCCCGAACCCTCGTTTTGCATCCGTCTTGGTTCATTTTTGGCATGGACCTTGTTTTCATTGTTTGGAAGGTGGTACAATGGTGGGAGACCACCTTTTCTCTTGGAGACCACCTTTCTCCCCGCCAGTCGGTTTTCTTGTCAGGAAGCTGGTCTTCTTGGTCTTTGAGCCACATTTACTGGTCTCCCACCACACCACTAGCTTGCATTCAGTCGGGAGACCACCAAATGGGGCTGCCCACCACCTTTCAATGAGTTGACCCTTTTGAACTGGTTGGCCAGCTCCCTCCAGTTTTGTCTATGTGAGTTGTTGCCAGCTGTGCCAGCTGGAAGGCACAGACTGTATCCTCCATACACGTGTATGGAGGATCTTTGGCCTTGGTTTTTAGCTTCTTTGAGAAGCTTTGGCCTCCTTTGTATATAAAGGAAGGCCTCCCCCTCCTTTGTGAGGGTTCAGAACTTTGTTTAAGGCAAAACATACAACTCCCTCTATATCTCTCTATATTTTGGCTCAAAGTGTATTGTTCTTAGCCCTTTGCACCACACCTCATAGCCTAATACCTCCACCATTGTTACTGAGCTCTTGGAGGGTCTTGAGAGGTCTCAAAGGTTGAGTTTTTGGTCCAGAAAGTTACTGTCTTGCTGAGCTTCAAGGGTAACACACTTTTTCCCTCTTTTAAGCTTTATTTTGATCCATCTCTTAGCCTTATTTTCATGCATATTTGAGCTTTGTTGTCAACTAAAAAAAGTCTTGTTTTGAGGTCCTTTTGATGTTTGTTTAAGGTCATTTTGTTGTTAGGGATCATCTACCCTCTGGCATGCTTCATTTAGTCTTGTTTTGAGCCATGCCTTAAGGCCTTTGTGTTGACCTTTGCTTGGCCTTTTAGCAACTGAAATCCAGTGGATTTTCAGTGGTTGGCATGCTATTTTGAGGGCCAAATTCAGAGAGGGGTGACCCTCTCTCTTTTGACCTTGTTTGTTTGCATATTTGGCCTTTCCAAGGAGCCTTCATTTGCACACCTCCAAGCCTTGTTTCAGGCCATTTTCAGTGACTTTTAGGGCCTTCCTAGGCTCTATCCAGAGTTGGTTTTGTCACCTTGGGTGTGTCTCTTGCATGTGTAGAATAACCCCTCTTATAGCCTATCAAAGGAGCATGTGATTCTTGCATGCATTGATCATGTTTTAGTGGGTTTTTGGGCTTTATTTGGCATGTCATGTCTCCAAATTTTTCTGGTTTAGTGGCCTCTTGAATGCTTCATATGCTTGTAGTGTAATCCATGTTCACTAGCTCATATTGCATGTTGTTTTGGCCCTTGATTCTAGCATATTTTGGCCATGTTCTAAACTGATTTTATTCATGATTTGGGCTACCTTAGCTCTATTTTGAAGTCCCATGGTCGAATGATGCTTGCCATGCATGCTTGTAGTGTAATACCCTTGCCTAGCTTCAAGTTTTGAAGCCTCTTGCATGCTTAACTTGAGTTGTTTTCATGTTTTGGCATCATTGAACATGTTATTTTAGAGCTTATACTTGTGCCATATTCTCATGTTTTCCACTCTTTAAATGCGTTTGAGAGTTGTGCCTATATGCCTCATTCTTGGGCTATTGCATGAGCTTTATTTTTGTGCATTTGGGTCTGCATAGGGACTGTTTGGGGTTGGTTTGGTCATTTGGGCATCGCTTTGCATACCTCTAGTGTAATGCACTTCACTAGTTTCGGTAATTGTGCCATCCAACATGCACCGGGTGAGTTGTTTGCATGATTCGGGACCATCTTGTATGTCATTTCAGAGCTGGAACATGTGTCATTGTATGCCATATTTCATCCTTGTCATGCTTTGGTAGAGTTGCACTTTGTTCCTTAGGTTTGGTCCCTTGCATTTGTGCATGTTTGCATGCACCTTGTTCCCTCATTTCATCATATTGGCCACTGATTTGGGTGTGGCCGAGGCCCATCCATCTTGGTTTAAGTCCATCTTGCATTGTGTATGCCCTGTAGTCCATGTTATCGCATGTTTGATCATTGCATTGCGTATGCCTCGCTCATAACATTGCGTATGTTGGTGCAGTGTGTATGCATGCCATATAATCTATGTGCATCGAGTATGCCATTGATTAGTTCATAGCATTGTGTATGCCATTTGCATGCTTACATGTCATTCTGTGCATCTTCGCATCACTTAGTTGCATTGCATTTAGATCGCATGCTGTAGACACCCCATTTTTGACTGTCCTCAAGACTTGGACGTTACCGTTTGAACACCCGGTGATTATCCATGTTTGTGTTCGTTTGGAGTTCCCGGAGGTCTGGGCTACGCGCCTTGCCTCAGGATCTCCGAACTCGACTGTTCCATGTTTGGTTTTGGCACTAAACACTTGTGTTTTTGCCTTGAACGGCAGGGAATGGCTTGTTGGCCATCCCCACATCCCACCGGCCTTCCCCTAGCATCACTGGCTGTCTATGGGTGCCACCGGCCATGGTTTCTTAAAACCAATGGCCGATCGACACCATATTTGGCCGATCGGCACTTTATTTTTCCGGCTACCTCTTTTGCTGGCCGGTATGACTCCTTTGAACCCCTGAGGCATGGTGCATGCCAGTTGTGCCAGCTGGGATGCACCCTCACTCCTCCCCGTGTGGTTGGCTACTGTTTTGAACCCTTGACCCCCCTAAGTCCTTCTAGAAGAATGACCCCTTTGGCCAAGCTTCTTGGAGAAGCTTGGCCAGCTGTATTGGCTTTCTTTAGAAGCCTTGCCCCTCCCATGAAACTCTTGGCCCCCTTGACCCTTTCTCTTTAGCTTAGCCATTAAGTTTCTTGGCTTTGCTTGGCCTATATAAGTATCATTCCTCTCCCTTGCTTAGGGGTCAGCCATTTTTGAACAAAAACCAGAACTTATATCTATATATATGTTAGATACATCCTCTCTCTCTAGATTCCTCTCTCTCTCTCCTCTTTTGTGTGTGTTTCTAGGCCTAAAAGTGTATTTCTACCTCACTTTTGCACTAACACACACTATCACACCTTAGCTCGAGCTTGAGAGGCTTTGAGGGTTGATTCTTGAGTTTTTGGACTGATTTTGATCAGAAGAGGAGGGCTGCATTGACTGTTCTTGAGGTGTTCTTCGAGGGTGAGACTTTTGCTTTAGTTTCCCCATTTTTGCAACAACTTTTTACCTATCTTGCTTGATGATTTAGGCTTTGTGTATAACATAAAAAAGTCTTATATTTTCTTGCTTAAGAACTTTCATTAAGGGTGTTTTGTGGTTTGAGTGAAAACTTACCCTCTTGGGCCTTATTTGGCCTTTTTGGAGCTTCCATTGTTAGGCTTTGTTTACCTCGGTGTTTTGGTCTTCTCACCACTGAAATCTAGTGGATTTTCATTGGTGAGGAAGGGGGTTTGAGGTCTTGTGTAGGGGAGGGACACCCCTCTCCCCTTTGTCCCTCTTTTACCTTTGTTTTTGGCTTAAAAGGTAACATGCATGCTCAGCTGTTTTGGTACCATTTCAGAGTCTTTTGGGGTGTTTTGGGTCATATTATATCTCTTTCTAGTGGTGTTTTGTTGGTCCTTAGCATGCATTTCATACTTGCTTTGTAATGCTCTATCTTGCCTAGAAATGGGCCATGTGCTTAGCCTAGTATATCTTCATGTTTTGGCTTAGCTTATTGAAGTTTTTGGTCATGATTTGACATGCTTTAGGTCTGTTGGCCATTGTTTTTGTTATGTTTAACATGCTTTGTATAGCTCCTTTATGTTCTAGCGTGTTGGCCTTGAGTGAGTGAGTCATTAGCACGTTTTGTTTAAGTTGTTTAGATGATTTGGAGTCACTTCTCATGCTATTTCAGTCCCTATACCATGCTTACATGTTTCCATTTATCATCCCATTCATGCCTTAAAGTGTTGTAGTCTTGTGCCTTGAAGGGTGGTCATAATGTATGCCAAGATGTTTAGGTATTTGGGCTGCCATATCATTGGATTTTGGGGTGTGTTTTGATGCATTGAAGCTTTGTTTTGGGCTGAATAACCCATGCCATGAGTGGTCTTGGTAGCGGTAGTTAAGTGCTCCATTTTTTGTGCCTTAGTTTTTAAGCCTATTCGCTTGCTTGTTTGCATAATTTTTGGCCACTATTTTGGAGTGGGGCTGAGGGTCCTCCATCTTAGCGTAAGTCCATGGATCATGTATTTGCATCTTGTAATATGCTCATGACATTGCATGTGGTAGTATCCTTATGGTTTGTGCATTGTTATGTGCCATCTCTTTGCATACTTGCCTATTTAGTGTGTATTGTAGTATTGTTTGTAGTGTTGCATGCTAATGGCATTACCATGTTGCTTGCATGATAGTTTGCATTTCATTTTGAACCATGTTTGCACAACATGCCTTGCATTACTTGGTTTGGGGTGTCAAACCAAGAGTGAGATTTGAGAGGTGTTCATACTACAAGTGATGTAACACATCTCAAATCTCAATCACCGGGGCCCTTGACTTTGACATGATAGGGTCTTGGTCCTCATTTGTGTGTTGCATGCATTTTCATATCAAATGGCAAGCTTGATCTATTAGGCTATCATGCACAATTGATGGCTCGAGGATCAAGGGTCATGCTCCCCTGAGTTCAATGCATGATAGGGAGCATGGCCATGCTTACATATGCCTGAAATTTCATGCCATGCACTGCCTGTCTTCTGTTGTTATCAAAACTGTCTTCTGCAGGAAGTTTCTGCCGACCGGCAACATTTAGTGCCGACCGACCATTTGTGAATGGCCGATAACCCCATAAGCAGCCGATGGAAATTCTAGATGGCCGGTGGGCATTTCCTCTAGCCGATGGTATTCTACAGCGTGCAAGGAACCTGTTCCAGGACTTTGGCAGTCTTTGGAGAAGCAGGGCCGTGTAAAATAGAGGTAGCAGTTGCATGGCACGGGTTTTCCGGGCAAGACGGACTCGAGCATGCATCATTCACGCATTCCAAGGCAGGGCTGTGGCCACCTTCTTTACACTTAATTTGTTAATTAATTAGAAGTTTTGTAATAATTAATTTAGTATTATTTATTCAGACTATAATATTTATTCGGATCCTCTAAGCGAGGGCAATGGTGTAATAAGTGTGCGTGAGTGTGTGTATGTCTTCCAACCCCACGTCTTTCTTCCCTTTTATTTACTAGCATTCGATGGTTAGTTTAGGGCATATTTAAATTAGCATACCTTATGTTATGCATGCGTGCATCCATACATTTGTTTTCCATGTACCGGGCTCGGCACATCACACTAACTGCATATGTATTTCAAATTCCAAGATGAGTACTTGTTAATTGCAGCATTTCACATACCATGTTTAGAATAGCCGAGCCTGCTATAGTTGCATTTTTGCATGTGTTGCATTAGGCATTTCTGTATAGTTAGGATCATGCATGATTTCTAATCGGTTTCTGTTTTGACTTGGAGTACTCGGTGAGTTTTATGCTTTAGCATCCTTGCATGCGTGTGAGTGACTGCCATGAATAGCATGCTTACCATGAGGCTAATTGCTTATGTGATATAACTGCCTGAATGCCTGTGGGAGAAGGTTGTGTTATTTGGATTGGAACAATACATTGACTGTGTGTTTTAAGCCCACTTGATAGTGGCAAAATCATGTTTTTTAAAGCCCACCCGAGGGTGGCAAATCCACGTCTTAGCCTACCTGCGGGTAGCACCATCAAACCATTTTCAGACAAACAAACATGAAATGTTTTGTTCCAATTCAGGCGACCCAGTCTATACTTGTTTGCTGCACGCATAACATAGTAATTCTAGGCTAATAATCGGAATAAGAGCATGTAATGTTTTCAAAACAAGATATCACGGTTAGTAGAGGCCGGTCTTCGGACCGGGCGAGAGGGGGTGCTCATAGCTGACCTTCCCCGATCGTACCCAAGTTCCCGAGCCGAGGCAACTTTGGTGATGACAGACACGTGACCTTTGGCACCGAGTCAGGGTTTCCTAAATTTCCCAAAATAAAATATTTAGGTGGTGACTCTGTATCTGGCAAAGCAGTCCATGTTTGGCACTTCTTTTCAAAAATTTGTTTTCTTAAAACGATTTGCCAGATTTGGACTCTTTGATTCAAGATTAAGAACCGTGACACAAAAGGGAGTCCGAACTGTAGCGAGGTCCCCCGCGGGCTTGTTACAGTTTCTTGCCCCTCTTTGACAGAACTCGAAAGTCATAACAATGACGGGAGTGAATGTCAAAGCCCAGAGACGACCCATTTTTGACAAGGCCGAAGACTTAGACAAACATGCAAGACAAACAAGATATGCGCCCGAAGGCAGGGGTAAAATGCAAAACGATGCACGAAGCCGAGCATAACTCATGATCATGCAAAGAAAAACTGTTAACAAAGCACACATGCGGCAGTTTTAAGCTAGCACACACCAAACTACACTACAATGCAGAAAGGATGTAAGAGAATTATGCAATTCTCGAGACGTCTCACGCGGAGGATACAATACCTGTTTGGTTCGCCCGGTTCTACCGGCCGCAAATGAACCGTACATACAATATCGTGCCTGCAAGGGAAACAAACTTAACAGGTACGATTGTATTAGTAACATGCACATAATGTACTTGAAAATGCGTGACAACGCAAGGTAAGTGGGAAGCACAACAATGCTGTGAAGGCACAGACATGTAAGTGGAGCATGCAGTCTACGCAGGCAACGAAATTGAACACGAGCATGTGGTTTACACAAGCAATGAGATTGATTACAACCATGCGGTCTATGCAAGTAGTGTAATTAATTATGAGGCATGCGGTCTGAGAAATCATGCGGTCTACGCAAGTACGGCATGCGGTCTACGCAAGCAATGATAAAACATGCGGTCCACGCAAGTAAAGCATGCGGTCTACGCAAACAAAACATGCGGTCTACGCAAGTAAGGCATGCGGTCTACGCAAGCAATGATAAAACATGCGGTCTACATAAGTAAAGCATGCGGTCTACGCAAGTAATGAGAAAACATGCGGTCTACGCAAGTAAAGCATGCGGTCTACGCAAGTAATGAGAAAACATGCGCTCTACGCAAGTAAAGCATGCGGTCTACGCAAGTAATGAGAAATTATGCGGTCTACGCAAGTAAAGCATGCGGTCTACGCAAGTAATGAGAAAACATGCGGTCTACGCAAGTAAAGCATGCGGTCTACGTAAGTAATGAGAAATTATGCGGTCTACGCAAGTGAACATGCGGTCTACGAAAATAATGAGAAAACATACGGTCTACGCAAGTAAAGCATGCGGTCTACGCAAGCAAAACATGCGGTCTACGCAAACAAAACATGCGGTCTACGCAAGTAATGAAAAATCATGCGGTCTACGCAAGTAAAACATGCGGTCTACGCAAGTAAAGCATGCGGTCTACGTAGGCAATGTGTATAGAAACTCGAGGTGTGTAATGTGAAGCACTGCAACACCACACAATTGAAGCATGTTATGGAGCTCACAAGATGCAAAAGGATACGGGAAGGGATGTTCCTCGCACATACGGAGCGTCGCTCAAAAAAAGATATGGCCTGAGGTCAACTCGAAGGTCTGCTAATGTTTTAAAAGTGCGCTTCTTCGCACTATCTTGAATAATGAAGGTGTCACACCAAACCAGTTAACTCAAACAAGGGTGCCGGGGGGGGGGGTGCGTCGACCGCGAGAAAAAGGAGGGGGTTATCAATAACAATCCCGATACGCTGCTGCCCTACTTCTCTTCTTTACTTTTCTTTTTTACTGGTAGTTCAAGCACATTGCACTGCCTCAGGCAGGTTTGTTTATCATCGTTTTTCAAAGCTGTGTATTTCTTTGCAAAACATATGATGGAAATGAAACTGCTATTTTGTTCAAAAGATGTTACATTTTATGCATCGCAAGGCATCACATGACAATGTGAATGATACTGAAATTCATTTGAAATTTAGGCATTTGCATCGTAATAATCAGGTAGCGAACCGACTTACAACTCGATAAGCAAAAATGAGGGAACACGATAAGCTAACTAAGTGCGAGTACAACTCGATAAGCAACACGAAGATTTAAAGAGAGTGAAATACAACTCGATAAACAAATGTACGACAACTCGATAAGCAAATGAACGTGACCCCGCAAGAATTGATCATCGGAGGGCATTGGAAATGGTAGGATTCCTCAACCTCTGAGCATAAACAACTCAGGGAACCAAAGGGAAGACCACTGGCCCCAGGGAAGTGCCACCGGCCAACAATAATGGCCGGTCGGCACTATATTTGGCCGGCCGGCCAAAAAGATGGGAGAAGCCAGCAGAATGCTGACACCTGTCCTTCATTCAACCTTATCTCCTACAAAAGGCCCCAGCTTCGTGGTTTTTCTCATTTTAACACTGATTTACTCCAACTGGAAGAATTTCTTGCCCAAAATCTTGCAGCTTGGATTAACAACTTGGATGGCTCGGAAAAGCTAAATTTTCGGGGTTTCGGCATGAACGCACTATTCACTTTGGGTCGTACCCCGCTGCACTTTCTGTTTCTCCATGCCGCGGCAAGGTTTTGGAATGACGCATGTTTTTAGCTTTGGCGGGCAAGAGGTATGTCCCACTTTTGAAGATTTTCAAGTTTTAATGGAGTCTGAGCGCAATGAAGAGATCCTACCCCAACCTCGTTTTGGCCATGCCCAAGCCTTAGGACAAATGTGTGGATTCTCCGTGCCTGATGCTCGATCTCTGATTTGTGACGGAATGCTGGATATTCCGAGTTTGGTTTGCCGTTTTTCTGAGACTGGTGACCGCAGCGACCGTCGTTGGCAAGGTTTTCGACAACACGCACTCTGTTTGTGTATGCTATCTCATTTCTTATTTGCCTCAGGTTCTGGAGGATCTAGCATCCAATTGATTGAAGTTACCCAAGGTTTGAAAGAGGGTAAGAGCTGTATTGCCATGGCGTTGGCCGAAACGCTGATGGGCTTGGATGCCTTCTATCGTCAAGAGACAGCCAGATTTGCGGGGACTCCACCATTACTGTAGGTACTGTTTCCCACCCAATCTCACATATATATTGCTTCACATCACTCGGCCCTTGGGCTCGGTTTTTCTCACAAAACCCTTCTCTTACTTTGCTCTCATCGTACACCTCTCTATTCTTTATTCTCTCATTTTTCCTCCCTCCCCAGGTGTGGTTGATGAATAAATTGTAGGTTGTGGACTCTTGCCCGGCTTACTCAGCTCGTGGCTACTTTTTTAGGCAGCGCCTAGTTGATGCCCTTGATGAGGGTTGGTGGTTTGACTGGATGTGTAGCTTGTCAGCGGACCGCATTGCTTGGAGATGTCCTTGGCTCAATCTACCAGCAATGAGCTACAGTATGACTCGCCAACCTGGGATTCAGCTGATTGGCCTGACTCACTGTGTCTTCTATTTTTCGTTCCGGATCCGTCGTCAATTTGGTCATGACCAGACTTGTCCACCAGAAGAGATAGAGTACCCAGCCGCATTCCTGATCCAGGGCGCACAGCTTGCCCGATATGCTACAGCATGGAGAACCAGAGAGCTCCTGGCCCCCGCTCCCATTTTCAATTGCGCTTTGTCTGATGAGTGTTGGGATTGGCTTAATGAAGAGGCACAGAATGGGCCTAGATTGGTATCAGAGACTTCGACCAGCTCTGGAAGGGGGCGTAGGGGCACCTGACTTGACTATGCCCCGGGCTTATTGCTTTATTAGGACTTTCCAGTTTTCTTTATGATTGTAATAAAAAACAACTTCAATTGTATGCAAGAGCAGGAGAACTCTATATTGAAATCAATGAAATTGAAGATTGTGGTACTGAAAATTTTCCGCTTTGGTCCAAAAATGGTCTTAGTTGTAAAAAGATTAATTTGAACAAAGTCAACTTTTATTAAAACTTTTCAAAACCATTTTCGATATGGATCAGAACTGAACATGCCTGAAATTTGTCACTGAGGTGTACAATCCCGAATCCCAGCAACTGGAAAGTTGTCCCTAGTCTGAACAGCACCGCAGCACTGCACGGCAACGGAAAGTTGCCCCTAGTCTGAAAAGCACTGCACCGGAGATCACGATGAATGCTGATAGACAAAGATAACTGAGATGATCAAATGGACAAAGTTGATCGGGGAAAAGTTTGGGGCTGAACTTCAGGATGAAGCTGCCTACGTATCCCAAAGATGGGAATCAAGCCTTACGTAGTTCGGCTTAGGTTCACTCGAGTATTTTCATCCTCCTTTTACGCTCTGACTTTTGCCAAGGCCGCCCTTTGCGAGCTTTCAATCTTGCGAGCTCAGTTTTTCTATTTTCTAATTTTTTGTGCTCTAATTTTTGCCTAGGTCGCCCTTTCGGGTTTTCGGCCTAGCGAGCCTCTCAAGGGTAATATTTCTTCAACTTGTCCATGTTGATTGGCTGTGAGAATTCTAGGCCATCTAGGTCCATCAGAACCACAGCTCCACCCGACCAGATAGCTTTGATGATGTAGGGACCAGTCCAATTGGGTCTGAACTTGCCCCTTGGGTCATGGATGGGAGCTCGGTTGTCTTTGAGCACCAAATCTCCTTCCTTTAAGTTCCTAGACCTAACCTTCTTGTTGAAAGCCCGGGCAATTCTACGCTGATAATCCTGAACATGGTACAGTGCTTTCAGTCTTCTCTTATCGAAGAGCATGAGTTCCTCAAACCTGCTCTGCTACCAATCTGCTTCGGCTATTTGGCACTCAGCCAATACTCGTAACGACGGAACCTCGATCTCGATCGGTAGGACGACCTCCATCCCATAGACTAATGAATACAGAGTAGCCCCAGTAGAAGTTCTAATCAAAGTCCGGTAGCCCCACAGAGCGAATGGCAACTTATATGGCCAATCCCGGTAGGTTTCCACCGTCTTCTGCAATATGTGTTTGATGTTCTTGTTGGCGGCCTCAACTGCTCCGTTGGTCTGCGGTCGGTATGTGGACGACTTATGAAAAGCCACATTGTACTTCTCCAACAAATCAATCACCTCCTTCTTGAAGTGGGAACCATTATCTGAAATAATCTCGTTCGGGACCCCATAGCGACAGATAATGTTATTCCTGATAAACTTCGCGACATGTGAAGCCTTCAATACCGCATAAGATTGGGCCTCAACCCACTTTGTAAAATAATCTATTGCGACGAGGATGAACTCATGCCCGTTCGACCCCTTTGGAGTAACAGCCCCAATCACGTCGATTCCCCACACTGAGAATGGCCATGGCGAAGTCATGTTGTATAGCCTTGATGGTGGGATGTTCATGTGGTTTGCATGGATTTGGCATTTATGGCATCGTCGAACAAAGCCAATACAATCCTCCTTCATGGTGGACCAATAATAACCCTGTCTGAGGATCTTCCGTGCCAGCATTACCCCATTCATATGTGCTCCACATTCTCCTCCATGGATGGCCTCCATCAGGCGCTTCGACTCCTCCGCTTCTACACACAGCTTGTGCATTCCCAGATGGCCTCTCTTGTACAGTTTACCCCCGCAGATGATGAACTGAACAGCCATTCTCCTGATTGCCCTTTTATCTTTGGCATTTGCCCCTGGTGGGTACGTCTCCTTCTCCAAGTAATTCCATATATCATAATACCAGGGGTTCTCATCCTGAGCTTCATCTATGGCAGAGATCGACTCATATGCTGGCACAAACTTCTGGTCAATGATGATCAGACGCATCCGGACTCCAGACGGGATGTCTATCATGGAAGATAGAGTTGCTAGTGAATCTGCAAACCTGTTGTTCTCTCTTACTAGATGAGTAAAGTTTAGCTTTTCAAACCGAGGAATTAACAAATCCAAGGTCTGGTGGTAGATTATCATTTTCTCTTCTTTGACCTGCCAATCTCCTTTTGCTTGAGATACAACAAGGTTGGAGTCCCCGATAACGTCCAATCGTTTTGCCCCTAGTTCTAGAGTCACTTCCAAACCGGCGATGCATGCCTCGTATTCCGCTTCGTTGTTTGAGACTTTGAACTGGAGCTTGAATGCTAGAGGGATACGGGAATTGTCGGGCGCTATCAGCAACACTCCTATCCCATACCCATACTGGTTTGACGCTCCGTCAAAGTACATTGTCCAAGTTTCGTCTTCGACATACAAAATGGCTTCATCTGGGAATAGATACTCAACTGCTTTATCCCCTTCAACCGGGTGGTCGGCAAGGAACTCCGCTACTGCTCTCCCTTTCACGGACTTGCGCGTCACATACTTTAGATCAAATTCGGAAAGCAATAGCAGCCAACGAGCTAGCCTACCCGTAAGTGCCAGTTTCTCGAAAAGATATTTGATAGGATCGAGTCGTGAAACCAAAGATTACAGTGAGCTAACAGTAGTGCCGGACTTCACGGTAGCCCATACCAAAGCTAAGCAAGCTTTCTCCAGCGGAGTGTAGCGGGTCTCGTAATCCAGCATCTTCTTGCTCAGATAGTAGATGGCTCTCTCCACCTTATCCTTTGATTCTTGTATGAGCATACAGCCCATTGTAGTCTTAGTTACCGAAAGGTACAATATCAACGGTTTTCCTGGCTCCGGTGGTAACAACACGGGTGGGTTTTGTAAATATTCTTTGATCTGTTCGAAAGCTGCATGACATCGGCCGTCCCACTGGAATTTCTTTCCTTTCTTTAGGAGATCAAAAAGTGGTTCACAAGTTAAGGTTAATTTTGAAATAAGCCGTCTTATAAATTGCATTTTACCCAGAAAGCCTCGCACCTCTTTTTCAGTCATTGGTGGTGGCATTTCTAAGACGACCTTGATTTTGGAAGGGTCGACTTCGATGCCCCTCTGCGTAATCAGAAACCTTAGCATTTTTCCCGTTGTGACACCGAATGTGCATTTCTGAGGATTCAACCGCAGCTGAAATTCTCTGATCCTTTGGAAAAACTTTTGCAAGGCGGTGTAGTGACCTTCTCTCTCTTTGGATTTGACAATCATGTCGTCTACGTACACCTCAACCTCCTTATGGATCATATCATGCAATATTGTGGTCGCTGCCCGTTGATAAGTAGCCCCGGCATTCTTCAACCCAAATGGCATTACTCTGTAGCAGTATGTACCCCACGGGGTGGTGAATGCAGTCTTCTCCCGGTCTTCGGGTGCCATTACTATCTGATTATAGCCTGAGAAGCCATCCATAAATGAAAGCAAAGCATGCCCCGCTGTGAAATCTACCAACTCATCAATGTGTGGCAAGGGAAAGTCGTCCTTCGGACTGGCTCTGTTCAAATCCCTGAAGTCTACACATACTCGAATTCTGCCAACCATCTTCGGTACCGGAACAATGTTGGCCAACCAAGTCGGGTATTCAGATACCAGCAGGAAGCCTGCATCGATTTGCTTGGTGACCTCTTCCTTGATTTTAATGGCCCAATCAGGGCGGATCCTCCTAAGTTTCTATTTGACAAGTCGGGCCTCGGGATCGAGAGGGATCCGGTGCTGTACAATCTTAGGATCGATTCCAGGCATGTCTTCGTAGGACCACGCGAAAACATCTTTGAAATCTTTTAATAAAGCGACTAAACGCTCGCGTTCCTCTGAAGACAACGTGGACCCGATCTGGACCAGCCGCGGGTCCTTCTCAGTATCAACATTCACAGTAATGATTTCATCAACTAAAGGTTTGACAAACCTCTTCTGCTCTTGTTCAATTAAACGTTGTAAAATCGGAGGAATTCGTCCTCGTCGTTTTCATCAAAATTTTGAAAGTCCTGATTTAAGCAATAAATCAAAGGCACAGAAAAGTACTCGGAAACCACATTCATATCATTCTCATTATGTACTTCCAAACCGTCCGATTCTTCTGTTACAACAGACTTAAAAGAGAAAAAAAAAGACGACCTGGACAGGACTGTGGCATCCGGGTTATCACCCCCAGGAATACCGGACTCAGACTTCGGTCGGCTGGAACTCGATTCGACTTAACAGATGCGGAGGAATCAGATTCCGGCTCACTACTGACCGGTCTTGCTCAACGAAATCCTTTTCACCTTGCCGGTGAGGGAGGGTGCGATGGATGCATCTAAAATGGTTGATGGTAGGCCCGCAGCCATTTCATTCCCGATCATGGACACCGAGGAGTTATCCCCCAAGCACAACTGGTCGATCGAAGGATCTGAAAGTAGACATGCCAGTGCTACCCCCATTTCAAGTTCGGCGTCCTCAGACTCCACTTTCCTGTTCTGTTCAACCTCAATTGTTGGGTCTGTCTGCTCTTCGGCAACATCATCCCTAGGTAACTGTAGGTCAAAGAAGATCTCGAACCCTGGTACGCGCTTCCTCTCCGCGTTCAACCATGGCTCCGGAAAACCACAAAATGGAAAGTCTTCCCCCTCCCGGACAAAGCGTCCGTTTAGGGTACCCTGAATGGGCCGGTGCATTAAGTCGAAAGGTCTCCCCATTTGTTTTGCTCTGGCTCTCCCAGCCATCTCCTTTCCTTTCCTTGCCCAATCCTCCCTGGTGGGCAGATAACCTAAGCCAAAGGTATGGGGGTTGTGTGGCACTTCGGCCAATGCTGCAACGCCCTTGCGGCCGCTCTTCCCTAATCCCATCCCAGGGATATGTTGGAGCTTATTCATGAGATACACTGCTTGGGCACTGACATAGATCCCTTCATTAGCAGTCATGATGTTCTGTACAACCTGAGCCTCAGCCAGGGTAAAACCTGATATGAACACATCCTCCATGCCATGCTCGATTTCTAGAACAGGCGTGGATAGTTCCGGTGGCGGATGGATTGATGAATTCCCGAAAACAGTGGCTACTCCCTTCCCATAGGGGTATTTCACCATTTGATGCAAAGTGGATGATACTGCCTTCACCTGATGCAGCCACGGCTGCCCTAAAAGCAAGTTGAAAGTTGCAGGCACCTCCAAGACATGGAAATCTATCTCATGCTGTCCCGGCCCAACTTTAGTCTGAACTTTAATTGTTCCCATCACTTCCCTACTTGTATTGTCATATGCCCGGATGACTTGGGTTGTTGGTACAAAATTCGCGACTTTCAAGCCGATTGCAAACGTCGTCCTTGCCGGGCAGACGTTGATGGCGGATCCGGTATCGACGAGAACCACCTGTATCCATTTATTCTTACATTCCACAGAAATGTAGAGGGGCTTGTTATGATCTGCCCCTTCGGGTGGCAATTCCTTGTTGGAAAAAGTCAGCGTCGGGGTAGCTCCTCCCGGAAAGACTAATCCCACCAGCTGCTCTGGCGTGGTTTTTATTGAAAGCTTTGCTTTGTCCATGGCTGATAAGACAGCCTGTCTATGCACCCGCGACGCCATGAGCAGTCCCCAAATAGAGATGTCTGCTTGTATCTTTTTTAGCTGTTTGAGTACAGCCTCCTCCTCAAGTTGCTTCTCCTTTTGCTTCTCAACCTCTCTATCCTTTCTTGAGGCCTCTGGTTGATCTAGGTGTGGAGGTTTGAAATACCGCCCACTCCGCGTCATATGGTCGACCTCTCCAAGGTACTAGGTGTTATCGGGTTGGTTATTCCCCCAATCTTCATTTGTGTGGGCAAGACACAGGTCCTCATCTTCCCACCACATTCCGTCAAGAATGACAAACATCTGTCGACTCCCAGATGATCGTTCTTGTGCTCATGCACCTTCCATCCATATGTTTGCGGATTCTCGGTTCACATGCACCTAGCGATTTGATCCCACATGGGCCTTTGCCTTCCTGATTCTCTCAGAATCTTTGAATCTTTCCTGTTCTGGGTGTGTCAATACGACCGACTGTTCAATACTTCTCGTCTTTGAAATGCTCCAATCCTGAGCGAAATTCTTGACACCAGCGCTCTCCGGTGATGCACTCTGTTCTTCGACCTTTCCGGCTGTTACTGACATTCTTGCCCCTGCTGGGCCCTGTTCTAGCTGGAATTCTTCTACCACATCTGGTTGATCGTCTAACCATCCTGTAGCCTCTGTCGACTCCTCATAATCATACCAGTTGACTGCCACGTCCCCTGCATCTTGATCGTTGTAAAATCGGAGCTTGGCAAGGTCCTCTTCCATAGCTGTTAAATCATCTGTTCCCTGTCCCAGACTATCCCCTTGGATTACACACAGTTCTCCTCCTGCTGGAAATTCCACATCTGGCGCATCCTGGCCTATCGATGAAATGTAGTCACCCAGACTATATGTTTTCTCAAGACAACTTCTAGATTCTGCAAACTCTAACTCAACAATCCTCTTCTCCTTTGGAACCTCCTCTCTCCTGTCTTCGGTAGTCACCATCGCTGGTTTAGGTTGGGTTGTGGAGATGTCCATCATGCACAAGTCGGTGCAATCGGGAAGGAATACCTCCAGCTTAGGCAGGTGGGAAGGTGTGATATAGATACTAGGATCGTAGGACACGACCCTAGTATGGATGAAATTAAGTCTTTTGGGTGGTGGAGCTTGGTTATGTGTAGGGAGAGGGTTTGTAGTAACATTGGGCTTCTCGGGCGGTAGAATCACCCCGTTATCGATGAGATCTTGAATCTCATGATGTAATCGGAAGCATAGATCAGTGTCATGACCGTACTGTTGGTGAAACGCACAATACTTAGCTGGGTTATGGGTAGCGGGGAGCCTTTCTGGTAAGGGCCGCGGCTCTAGGGGCTTCAAGTGCCCTTTTCTGATTAAAACCCCCAGAGCTTTGGACAGGGGCGTATAAAGTGGAGCAAAGGTTCTGGTATTTTTGGGTGGGTATTTGGCTGTTGGTGGGTTACTTCCGGATGCACCGGAGAATGGTGTAGCTACCGTGGTTCTCGGAGGGGGGTTGGTGGTGACCATGCTCACTTCGGAGGCTCTTGTAGTTGTGGTGCCGCTTGGGCCCGCATTAGTGTTGCGGTTGAAAGTCCTTCGGGGTTGCTCCCGGTCGTTATCAATTAAACCTTGCTTCAAGGCATCCTCAATTTGCACCCCCATTTCATGTAGGTCAGAAAAAGTAGGAAAGGGGAGTACAATCATCTTTTGTATCAACTTCGGCTGAAGATTGCGCACAATCATCCGAATTTGATCTTTGTCTGTAGGTCTTAAGGTCATCATCGAAGCCTTGGCCCTCCATCTGGTTACGAATTTTGAGAAACTCTCTTTAGGTTCCTGTCGTGTTGTCTAGAGATCACGGGTTGTAATCTCGATTTGTGTATTGTATGAATACTGTGCAATGAAGGCCTCAGCCATCTTGTCCCAGTTTCTCTTGACATCATCTTCTAACTTGGCATACCATATGGCCGCCACACCCGACAAGGTCCGACCGAACAAAGACATCTTCTGTAGTCTACTGAGGCCCATTGGCCTTAGGATATCTGAAAACAGTCTCAGGTGCGCCATGGGGTGCCCGGACCCGTCAAATCGATCAATATGGGGCATTTCAAATCTGTCGGGCAGCGTTACAGCCGCGTCAGTGTAGCCATCTTCAATGTCGGGGATGGTCTTGGTTCATTGGGATCTCTTAAATAGCTTTTCAAGCTTGTTCAACTTTAGAGTGGTGGGATCAGTTTCAAACTCAAAGGGAGAGTCTGGTAAGTTGGTGGGTGTCTTTGATAGTTGAGGTTGGATTTGGGGGAGGATCGGGGGTGGAGGCGGTACTATGGGAAGTTCTGTATCATTCTGAGCATTGGCCGTCTCCCCGAGGTTTGGAACTCCTGGTGGGGGAGGAACTTGTTGTTGCAGAGGCTCCGCTTCTTCAGAATCCTTACAATTAACTCTGCTTGTTCATTCATAACCGTGGCCTGTTGCTTGGCAAATTCTACCTGTCGGACAGCATCTTGTTGCATCATTTTCATGCTTTCCTGAAGCTGGCGCACCATCTCTTCTAAGCTAGCCATACTGTTCTCCTCTGACTGAATTCTCGGTGTGTGTTCCCTTTCTGTGGGAGGAGCGGAGTCCTGGTCCCTACTGTACACAGGTGGGGTAGACAAAGCCCTCTGTACTGACTGCTGAACTGATGTCTTCTGCCTAGCTGTCCTCCTTCTAGTAACCGGGGGTAGAGAGTGGTACACTGGTTGTCCGTCTATTAGATCCTCAGATCGATGGAGTCGATGACCTCTAGTCCAGAGTGCTTGGGGAATATCTGCTGGGTTGGAAGCAATTGTGCCCAGCTACCTAGCAAAAAGATAAATAAAGCGTATAAATAAACAGACAATCGGACAGCGTAACGGCGTAAAACATACAACACATGGTTGGGTATCATAACACGTTGCCAATAAGCCGAACACACTGTCCCTCAAATACTGATCACTGTTCTTCGAATAATTGTCCCAAAATTGATACCCTCAGGTAGAACTGATTCCCCAAATACTGATGCCCGCAGGCCTGATACCCAGACTTGCAAACTGATACATGCATTCCCTGTAGAGATACACTCTAAAAGCACATAGCATGTAAAAGAGAGCCAAAACACCCCTATGTTGGGGTAGGGTTTCCCTATCCTATTTTGTAAGGAGCTAGGGTTTCACTACGCACGCAGCGGTTTCAAACAACCTATATCAGGTAAGCAACCTGTCCTAACTTTGGAATGGTCACTATGGATTCTGAATATGCACTAGGTCGAATGGTCGAAAAAGGGTGCCCTGGTAAAACTGGGGTTTGTGTTCCCATACTGGCAGAGCCTGCAACCGGTCAGCCTTATGGTCATGTCTTGACAAGACAAGCCTCCGGCAAACCATTCAGGAATAGCAGATGGCCAACACGGTGTCCTAGGCGCACCAATGCACATGCAATGCAAAGAAGCACATAAGTGTAGTCAAAACAGGATATCACGAATTCGAGTCAAGTTCTCTAACTCCCCAGCAGAGTCGCCAGAAACTGTAACAAGCCCGCGGGGGACCTCGCTACAGTTCGGACTCCCTTTTGTGTCACGGTTCTTAATCTTGAATCAAAGAGTCCAAATCTGGCAAATCGTTTTGAGAAAACAAATTTTTGAAAAGAAGTGCTAAACATGGACTGCTTTGCCAGATACAAAGTCGCCACCTAAATATTTTATTTTGGGAAATTTAGGAAACCCTAACTCGGTGTCAAAGGTCACGTGTCCGTCATCACCAAAGTTGCCTCGGCTCGGGAACTTGGGTACGATCGGGGAAGGTCAGCTATGAGCACCCCCTCTCGGCCAGTCCAAAGACCGGCCTCTACTAACCGTGATATCTTGTTTTGAAAACATTACATGCTCTTATTCCAGTTATTAGCCTAGAATTACTATGTTATGCGTGCAGCAAACAAGTATAGGCTGGGTTGCCTGAATTGGAACAAAACATTTCATGTTTGTTTGTCTGAAAATGGTTTGATGGTGCTACCCGCAGGTAGGCTAAGACGTGGATTTGCCACCCTCGGGTGGGCTTTAAAAAACATGATTTTGCCATTATCTAGTGGGCTTAAAACACACAGTCAATGTATTGTTCCAATCCAAATAACCCAACCTTTACCCACAGGCATTCAGGCAGTTATATCACATAAGCAATTAGCCTCATGGTAAGCATGCTATTCATGGCAATCACTCACACGCATGAAAGGATGCTAAAGCATAAAACTCACCGAGTACTCCAAGCCAAAACAGAAACCGATTAGAAATCATGCATGATCCTAACTATACAGAAATGCCTAATGCAGCACATGCAAAAATGCAACTATAGCAGGCTCGGCTATTCTAAACATGGCATGTGAAATGCTGCAATTAACAAGTACTCATCTTGGAATTTGAAATACATATGCAGTTAGTGTGATGTGCCGAGCCCGGTACATGGAAAACAAATGTATGGATGTACGTATGCATAACATAAGGTATGCTAATTTAAATATGCCCTAAACTAACCATCGAAAGCTAGTAAATAAAAGGGAAGAAAGACGTAGGGTTGGAAGACATACACACACTCACGCACACTTATTACACCATTGCCCTCGCTTAGAGGGTCCGAATAAATATTACAGCCCGAATAAATAATACTAAATTAATTATTACAAAACTTCTAATTAATTAACAAATTAAGTGTAAAGAAGGTGGCCTCAGCCCTACCTCGGAATGCGTGAATGATGCATGCTCGAGTCCGTCTTGCCCGGAAAACCCGTGCCATACAACTGCTGCCTCTGTTTTACACTGCCCTGCTTCTCCAAAGACTGCCAAAGTCCTGGAACAGGTTCCTTGCATGCTGTAGAATACCATCGGCTAGAGGAAATGCCCATCGGCCATCTAGAATTTCCATCGGCTGCTTATGGGGTTATCGGCCATTCACAAATGGTTGGTCGGCACTAAATGTTGCCGGTCGGCAGAAACTTCCTGCAGAAGACAGTTTTGACAACAACAGAAGGTAGGCAGTGCATGGCATGAAATTTCAGGCATATGTAAGCATGGCCATGCTCCCTATCATGCATTGAACTCAGGGGAGCATGACCCTTGATCCTCGAGCCATCAATTGTGCATGATAGCCTAATAGATCAAGCTTGCCATTTGATATGAAAATGCATGCAACACACAAATGAGGACCAAGACCCTATCATGTCAAAGTCAAGGGCCCCGGTGATTGAGATTTGAGATGTGTTACATCACTTGTAGTATGAACACCTCTCAAATCTCACTCTTGGTTTGACACCCCAAACCAAGTAATGCAAGGCATGTTGTGCAAACATGGTTCAAAATGAAATGCAAACTATCATGCAAGCAACATGGTAATGCCATTAGCATGCAACACTACAAACAATACTACAATACACACTAAATAGGCAAGTATGCAAAGAGGTGAGCACATAACAATGCACAAACCATAAGGATACTACCACATGCAATGTCATGAGCATATTACAAGATGCAAATACATGATCCATGGACTTACGCTAAGATGGAGGACCCTCAGCCCCACTCCAAAACAGTGGCCAAAAATTATGCAAACAAGCAAGCGAATAGGCTTAAAAACTAAGGCACAAAAAATGGAGCACTTAACTACCGCTACCAAGACCACTCATGGCATGGGTTATTCAGCCCAAAACAAAGCTTCAATGCATCAAAACACACCCCAAAATCCAATGATATGGCAGCCCAAATACCTAAACATCTTGGCATACATTATGACCACCCTTCAAGGCACAAGACTACAACACTTTAAGGCATGAATGGGATGATAAATGGAAACATGTAAGCATGGTATAGGGACTGAAATAGCATGAGAAGTGACTCCAAATCATCTAAACAACTTAAACAAAACGTGCTAATGACTCACTCACTCAAGGCCAACACGCTAGAACACAAAGGAGCTATACAAAGCATGTTAAACATAACAAAAACAATGGCCAACAGACCTAAAGCATGTCAAATCATGACCAAAAACTTCAATAAGCTAAGCCAAAACATGAAGATATACTAGGCTAAGCACATGGTCCATTTCTAGGCAAGATAGAGCATTACAAAGCAAGTATGAAATGCATGCTAAGGACCAACAAACCACCACTAGAAAGAGATATAATATGACCCAAAACACCCCAAAAGACTCTGAAATGGTACCAAAACAGCTGAGCATGCATGTTACCTTTTAAGCCAAAAACAAAGGTAAAAGAGGGACAAAGGGGAGAGGGGTGTCCCTCCCCTACACAAGACCTCAAACCCCCTTCCTCACCAATGAAAATCCACTAGATTTCAGTGGTGAGAAGACCAAAACACCGAGGTAAACAAAGCCTAACAATGGAAGCTCCAAAAAGGCCAAATAAGGCCCAAGAGGGTAAGTTTTCAATCAAACCACAAAACACCCTTAATGAAAGTTCTTAAGCAAGAAAATATAAGACTTTTTTATGTTATACACAAAGCCTAAATCATCAAGAAAGACAGGTAAAAAGTTGTTGCAAAAATGGGGAAACTAAAGCAAAAGTCTCACCCTTGAAGAACACCTCAAGAACAGTCAATGCAGCCCTCCTCTTCTGATCAAAATCAGTCCAAAAACTCAAGAATCAACCCTTAAAGCCTCTCAAACTCGAGCTAAGGTGTGATAGTGTGTTAGTGCAAAAGTGAGGTAGAAATACACTTTTAGGCCTATAAACACACACAAAAGAGGAGAGATAGAGGAATCTAGAGAGAGAGGATGTATCTAACAGATATATAGATATAAGTTTTGGTTTTTGTTCAAAAATGGCTAACCCCTAAGCAAGGGAGAGGAATGATGCTTATATAGGCCAAGCAAAGCCAAGAAACTAAATGGCTAAGCTAAAGAGAAAGGGTCAATGTAATACCCCGACCCTCGTACATGATTCTGGTATCTTTTCAGTCCTCTATTCTGGGTCTTTGAATGCCTATTGTGAAATTCTATGTGAAAGTATGGTAAATTGCATGGAACTTAGAAATATGGATCTCTATCTGTTGCGTTAGAACATTATCTGTTACACTTGAATTATTTAAATCTGAAATCGGACACCTTAGAGACTTAATTTTTAGAAATTGATTCGATATTTGGAATCTACATGATTTTTAAGCACTAATGGGATTTTCTGCGAAATTTTCATTTCGGCATGGTAAAGCGATTGAATTTCATCTTATATGCTTCTTTATGTTTATATTTATCTCTAAGACTTATTTGAGCCTATGATAAAAAACGTGAGACTCTAAGGGTGAAAAAAGAGAGAGTGAAGAGGAGGAATTGGGGGAAAACGTGATTCACCAAGAAAGCTTGGCAAAATTGTTAGATTTGTGTGATTAAATTCAAGGTAACTCAAGTTCTCTTATTGTGGTAACTTAGGAGTTGAAATTATGTTTGTGTTTGGTTCATGGATATATATGTTTGATCTATGAGGGTTTCTCAATAATTGTCTACTTTGACACTTTAATTGGGTGATGTATGAATTTATACTTCAATCCTTGGTTTTATGTCATCATTCCATGGAAATATGTTGGTGTCATATGTCATGCTTGAAGAACTTGAATGTAGAATGGAATTTGAGAAAGTGATGGCTTGTTGAAGCCTCCAAGTTAGTTTAAATTGTCATAATCGAAGTAGAATCCATGTTATGGTGTTGTTAGGTTGAAGTATTGCATTAGTCTAACCTTTGATTGCATGAAAAATGAGGTTTGGTTGCTAAATTTTGAGTTGAAATCGAGCTGCCTTGAATCTGGGTCGTACGTCCGCTCGAGCGGAGATCATGACCGCTCGAGCGGGAAAATCACCCTCAAAGAAGCTTCGAAATTACTCTCCGCTCGGCGGAGGAATTCGCCGGCGCAAAAAATCGACCTCAAAGATTTTTGATAGCATTGTACTGTTCGCTCGAGCGGACAAGTTGGCGCTCGAGCGGAGTACTGTTTTGCAGAAAGAAAATGTGTTCGTTCAGTTTTGCGTGCTTGACTCTCTGGTGTTTTTAGAATATTTTTCTGATGAGTTTAAGATGGTTATAAATTCGTAAGAAATGTGGTGACACATGGAATGACTTCTTAAGGATTTAAAAAGGAAGAATACTAATTTATCAGTTATTGTGTACAGGGCACACTCCAGAAGGAACTAGTACGCCACCACAACACTGTGAGTACTAGTGCATTAAATATACATTTATGTATCAGTAATGTCTGTTAATAACCTTCTGTTTTCCGTAAGTTATGGTAGTAACCTATGTATTGATTTAGAAATGGAATGTTGAAAAGATATACATACACATCTGTATATTCTGGGCCGAAAGGCTATCTGGGCCGAAGGGCTATTCTGGGCCATAAGGCTAATCTGGGTTGAAAGGCCAATCTGATAATTCTGGGCCGTAAGGCTAATTTGGGCTGAAAGGCCAATCTGATAATTCTGGGCCAATAGGCCATTCTGTTAAAATTGTATAATAGGCCAAGAGCCGTTCTGAAGGCAAAACCCTATCAGATTCACTTTCGTACTTAAATTTGGTAAATGTACTGTTACGCATTGGGATTTAATCGTTTAAGTACTATTATTCACTAAGCTTGTCTCATTTTGTAATTTTGTCTGATTTTGTAGGAAGCCGGCTTGGAGCACCGTTCTAGCATTGTTTCATGCATCTTTTGTCAGCCTAAGGACAACCAGGCACTTGAAGGAACCTTTACATGCTAGACCAGTTTTACTTGTCCTTACAATTTTTGTATCCATGTTTTGCTGGTCAAGATTATTGTACTTAACGTTTTGTAGGGGCAAATTCTGGGCTGGATTTGTAAATGCATATGTAACCTGATTCTGTGTGCATATTCACTTTATGTTGAATTTCAAGATGGTCCTGGCTTTTTGGTAGTTGCTCAATGGATGTGTCTGCATGTTGTTTTCAAATTTAATGCTTCCGCTCAGGATCGAAATGTCATTCATAACAGGTCATTTTGTCTGTTTCTGATTAGGTCATGCCCAAACCTTTTAGGGGCGGGTTATGAGTGTGACAGTCAAGGGGGCCAAAAGGTTCATGGGAGGGGCAAGGCTTCTAAAGGAAGCCAATACAGCTGGCCAAGCTTCTCCAAGAAGCTTGGCCAAAGGGGTCATTCTTCTAGAAGGACTTAGGGGGGTCAAGGGTTCAAAACAGTCACCAACCGCACGGGGAGGAGTGAGGGTGCATCCCAGCTGGCACAGCTGGCATGCACCATGCCTCAAGGGTTCAAAGGAGTCATACCGGCCAGCAAAAGAGGTAGCCGGCAAAATAAAGTGTCGGTCGGCTAAATATAGTGCCGGTCGGCCAAATATAGTACCGACCGGCCATTGGTTTTAAGAAACCATGGTCGGTGGCACCCATAGACAGCCGGTGATGCTAGGGGAAGGCCGGTGGGATGTGGGGATGGCCAACAAGCCATTCCCTGCCCTTCAAGGCAAAAACACAAGTGTTTAGTGCCAAAACCAAACACGGAACAGTCGAGTTCGGAGATCCTGAGGCAAGGCGCGTAGCCGAGACCTCCGGGAACTCCAAACGAACACAAACATGGATAATCACCGGGTGTTCAAACGGTGACATCTAGGTCTTGAGGACGGTCGGAAATGGGGTGTCTACACATGCTAGGGTTGCATTTGTCCATACATAGTTTGTTGTATTGTGTTTGGAGTAGGGTTTAGTCCAAACACGGGAAACGAGGGACGTTTCGTACTCAAAGTGACGAAACGTGCCTCGATTCTTGGTCACCGGCACTCTTGACTATCCATGATAGAGTTCTTGGCTTTAGGTGTTTACATGTGCATTCATTTCACATTGAGTCGTGCAATTCGACTCCTAGGCCATCATGCATCGAGATGCATGATTGATGGCACGAGGATCGAGGACTACACTCCCTAGAGCTTATGCAATGACGGGGAGAGTGGTCCGGCGCACATATGTTGAAAATACTTTTCCTTCTCTCTCTCTTTCCTTTGTTGCAAAAAATACAGAAACCAGGAGAAAAAACTGGCCGGGCGACCAGGTTTTCTGGCAGGCCGACCACCTTTTCTGGTTTTCATCACCAAGGGTGGTTGGTAGGTGGTCTCCAATGCCTATAGCTGGTCGATAGCCTTCCCCTAGATTCCCAGGATGGAGTTTCATCTCCTTAGAGCTTTGTGCAAGTTCTGAGTTCAATTGCAAACAAAGGCGAGTTGAGACATCGCGATGGATTTCCCGACAAGGCGACTCGATCATGCATGCATCCTTTATCATTTGGAACAGAGCTGAGGCAGTCCATTTCATGTAGCTTGCATGCTAATTTATTTGCTTCCTTAGTTTAATTTGTTAATTAATTAATGTTGTGTAATATTTAGCTGTAATTCGTTATTCATTTCGGTTGTGTAATAACTAGTTTAATTAGCTTAGATTAGCTAGTTGGTTCTGTATTATTTATTCAAACTCTCCGCGAGAGGGCGAACTTTGTAATAAGTGTGCATGTGTGTGATGCATGTCTTCCAACCCCATGTCTTTCTCCCTTTTATTTACCAGCTTATGATGGTTAGTTTTAGGGCATGTTTCAATTAGCATCTATATGTTCGCATGTTTGCATTCATTCATCTGTATTGCATGTACCAGGCTCGGCACATCATGCTAACTGCATTGTATTTCAATTCCAAGTTGAATACATGTATCGATTGTTGCATCTCATATGCCATCTTAGAATAGCCGAGCCTATTGTAGTTGCATTAGGCATTCTTAGCATAGTTAGGATTCATGCATGACTTCTAATTAGCTTCTTTCTTTGGCTCAGAGTACTCGGTAAGTGTTTATGCTTTAGCATCCTTGCATGTGTGTGAGTGACTGCCATAATAGCATGCTTACTATGAGGCTATGTGCTTATGTGATATAACTGTCTGAATGCCTGTGGGTGAAGGTTGGGTTGCTTGAGTTGAAATAATTCGTCAAAACCCGTGTTTTAGCCTACTTGCGAGTAACAACCTTCAATCCATTTTCAAAACAAACGGATATGCGATGCTTTGTTTCAACTTAGGCAATCTAGTTTATACTTGTATGCTGTGCGCATCACGTAGCAATTCTAGGCTAATAAACCGGAATAAGAGCGCATGTGTTTTCAAAAAACCAATATCATGCTTAGTAGTGGCCGATCTTTGATCGGGCGAGCGGGGTGCTCATGAAATGACCTTCCCCAATCATACCCAAGTTCCCGAGCCGAGGCAACTTTGGCGATGACGGACACGTGACCTTAGGCACGAGTCAGGGTTTCCTAAATTACCCCAAAACAAAATATTTAAGTGGCGACTCTGTATCTGGAAAATCAGTCCATGTTCGGCACTTCCTTCTAAAAATTGGTCTTGCATTGCACTTTGCGGGATTAGATTCAGAACCGTGACATCGAGTTCGAACTGTAGTGAGCCTAATGAACAAAACGGGATTTTCCTGGGACGTTCGGGCGCGTCTACACTTACCATTTCAAACGCATTAGGGTTCGAACACTCGGACACTTATTCGGACCCTCTTATATGATGGCAGAGACGTAATTTTGGTGTTTACTTGCCATTGCTCATGGATTTGGGTTCGAATACTCAGACACATATTGGGACCCTCTTGCATGATGGCAGATATGTAATTGCGGTGTTTAGTTGCCATTTCTCATGGATTATGGTTCAAACACTCGGACACTTATTCGGGCCCTCTTGCATGATGACAGATATGTAATTATGGTGTTAGTTACCATTTCTCATGCATTAGGCTTCGAACACTCGGACACTTATTCGGACACTCTTGCATGATGGTAGATATGTAATTATGGTGTTTATTTGCCATTTCTCATGCATTTGGGTTTGAACACTCGGATAGTTATTCGGACCCTCCTGCATGATGGCAGATATGTAATTATGGCGTTTACTTGTCATTTCTCATGCATTAGGGTTTCAACTCTTGAACACCTTTTCGGACCCTCTTGCATGATGACAAATATGTAATTATGGTGTTTACTTATGATTTCTCATGCATTAGGGATCGAACCATCGGACACTTATTCGGACCCTTATGCACGACGGCAGATATGTAATTATGGTGTTTAATTGCCATTTGTCATGGATTAGGGTTTAAACACTCGGACACTTATTCAGACCCACTTGCATGATGACAAATATGTAATTATTGTGTTTACTTACCATTTCTCATGCATTAGGGTTCGAAAAATAGGACACTTATTCCGACCCTCTTGCACGATGGCAGATATGTAATTATGGTGTTTACTTACCATTTCTCATTCATTAGGGTTCAAACACTCGAAAACTTATTCGGACCCTCCTGCATGATGGCAGATATGTAATTATGGTGTTTACGTACCATTTCTCATGTATTAGGGTTCGAACACTCGGACACCTATTCGGACCCTCTTGCATGATGGCAGATATGTACCTATAGTGTTTGCTTACCATTTCTCATGCAGTAAAGTTCAAACACTCGGACAATTATTTGGACCCTCTTGTATGATGATAGATATGTAATTATGGAGTTTACTTGCCGTTTCTCAAGCATTAGGCTTTGAACTCTCGGAAACTTCTTCGGACCCTCTTGCATAATGGTAGATATGTAATTATGGTGTTTACTTACCATTTCTCACGCACTAGGGTTCTAACACCCGGACACTTATTTGAACCCTGTTGCCTGATGGTAAATATGTAATTATGGTGTTTACTTACCATTTCTCACATGGATTAGGATTTAAACTCTCGGAGACTTCTTCGAACACTCTTGCATGATAGTAGATATGTAATTATGGTGTTTACTTACTATTTTTAATGCATTAGGGTTTGAACACTCGGACACTTATTCCGACCCTCGTGCATGATGCCAGCTATGTAATTATGGTGTTTACTTACCATTTCTCACGCATTTGGGTTCGAACCCTTGGACACTTATTCGGATGCTCTTGCATGATGGCATATATGTAATTATGGTGTTTACTTACCACTTCCCATCCGTTTGGGTTCAAACACTCAGACACTTCTTCGGACCCTCCTTCATGGTGGCAGATATGTAATTACGGTGTTTTACTTCCCATTTCTCATGCACTAGGGTTTGAACTCTCGGACACTTCGTCGGACCCTCTTGCATGATGGCAGATATGTAATTATGGTGTTTTCTTACCATTCCTCATGCATTAGGGTTCTAACACTCAGACACTGATTCGTACCGTGTTGCATGATGGCAGATATGTAATTATGGTGTTTACTTGCAATTTCACATGCATTAGGGTTTAAACTCTTGGAGACTTCTTCAAACCTTCTTGGATAATGGTAGATATGTAATTATGGTGTTTATTTACCATTTCTAATGCATTGGGGTTCGAACATTTGTAGACTTATTCAGACACTATTGCATGATGGCATATACGTAATTATGGTGTTTACTGGCCATTTCTCATGCATGTGGGTTCGAACACTCGGACACTTATTCGGACCCTCCTGCATGATGGCAGATATGTCGTTATGGTGTTTACTTGCCATTTATCATGCATTACGGTTTAAACACTCGAACACTTATTCGGACCCTCTTGCATAATGGCATATATGTAATTAAGGTATTTACTTGCCATTTCTCATGCATTAGGGTTCGAACACTCGGACACTTATTTGGACCTTCTTGCATGATGAAAGATACGTAATTATGATGTTTACTTTCCATTTTTCATGCACTTGGGTTCGAACACTCGGACACGTATTTAGACCCTCTTGAATGATGGTAGATATGTAATTATGGTGTTTACTTGCCATTTCTCATGCATTAGGGTTTCAACTCTCGGACACTTTTTCGGACCCTCTTGCATGATGGAAGATAAGTAATTATGGTGTTTACTGACAATTTCTCATGCATTCGGGTTCAAACACTTCGAAATGTATTCGGACCCTTTTGCATGATGGCAGATATGTAGTTATGATGTTACTTACCATTTCCCATGCATTAGGGTTCGAATACTCGGACACATATTCGGACCCTCTTGCATGATGGCAGATATGTAATTATGGTATTTACTTACCATTTCTCATGCATTAGGATTAAAACACTCGGACACTTATTCGGACCCTCTTGCGTGATGGCAAATATGTAATTATAGTGTTTACTTACTATTTCTCTTGCATTAGGGCTCAAACCCTCGGACACTTATTCGGATCCTTATGCACGACGGCAGATATGTAATTATGGTGTTTAATTGCCATTTGTCATGGATTAGGGTTTAAACACTCGGACACTTATTCAGACCCACTTGCATGATGACAAATATGTAATTATTGTGTTACTTACCATTTCTCATGCATTAGGGTTCGAAAAATAGGACACTTATTCGGACCCTCTTGCACGATGGCAGATATGTAATTATGGTGTTTACTTACCATTTCTCATTCATTAGGGTTCAAACACTCGAAAACTTATTCGGACCCTCCTGCATGATGGCAGATATGTAATTATGGTGTTTACGTACCATTTCTCATGCATTAGGGTTTGAACACTCGGACACCAATTCGGACCCTCTTGCATGATGGCAGATATGTACTTATGGTGTTTGCTTACCATTTCTCATGCAGTAAAGTTCAAACACTCGAACAATTATTTGGACCCTCTTGCATGATGGCAGATATGTAATTATGGAGTTTACTTTCCATTTCTCAAGCATTAGGGTTTGAACTCTCAGAAACTTTTTCGGACCCTCTTGCATAATGGCAGATATGTAATTATTGTGTTTACTTACCATTTCTCGCGCATTAGGGTTCTAACACCCGGACACTTATTTGAACCCTGTTGCCTGATGGTAAATATGTAATTATGGTGTTTACTTACCATTTCTCACATGGATTAGGATTTAAACACTCGGAGACTTCTTCGAACACTCTTGCATGATAGTAGATATGTAATTATGGTGTTTACTTACTATTTTTAATCCATTAGGGTTCGAACACTCGGACACTTATTCCGACCCTCGTGCATGATGCCAGCTATGTAATTATGGTGTTTACTTACCATTTCTCACGCATTTGTGTTCGAACCCTCGGACACTTATTCGGGCGCTCTTGCAAGATGGCATATATGTAATTATGGTGTTTACTTACCACTTCCCATCCGTTTGGGTTCAAACACTCGGACACTTCTTCGGACCCTGCTTCATGGTGGCAAATATGTAATTACAGTGTTTTACTTCCCATTTCTCATGCACTAGGGTTTGAACTCTCGGACACTTCGTCAGACCCTCTTGCATGACGTCAGATATGTAATTACGGTGTTTTCTTACCATTCCTCATGCATTAGGGTTCTAACACTCAGACACTGATTCGTACCGTGTTGCATGATGGCAGATATGTAATTATGGTGTTTACTTGCAATTTCACATGCATTAGGGTTTAAACTCTTGGAGACTTCTTCGAACCTTCTTGGATAATGGTAGATATGTAATTATGGTGTTTATTTACCATTTCTAATGCATTGGGGTTCGAACATTCGTAGACTTATTCGGACACTATTGCATGATGGCAGATACGTAATTATGGTGTTTACTGGCCATTTCTCATGCATGTGGGTTCGAACACTCGGACACTTATTCGGACCCTCCTGCATGATGGCAGATATGTCGTTATGGTGTTTACTTGCCATTTATCATGCATTACGGTTTAAACACTCGAACACTTATTCGGACCCTCTTGCATAATGGCATATATGTAATTAAGGTATTTACTTGCCATTTCTCATGCATTAGGGTTCGAACACTTGGACACTTATTTGGACCTTCTTGCATGATGAAAGATACGTAATTATGATGTTTACTTTCCATTTTTCATGCACTTGGGTTCGAACACTCGGACACGTATTTAGACCCTCTTGAATGATGGCAGATATGTAATTATGGTGTTTACTTGCCATTTCTCATGCATTGGGGTCCAACTCTCGGACACTTTTTCGGACCCTCTTGCTTGATGGAAGATAAGCAATTATGGTGTTTACTGACAATTTCTCATGCATTCGGGTTCAAACACTTCGAAACGTATTCGGACCCTCTTGCATGATGGCAGATATGTAATTATGATGTTACTTACCATTTCCCATGCATTAGGGTTCGAACACTCGGACACCTATTCGGACCCTCTTGCATGATGGCAAAAATGTAATTATGGTGTTTACTTACCATTTCTCATGCATTAGGGTTCAAACACTTGGACACTTATTCGGACCCTCTTGCGTGATGGCAAATATGTAATTATGGTGTTTACTTACTATTTCTCTTGCATTAGGGTTCAAACCCTCGGACACTTATTCGGACCCTCTTGCATGATGGCAGATATGTAATTATGGTGTTACTTACCATTTCTCATGCATTAGGGTTTGAACACTCGGACACTTATTGGGACCCTCTTGCATGATGGTAGATTTGTAATTATGGTGTTTATTTGTCATTTCTCATGCATTAGGGTTTAAACACTCAGGCACTTATTCGGACCCTCTTGCGTGATGGCAGATATGTAATTATGGTGTTTATTTGCCATTTCTCATGCATTAGGGTTTGAACTCTCTAACACAATTTTGGACCCTCTAGCATGATGGTAGATATGTAATTATTGCGTTACTTACCATTTCTCACGCATTAGGGTTCGAACACTCAGACATTTACTCGGACCCTCTTACATGATGGCAGATACGTAATTATGGTGTGTAGTTGCCATTTTTCATGCATTTGGGTTCGAACACTTGGATACTTACTCGAACCCTCTGGCATGATGGCAGATACGTAATTGTGGTGTTTACTTACCATTTCTCACGCATTAGGGTTCGAACACTCGGACACTTACTCGGACCCTCTTGCAAGATGGCAGATATGTAATTATGGTGTTTACTTACCATTTCTCATGCATTAGGGTTTGAACACTCGGACAACTATTCGGACCCTCTTGCACGATGATAGATATGTAATTATGGTGTTTACTTACCATTTCTCGTGCATTAGGGTTCAAACACTCGGACACTTATTCAGACCCTCTTGCATGATGGCAGATATCTAATTGTGGTGTTTAGTTACTATTTCTAATGCATTAGGGTTCGAACACTCAGACACTTATTCGTACCCTCTTGCATGATGGTAGATATGTAATTATGGGGTTACTTACCATTTATCATGCATTAGGCTACAAATACTCGAACACTTATTCAGACCCTCTTGCATGATGGCAGATATCTAATTATGGTGTTACTTACCATTTATCATACATTAGGCTTCCAACACTCGAACACTTATTCGGACCTTGTTGCGTGATGGCTGATATCTAATTATGGTGTTTACTTACCATTTCTCATGCACTAGGGTTTAAACACTCGGACACTTATTCGGACCCTCCTACATGATGGCGTATATGTATTTATGGTGTTCACTTGCAATTTCTCAAGCGTTAGGGTTTCAACTCTCGAACACCTTTTCGGACCCACTTGCATGATGACAGATATGTAATTATGGTATTTATTTACGATTTCTCATGCATTAGGGATCGAACACTCGGACACTTATTCGGACCCTTATGCATGATGGCAGATATGTAATTCGGGTATTTCTTTGTGATTTCTCAAGCATTAGGGTTTAAACACTCGGACACTTATTCGCACCCTCTAGCATGATGACAGATATGTAATTATTGTGTTTGCTTACAATTTCTCATGCATTAGGATTCGAACAACATGACACTTATTCGGACCCTCTTGCATGATGGCAGATATGTAATTATGGTTTTTACTTTCCATTTCTCATGCATTAGTGTTCAAACACTCGGAAACTTATTCGGATCGTCTTGCATGATGGCATGTATGTAATTACGGTGTTTAGTTACCATTTCTCATGCATTAGGTTTTGAACACTCGGACACTTATTCTAACCCTCTTGCATGATTCGCCGATATGTAATTGTGATGTTTACTTACCATTTCTCATGCATTAGGGTTCGAACACTCGGACACTTATTTGGACCCTCTTGCATGATGGCAGATATGTAATTATGGTGTTTACTTACCATTTCTCATGCATTAGGGTTCAAGCACTCGGACAGTTATTCGAACCCTCTTGCATGATGACAGATATGTAATTATGGTGTTTACTTGCCATTTCTAAAACATTAGGGTTTGAACTCTCGGACAATTCTTTGGACTCTCTTCCGTGATGGCAGATATTAATTATCGTGTTTACTTACCATTTCCTATGCATTAGGGTTCTAACGCTTGGACACTTATTTGTACCGTGTTGCATGATGGCAGATATGTAATATTGGTGTTTGCATGCCATTTCACTTGCATTAGGGTTTAAACTCTCATAGCCTTCTTCGAACCATCTTGTATGATGGCAGATATGTAATTATGGTGTTTACTTACCATTTCTAATGCATTACGGTTCGAACACTCGGACACTTATTCGGACCCTCTTGCATGATGGCAGATACGTAATTCTGTTGTTTAGTTGCCATTTCTCATCCATTTGGGTTTGAACACTCGGACACTTATTCGGACCCTCTTGCATGATGGCAGATATGTAGTTATGGTGTTCACTTGCCATTTCTCTCGCATTAGGGTTTAAAGACTCGGACCCTCTTGCGTAATGGCAGATATGTAATTATGGTGTTGACTTACCATTTTCTCACGCATTAGGGTTCGAACACTCGGATACTTATTCGGACAATTATTCGGACCCTTTTGCATGATGGCAGACACGTATTTATGGGGTTAGTTACCATTTCTCATGCATTAGGCTTCGAACACTCGGACACTTATTCGGACCCCCTTGGAAGATGATAGATATGTAATTATGGTGTTTATTTGCTATTTCTCACGCATTAGGGTTTAAACACTCGGACACTTATTCGGAACCTCTTGCATGATGAAAGATATGTAATTATAGTGTTTACTTACCATTTCTCATGCATTAGTGTTTTAACTCTCGGACACTTTTTCGGACCCTCTTGCACGATGGCAGATATGTAATTATGGTGTTTACTTACCATTTCTCATGCATTAGGGTTTAAACGCTTAGACACTTATTCGGACCTTCTTGGATGATGGAAGATATGTAATTATGGTGTTTACTTACTATTTCTTATGCATTAGTGTTCGAACACTCGAACACTTATTCGGACCCTCTTGCATGATGGTAGATATGTAATTATGGTGTTACTTACCATTTATCATGCATTAGGGTTCGAACACTCGGACACTTTTTTGGACCCTCTTGCATGATGGCAGATATGTAATTGTGGTGTTACTTACCATTTATCATGCATTAGGGTTTGAAAACTCGAAAACTTATTCGGACCCTCTTGCACGATGGCAGATATGTAATTATGTGGTTTACTTGCCATTTCTCATGCATTAGTGTTTAAACGCCTAGACACTTATTCGGACCTTCTTGGATGATGGAAGATATGTAATTATGGTGTTTACTTGCTCTTTCTTATGCATTAGTGTTCGAACACTCGAACACTTATTCGGACCCTCTTGCATGATGGCAGATATGTAATTATGGTGTTACTTTCCATTTATCATGCATTAGGCTTCGAACAATCGGACACTTATTCGGACCCTCTTGCATGATGGCAGATATGTAATTATGGTGTTGCTTACCATTTCTCATGCATCAGGGTTCAAACGCTCAGACACTTATTCGGACCCTCTTGCATGATGGCAGATATGTAATTATGGTGTTCCCTTACCATTTTTCATGCATTAGGGTTCAAACACTCAGACACTTATTCAAACCCTCTTGCATGATGGCAGATATATAATTATGATGTTTACTTGCCATTTCTCAAGCATTAGGGTTTGAACTCTCGGACAGTTCTTCGAACACTCTTGCATGACGGAAGATATGTAATTATCGGGTTTACTTACCATTTCTCACATATTAGGGTTCTAACACTTGGACACTTATTCGTACCGTGTTGCATGATGGCTAATATGTAATTATGGTGTGTACATGCCATTTCAGATGCATTAGGGTTTAAACACTCTGAGACTTCTTCGAACCATCTTGCATGATTATAGAGATGTAATTATGGTGTTTATTTACCATTTCTAATGCATTAGGGTTCGAACACTCGGACACTTATTCGAATCCTCTTGCTTGATGGTAGGTTCGTAATTACGGTGTTTACTTGCCATTTCTCATGCTTTTGGGTTCGAACACTCGGACACTTATTCCGACCCTCTTACATGATGGCAGAGATGTAATTATAGTGTTTGCTTGCCATTTCTCTCGCATTAGGGTGTAAAGACTCGGACACTTATTCGGACCCTCTTGCGTTATGGCAGATATGTAGTTATGGTGTTTACTTTCCATTTCTCTCGCATTAGGGTTTAAAGACTCGGACCCTTATTCAGACCCTCTTCCGTAATGGCAGATTTGTAATTATGATATTTACTTACCATTTCTCATGCATTAAGGATCGAATACTCGGACACTTATTCGGACCCTCATGCATGGTGGCAGATATGTAATTATGGTGTTTACCTGTGATTTCTCATGCATTAGGGTTTTAACACTCGGACACTTATTCGGACCCTCTCGCATGATGACAGATATGTAATTATAGTGTTATTTTCCATTTCTCATGCATTAGTGTTTCAACTCTCGGACACTTTTTTGGACCCTCTTGCATGATGGCAGATATGTAATTATGGTGTTTACTTACCATTTCTCACACATTAGGGTTTAAACACTCGGACACTTATTCGGACCCTCTTGCATGACGACAGATACGTAATTATGTGGTTTACTTGCGATTTCTCATGCATTTGGGTTTGAACACTCAGACAATTATTAAGACCCTCTTCAATGATGGCAGATATGTAATTATGGGGTTTACTTGCCATTTCTCATGCATTAGGGTTCGAACAGTCGGCCAATTATTCGGAGCCTCTTGCATGATGGCAAATATGTACTTATGGTGTTTATTTGCCATTTCTCATGCACTAGGGTTCAAACACTCGGACAGTTTTGCGAACCCTTTTGCATGATGGCAGATATGTAATTATGGTATTTAGTTGCCATTTCTCGTACATTAGGGTTTCAACCCTCAAACACTTTTTTGGACCCTCTTGCAAGATGACAGATATGCAATTATAGTGTTTACTTACCATTTCTCACGCATTAGAGGTTGAAGACTCGGATACTTTTTCGGACGCTCTTGCATGATGGTAGATATGTAATTATGGTGTTTAGTTACCATTTCTCATGCGTTAGGGTTCAAACACTCGGATACTTATTCGGGCCTCTTGCAAGATCGCAGATATGTAATTATGGTGTTTACTTAACATTTCCCACGCATTAGGGTTTGAACACTCGGACACTTATTCGGACCTTCTTGCACGATGGCAGATCTGTAATTGTGAGGTTTACTTGCCATTTCTCATGCATTAGGGTTTAAACTCTCGGATACTTATTCGGACCCTCTTGGATGATGACAGATATGTAATTATGGTTTTTGCTTACTATTTCTTATGCATTAGTGTTCGAACACTCGGACACTTATTCGGACCCTCTTGCATGATGATGGATATGTAATTATGGTGTTACTTACCATTTATCACGCACTAGGCTTTGAACACTAGGACACTTATTCAGACCCTCTTGCATGATGGCAGATATGTAATTATGGTACTGTTTACCATTTCTCACGCATCAGGGTTCAAACACTCAGACACTTATTTGGACCCTCTTGCATGATGGCAGGTATGTAATTATGGTGTTTACTTACCATTTCTGATGCATTAGCGTTCAAACACCCAGACACTTATTCGGACCGTCTTGCATGATGGCAGATGTGTAATTATGGTGTTTACTTGCCATTTCTCAAGCATTAGGGTTTGAACTATCGGACAGTTTCTTCAGACCCTCTTGTATGATGGAAGATATGTAATTGTCGTGTTTACTTACCATTTCTCACATATTAGGGTTCTAACACTTAAACACTTATTCGTATCGTGTTGCATGATCGCAGATATGTAATTATGGTGTTTACATGCCATTTCAAATGCATTAGGGTTTAAACACTCTGAGACTTCTTCGAACCATCTTGCATGATGGTAGGTATGTTATTATGGTGTTTACTTACCGTTTCTAATACATTAGGGTTCGAACACGCGGACACTTATTCGGATCCTTTTGCATGATGGTAGGTACATAATTATGGTGTTTACTTGTCATTTCTCATGCATTTGGGTTAGAACACTCGGATACTTATTCGGACTCTCTTGCATGGTGGCAGAGAGGTACTTATAGTGTTTACTTGCCATTTTTCTCGCATTAGGGTTTAAAGACTCGGACACTTATTCAGACCCTCTTGCATGATGGCAGATATGTAGTTATGGTGTTTACTTGCCATTTCTCTCGCATTAGGGTTTAAAGACTCGAACCCTTATTCAGACCCTCTTGCGTAATGGCAGATATGTAATTATGATATTTACTTACCATTTCTCATGCATTAGGGATCGAACACTCGGACACTTATTCGGACCCTCATGCATGATGGCAGATATGTAATTATGGGGTTTACTTGTGATTTCTCACGTCTTAGGGTTTAAACACTTGGACACTTATTCGGACCCTCTCGCATGATGACAGATATGTAATTATAGTGTTCAATTACCATTTCTCATGCATTAGGGTTTAAACACTCTGACACTTATTCGGGCCCTTTTGCATGATGGCCGATATGTAGTCATAGTGTTTACTTACAATTTCTCATGCATTAGGGTTCGAACACTCGGACACTTATTCGAACCCTCTTGCCTGATGGCAGATATGTAATTATGGTGTTTATTTCACATTTCTCACGCATTAGGGTTTAGACACTCGGACACTTTTGGGAACCCTCTTACATGATCGAAGATATGTAATTGTGGTATTTACTTGCCATTTCTCATGCATTAGGGTTTCAACTCTCAGGCACTTTTTTGGAGCCTCTTGCATGATGGCAGATATGTAATTATGGTGTATACTTGCCATTTCTCACGCGTTAGGGTTCGAACACTCGGACACTTTTGCAGACCCTCTTGCATGATGGCAGATATGTACTTATAGTGTTAACTTATCATTTCTCATGCATTAGGGTTCAAGCACTCGGACACTTATTCGGGCCTCTTGCATGATGGCAGATATGTAATTATGGTATTTACCTGCCATTTATCAAGCATTACGGTTTGAAGTCTCGGACAGTTCTTCGGACCCTCTTGCATGATGGAAGATATGTAATTACCGTATTTACTTACCATTACTCACGCATTAGGTTTCCAACACTTGGACACTGATTCGTACCGTGTTGCATGATGGCAGATATGTAATTATGGTGTTTACATGCCATTTCACATGCATTACGGTTTAAACACTCGGAGACTTCATCGAACAATCTTGCATGGTGGTAGATAAGTAATTATGGTGTTTACTTACAATTTCTAATGCATTAGGGTTCAAACACTCGGACACTTATTCGGACCCTCTTGCATTATGGTAGGTACGTAATTATGGTGTTTACTTGCCATTTCTCACGCATTTGGGTTCGAACACTCGGACACTTATTCGGACCCTCTTGCAAGATGGTAGATATGTGATTATAGTGTTTACATGCCATTTCTCTCGAATTAGGGTTTAAAGACTCGGACACTTATTCGGACCCTCTTGCATGATGGCGGATATGTAGTTATCGTGTTTACTTGCCAATTCTCTCGCATTAGGGTTTAAAGACTCGGACCCTTATTCAGACCCTCTTGCGTAATGGCAGATTTGTAATTATGGTGTTTACTTACCATTTCTCATGCATTAGGGTTTGAACACTTGGACAATTATTCGGACCCTCTTGCATGATGGCAGATATGTAATTATGGTGTACTTACCATTTCTCATGCATTATGCTTCGAACATTCGAACACTTATTCGGACCCTCTTGCATGATGGTAGATATGTAATTATGGTGTTTATTTGGTATTTCTCACGCATTAGGGTTTAAACACTCGGACACTTATTCGGACCCTCTTGCATGATGGTAGATATGTAATTATGGTGTTTATTTGCTATTTCTCACGAATTAGGGTTTAAACACTCGGACACTTATTCGGACCCTCTTGCATGATGAAAGATATGTAATTATAGTGTTTACTTTCCATTTCTCATGCATTAGTGTTTCAACTCTCGGACACTTTTTCGGACCCTCTTGCGTGATGGCAGATATATAATTATGGTGTTCACTTACCATTTCTCATGCATTAGGGTTTGAACACTCGGACACTTATTCGGACTCTATTGCATGACGACAGATACGTAATTATGGTGTTTACTTGCCATTTCTCATGCATTTGGGTTTGACCACTCGGACAGTGATTAAGACCCTCTTGAATGATGGCAGATATGTAATTATTGGGTTTACTTGCCATTTCTCATTCATTACGATTTAAACACTCTGACACTTATTCGGACCCTTTTGCATGATGGTAGATATGTAATTATGGTGTTTACTTACTGTTTCTCATGCATTAGGGTACGAACACTCAGACACTTATTCGGACCCTCTTGCATGATGGCAGATATATAATTATGGTGTTTATTTGCCATTTCTCACGCATTAGGGTTCAAACACTCGGACACTTATGCGTACCCTCTTGCATGATGGCAGATACGTAATTATGGTGTTTACTTGCCATTTCTCATGCATTAGGGTTTCAACTCTCGGACACTTTTTCGGACCCACTTGCATGATGGTAGATATGTAATTATGGTGTTTAGGGTTCAAACACTCGGACACTTATTCGGACACTGTTGCATGATGGCAGATACGTAATTATGGTGTTTACTTGCCATTTCTCATGCATTTGGGTTCGAACTCTCGGACCCTCATTCGGACCCTCTTGAATGATGGTAGATATGTAATTATGAGGTTTACATTCCATTTCTCATGCATTAGGGTTTAAACGCTCGGACAGTTATTCGCACCCTCTTGGATGATGGCAGATATGTAATTTTGGTGTTACTTAACATTTCTCATGCATTAGGGTTCAAACACTCGGACACTTATTCTGACCCTCTTGGATGATGGCAGATATGTACTTATGGTGTTTACTGGCCATTTCTCAAGCGTTAAGGTTCGAACACTCGGACAGTTCTTCGGACCCACTTGCATGATGAAGATATGTAATTATTGTGTTTACTTACCATTTCTCCCGCATTAAGGTTCTAACACTTGGAGACTTATTCATACCGTGTTGCATGGCGGCAGATATGTAATTATGGTGTTTACATGCCATTTTACATGCATTAGGGTTTAAACACTCGGAGACTTCTTCGAACCGTCTTGGATGATGGTAGATATGTAATTATGGTGTTTACTTATCATTTCTAATGCATTAGGGTTCGAACACTCAGACACTTATTCGGACCCTCTTGCATGATGGTCGGTACGTAATTATAGTGTTTACTTCCCATTGCTCATGCATTTGGGTTCGAACACTCGGACACTTATTCGGACCCTCTTGCGTGATGGCAGATATGTAATTATAGCGTTTACTTGCCCTTTCTCTCGCAGTAGGGTTTAAAAACTCGGACACTTATTCGGACCCCCTTGCATAATGGCAGATATGTAATTATGGTGTCTACTTAGCATTTCTCATGCATTAGGGTTCGAACACTCAGACACTTATTCGGACCCTCGTGCATAATGGCAGATAGGTAATTGTGGTGTTACTTACCATTTCTCATGCATTAGGCTTCGAACACTCGGAAACTTATTCGGACTCTCTTGCATGATGGTAGATATGTAATTATGGTGTTTATTTGCTATTTCTCGCGCATTAGGTTTTAAACACTCGGACACTTATTCGGACCCTCTTGCATGATGAAAGATATGTAATTATATTGTTTACTTTCCATTTCTCATGCATTAGTGTTTCAACTCTCAGACACTTTTTTGGACCCTCTTGCATGATGGCAGATAGGTAATTATGGTGCTTACTTACCATTTCTCAAGCATTAGGGTTCAAACACTCAGACACTTATTCAAACCCTCTTGCATGATGGCAAATAAGTAATTATGGTGTTTACTTGCCGTTTCTCATGCATTTGGGTTTGAACACTTGGACACTTATTTGGACCCTCTTGCATGGTGGCAGAGATGTAATCATAGTGTTTACTTGCCATTTCTCTCGCATTAGGGTTTAAAGACTCGGACACTTATTCGGACCCTCTTGCAAGATGGCAGATATGTAGTTATGGTGTTCACCTACCATTTCTCTCGCATTAGGGTTTAAAGACTTGGACCCTTATTCAGACCCTCTTGCGTAATGGCAGATATGTAATTATGATATTTACTTACCATTTCTCATGCATTAGGGATTGAGCACTCGGACACTTATTCGGACACTCATGCATGATGTCAGATATGTAATTATGGTGCTTACTTGTGATTTCTCATGCATCAGGATTTAAACACTCGGACACTTATTCGGACCCTCTCGCATGATGACAGATATGTAATTATAGTGTTTACTTACCACTTCTCATGCATTAGAGTTGAAACACTCTAACACTTATTCGTACCATTTTGCATGATGGCAGATACGTAATTATAGTGTTACTTACTATTTCTCATGCATTAGGGTTCGAACACTGGGACACTTATTCGGACCCTCTTGCATGATGGCAGATATGTAATTATGGTGTTTATTAGCCATTTCTCAAGCATGAGGGTTCAAACACTCGGACACTTTTGCGAACCCTCTTGCATGATTGCAGATATGTAATCATGGTATTTACTTGCCATTTCCCATGCATTTGGGTTTCAACTCTCAGACACTTTTTTGGACCCTCTTGCATGATGGTAGCTATGTAATTAGGGTGTTTACTTATCATTTCTCACGCGTTAGGGTTCGACCACTCGGACACTTATTCAGACCCTCTTGCATGATGGCAGATATGCAATTATGGTGTTAACTTACCATTTCTCATGCATTAGGGTTCAAACACTCGGACACTTATTCGGACATCTTGCATGATGGCAGATATGTAATTATGGTGTTCACTTGCCATTTCTCAAGCATTAGGGTTTGAACTCTCGGACTGTTCTTCGGACCCTCTTGCGTGATGGAAGATACGTAATTATCGTGTTTACTTACCATTTCTCACGCATTAGGGTTCTAACACTTGGACACTTATTCCTACCGTGTTGCATGATGCCGAAGATGTAATTATGGTGTTTACATGCTATTTCACATGCATTAGGGTTTAAACACTCGGAGACTTCTTCGAACCATCTTGCATGATGGTATATATGCAATTATGGTGTTTACTTGCCATTTCTAATGCATTAGGGTTCGAACACTCAGACACGTATTCAGAACCTCTTGCATGATGGTTGGTATCTAATTATGGTGTTTACTTGCTATTTTTCATGCATTTGGGTTCGAACACTCGGACACTTATTCGGACCCTCTTGCATGATGGCAGATATGTATTTATAGTGTTTACTTGCCATTTCTTTCGCATTAGGGTTTAATGACTCGGATACTTATTCGGACCCTCCTGCATGATGGCGGATATGTAGTTATGGTGTTTACTTGCCAATTCTCTCGCATTAGGGTTCAAAGACTCGGACCCTTATTCGGACCCTCTTGCGTAATAGCAGATATGTAATTATGGTGTTTAGTTACCATTTCTCATGCATTAGGCTTCGAACACTCGGACACTTATTCGGACCCTCTTGCATGATGATAGATATGTAATTATAGTGTTTATTTGCTATTTCTCACGCATTAGGGTTTAAACACTCAGACACTTATTCGGACCCTTTTGCATGATGGTAGGTACGTAATTATAGTGTTTACTTGCCATTTCTCATGCATTTGGATTCGAACACTCGGACACTTATTCGGACCCTCTTGCGTATTGGCTGATATGTAATTACAGTGTTTGCTTGCCATTTCTCTCGCAATAGGGTTTAAAGACTCGGACACTTATTCGGACCCTCTTGCATAATGCCAGATATGTAATTATGGTGTCTACTTAGCATTTTTGATGCATCAGGGTTCGAACACTTAGACACTTAATCGGACCGTTTTGCATAATGGCAGATAAGTAATTAAGGTGTTACTTACCATTTCTCATGCATTAGGCTTCAAACACTCGGAAACTTATTCAGACCCTCTTGCATGATGGTAGATAGGTAATTATGGTGTTTATTTACTATTTCTCATGCATTAGGTTTTAAACAATCGGACACTTATTCAGACCCTCTTGTATGATGAAAGATATGTAATTATAGTGTTTTGTTGCCATTTCTCATGCGTTAGTGTTTCAACTCTCAAACACTTTTTCGGACCCTCTTGCATGATGGCTGATATGTAATTATGGTGCTTAGTTACCATTTCTCACGCATTAGCGTTCAAACACTCGAACACTTATTCGGACCCCCTTGCAAGATGGCAAATACGTAATTATGTTGTTTACTTGCCATTTCTCATGCATTTGGGTTCGAACCCTCGGACACTTATTCGAACCCTCTTGAATGATGGTAGATATGTATTTATGAGGTTTACTTTCCATTTCTCATGCATTAGGGTACAAATGCTCGGACACTTATTCGGACCCTCTTGGACGATGGCATATATGTAATTATGGTGTTCCTTACCATTTCTCATGCATTAGGGTTCAAACACTTGGACCCTTATTCGGACCCTCTTGCATGATGGCAGTTATGTAATTATGATGTTTACTAACCATTTCTCAAGCATTAGGGGTTGCAGTCTCGGATAGTTCTTCAGACCCTCTTACCTGATGGAAGATATGTAATTATATGGTTTACTTACCATTTCTCACGCATTAAGGTTCTAACACTTTGAGACTTATTCGTACCGTGTTGCGTGATGGCAGATGTGTAATTATGGTGTTTACATACCATTTCACATGCATTAGGGTTTAAACACTTGGAGACTTCTTCGAACCATCTTCCATGATGCCAGATATGTAATTATGGTGTTTACTTACCATTTCTAATGCATTAGGGCTCGAACACTCAGACACTTATTCGGACCCTCTTACATCATGGTAGGTACGTAATTATGGTGTTTACTTGCCATTTCTCATGCATTTGGGTTCGAACACTTGGACACTTAATCGGATCCTCTTGCATGATGGCCGATATGTAATTATAGTGTTTACTTTCCATTTCTCTCGGATTAGGGTTTAAAGACTCGGACACTTATTCGGACCCCCTCGCATAATGGCAGATATGTAATTATGGTGTCTACTTAGCATTTCTCATGCATTACGGTTCGAATACTCGGACACTTATTCGGACCCTCTTGCATAATGGCAGATATGTAATTATGGTGTTACTTACCGTTTCTCATGCATTAGGCTTCGAATACTCGGAGACTTATTCGGACCCTCTTGCATGATAAAAGATATGTAATTATTGTGTTTACTTGCCATTTCTCAGGCATTAGTGTTTCAACTCTCGGACACTTTTTCGGACCCTATGCATGATGGCAGATATGTAATTATGGTGTTAATTACCATTTCTCACGCATTAGGGTTTGAACACTCGGACACTTATTCGGACCGTTTTGCATGATGAAAGATACGTAATTATGGTGTTTACTTGCCATTTCTCATGCATTTGTGTTCGAACACTCGGACAATTATTAAGAACCTCTTGTATGATGGCAGATATGTAATTATGGGGTTTACTTGCCATTTCTCATGCATTAGAGTTTAAACACTCTGACAGTTGTTCGGACCCTTTTGCATGATGGCAGACATGTAATTATGGTGTTTGCTTACTATTTCCTATGCGTTATGGTTCGAACACTCGGATACTTATTCGGACCCTCTTGCATGATGGTAGATATGTAATTGTGGTGTTTATTTGCCATTTCTCATCCATTACGGTTCAAACACTCAGACACTTACGTGGACCCTCTTGTATGATGGCAGATATGTAATTAAGGTGTTTACTTGCCATTTCTCATGCAGTAGGGTTTCAACTCTCGGACACTTTGTCGGACCCTCGTGCATGATGACATATATGTAATTATGGTGTTTACTTACCATTTGTCACGCATTAGGGTTCGAACACTCAGACACTTATTCGGACCCTCTTGCATGATGGCAGATACGTAATTATGGTGTTTATTTGCCATTTCTCATGCATTCGGGTTTGAACACTCGGACACTTATTCGGACCCTCTTAAATGATGGCAGATATGTAATTACGGAGTTTACTTGCCGTTTCTCATGCATTAGGGTTTAAACGCTCGGACACTTATTTGGACCCTCTTGCATGATGGCAGATATGAAATTATGGTGTTTACTTACCATTTCTCAAGCATTAGGGTTCAAAACACTCAGACACTTATTCGAACCCTCTTGCATGATGGCAGATATGTAATTACGGTGTTTACTTGCCATTTCTCAAGCTTTAGGGTTTGAACACTCGGACAGTTCTTCGGATCCTTTTGCAAGATGGAAGATATGTAATTATCGTGTTTACTTACCATTTCTCACGCATTAGGTTTCTAACACTTGGACACTTATTCGTACCGTGTGGCATGATGGCAGATATGTAATTATGGTGTTTACATGCCATTTCACATGCATTAGGGTTTAAACTCTCGAAGCCTTCTTCGAACCATCTTATATGATTGTAGATATTTAATTATGGTGTTTACTTACCATTTCTAATACATTAGGGTTCGAACACTCGGACACTTAGTCGGACCTCTTGCATGATGGCAGAAACATAGTTATGGTGTTTAGTTGCCATTTCTCATGCATTTGGGTTCGAACACTAGCACACTTATTCCGACCCTCTTGCATGATGGCAGATATGTAGTTATGGTGTTTACTTGTCATTTCTCTCGCATTAGGGTTTAAAGACTCGGACCTTTATTCAGACCCTCTTGGATAATGGCAGAAATGTAATTATGGTGTTTACATACCATTTCTAATGCATTAGGGTTCGAATACTCAGACACTTATTCGGACCCTCGTGCATGATGGTAGGCACGTAATTATGGTGTTTTCTTGCCATTTCTCATGCATTTGGGTTCGAACACTCGGACACTTATTCGGACCCTTTTGCATGATGGCAGATATGTAATTATAGTGTTTATTGGCCATTTCTCTCGTATTAGGGTTTAAAGACTCAGACACTTATTCGGACCCTCTTGCACAATGGTAGATATGTAATTATGGTGTCCACTTACATTTCTAATGCATTAGGGTTCGAAAACTCGGACACTTATTGGGACCCTCTTGCATGATGGCAGATATGTAATTATAGTGTTACTTACCATTTCTCATGCATCAGTGTTCAAGCACTAGGAGAGTTATTCGAACCCCCTTGCATGATGGCAGATATGTAATTATGTTGTTTACTTCCCATTTCTCAAACATTAGGGTTTGGACTCTCGGACACTTCTTCGGACACTCTTGCATGATGGCGGATACGTAATTATCGTGTTTACTTACCATTTCTCATGCATTAGGGTTCTAACACTTGGACACTTATACGGACCCTCTTGTACGACGACAGATATGTAATTATGGTGTTTACATGTCATTTATAATGCATTAGGGTTTAAACCCACAGACACTTCTTCGGACCTTGTTGCATGATGGCAAATATGTAATTATGGTGTTTACTTAGGATTTCTCATGCATTGGGGTTCGAACACTCGGACACTTATTCGAACCCTCTTGGATGATGGCAGATACGTAATTATGGTGTTTAGTTGCCATTTCTCATGCATTTGGGTTCGAACACTCGGACACTTGTTCGGACCCTCTTGCATAATGGTAGATATCTAATTATGGTGTTCAATTGCCATTTCTCACGCATTAGGGTTTAAATACTCGAAAATTTATTGGGACCCTCTTGCATGAAGAAAGATATGTAATTATAGTGTTAGTTGCCATTTCTCATGCATTAGTGTTTCAACTCTCGGACACTTTTTCGGACCCTCCTGCATGATGGCGGATATGCAATTATGGTGTTTACTTACCATTTCTCACGCATTAGGCTTTGAACACTCGGACACTTATTTGGAACCTCTTGCATGACGACAGATACGTAATTATGGTGTTTACCTGCCATTTCTCACGCATTTGGGTTCGAACACTTGGACAATTATTCTGACACTCTTGAATGATGGCAGATATGTAATTACGGGGTTTAATTACCATTTCTCATGCATATGGGTTTAAACACTCTGACACTTATTCAGACCTTTTTGCATGATGGCATATATGTAATTATGATGTTTACTTACTATTTCTCATGTATTTGGGTTCGAACACTCGGACACTTATTCGGACCCTCTGGCATGATGCAGATATGTAATTATGGTGTTTATTAGCCATTTCTCATGCATTAGTGTTGAAACACTCGGACACTTATGCGGACCCTTTTGCATGATGGCAGATATGTAATTACGGTGTTTACTTGCCATTTCTCAGGCATTAGGGTTTCAACTCTCGGACACTTTTTCGGACCCTCTTGGATGATGGATGATATGTAATTATGGTGTTTACTTACCATTTCTCACGCATTAGGGTTTGAACAATCGGTCACTTATTCGGACCCCCTTGTATGATGGCAGATACGTAATTATGGTGTTTACTTGCCATTTCTCATGCATTTGGGTTCGAACACTCGGACACTTATTTGGACACTCTTGAATGATAGCAGATATGTAATTATGGGGTTTACTTGCCATTTCTCATGCATTAGGGTTTAAACCCTCGGACACTTGTTCGGACCCTCTTGCATGATGAGAGATATATGTAATTATCGTGTTTACTTACTATTTCTTATGCATTAGTGTTCGAACACTCGGACACTTATTCGGACCCTCTTGCATGATGACAGATATGTAATTATGGTGTTACTTACCATTCATCGTGCATTAGGCTTCGAACACTTGGACACTTATTCGAACCCTGTTGCATAGTGGCAGATATGTAATTATGGTGTTACTTACCGTTTCTCATGCATTAGGTTTCAAACACTCGAACACTTATTCAGACCCTCTTCCATGATGGAAGATATGTAATTATGGTGTTTACTTACCATTTTCCAAGCATTAAGGTTCAAACACTCAGATACTTATTCGAACCCTTTTGCATGATGGCAGATATGTAATTATGGGGTTACTTACGATTTCTCATGCATTAGGTTTCAAACACTCGAACACTTATTCGGACCCTCTTGTAAGATGGCAGATATGTAATTGTGGTGTTTACTTACCATTTCCCAAGCATTAAGGTTCAAACACTCGGATACTTATTCGGACCCTCTTGCATGATGGCAGATATGTAATTATGGGGTTACTTACAATTTCTCATGCATTAGGGTTCGAACACTCGGACACTTATTCGGACCCTCTTGCATGATGGCAAATATGTAATTATGGTGTCAGTTATCATATCTCATGCATTAGGCTTCAAACACTCGGACACTTACTCGGACCCTCTTGCATGATGGCAGATATGTAATTATGGTGTTTATTTGACATTTCTCATGCATTAGGGCTTAAACACTCTGACAATTTTTCGGACCCTCTTGTATGATGACAAATATGTAATTATGGTGTTTACTTATCATTTCTCACGTATTAGTGTCTGAACTCTCGGACACTTTTTCGGACCCTCCTGCATGGTGGCAGATATGTAATCGTGGTGTTTACTTACCATTTCTCACGCATTACGGTTCGAACACTTGGTCACTTATTCATACCCTCTTTCTTGATGGCAGATATGCAATTATGGTGTTTGCTTGCCATTTCTCACGCATTTGGGTTCGAACACTCGGACAATTTTTCGGACCCTCTTGAATGATAGCATATATGTAATTATGGGGTCTACTTGCCATTTCTCATGCATTAGGGTTTAAACACTCGGACACTTATTCGGACTCTCTTGCATGATGGCAAATATGTAATTATGGTGTTTACTTACTATTTCACATGCATTAGGGTTCGAACACTCAGATATTTATTCGGACCCTCTTACATGATGGTAGATATGTAATTGTGGTGTATATTTGCCATTTCTCATGTTTTAGGGTTTAAACACTCGAACACTTATTCGGACCCTCATCCTTGATGGTAGATATATAATAATGGTGTTTACTTGCCATTTCTCAAGCATTAGGATTTAAACTCACGGACACTTTTTCGGACCCTCTTGCATGATGGCAGATATGTAATTATCGTTTTTACTTGCCATCTCACACGCATTAGGGTTCGAACACTCGGACACTTGTTCGGACCCTCTAGCATGATGGCAGATACGTAATTATGGTGTTTACTTGCCATTTCTCATGCATTTGGGTTCGAACACTCGGATACTTATTCGGACCCTCTTGAATGATGGCAGATATGTAATTATGGGGCTACCTGCTATTTCTCATGCATTAGGGTTTAAGCACTCGGACACTTATTCGGACTCTCTTGCATGATGACGGATATGCAATTATGGTGTTACTTACCATTTCTCATGCATTAGGGTTCGAACACTCGGAGATTTACTCGGACCCTCTTGCATGATGGCAGATATTTAATTATGGTGTTACTTACCATTTATCATGCATTAGGCTTCGAACACTCGGACACTTATTCGGACCTTCTAGCATGATGGCAGATATGTAATGATCGTGTTACTTACCATTTATCATGCATTAGGGTTCAAACACTCAGACACTTATTCGGACCCTCTTGCATGATGGCAGATATGTAATTATGGTATTTATTTGCCATTTCTCAAGCATTAGGGTTTCAACTCACGGAGACTTTTTCGGACCCTCTTGCATGATGGCAGATATGTAATTATGGTTTTTAGTTACCATCTCACACGCATTGGGGTTCGAACACTCGGACACTTATTCGGACCCTCTAGCATGATGGCAGATACGTAATTCTGGTGTTTACTTGCCATTTCTCATGCATTTGGGTTCGAACACCCGGATACTTATTTGGACCCTCTTGAATGATAGCAGATATGTAATTATGGGGCTACTTGCCATTTCTCATGCATTAGGGTTTTAACACTCGGACACTTATTCGGACACTCTTGCATGATGGCAGATATGCAATTATGGTGTTACTTACCATTTATCATGCATTAGGCTTCGAACACTCGGACACTTATTCGGACCCTTTTGCATAATGGCAGATATGTAATTATCGTGTTATTTACCATTTGTCATGTATTAGGGGTCAAACACTAGGACACTTATTCGGACCCTCTTGCATGATGGCAGATATGTAATTATGGTGTTTACTTACCATTTCTCAAGCATTAGCGTTCGAACACTCAGACACTTATTCGAACTTTTGCATGACGGCAAATATGTAATTATCGTGATTACTCGCTATTTCTCATGCATTAGGGTTTAAACTCACGGACAATTCTTCGGACCTTGTTGCATGATGGCAGATGTGTAATTTTGGTATTTAATTACAATTTCTCAAGAATTAGGGATCGAACACTTGGACACTTATTCGGACCCTCCTGCATGATGGCAGATATGTAATTATGGTGTTTACTTGCCATTTCTCATGCATTAGGCTTTAAATTAACGGACACTTCTTCGGACCTTGTTGCAGGATGCTAGATATGTAATTACGGTGTTTAGTTACGATTTCTATTGCATTAGGGCTCGAACACTCGGACACTTATTCGGACCCTGTTCCATGATGACAAATATGTCATTATGGTGTTTACTTACCATTTCTCAAGCATTAGGGTTCGAACACTCCAAAACTTATTCGAACCCTCATAACATTTCTCATGCATTAGGGTTCAAACACTCAGATAGTCATTCGGACACTTCTGCGTGATGGCAGATACATAATTATGGAGTTACTAATCATTTCTCTTGCATTAGGGTTTAAACACTCAGGCAATTATTCGGACCCTCTTACATGATGGCATATACGTAATTATGGTGTTTACTTGCCATTTCTCAAGCATCAGGGTTCGTATTCGGACCCTCTTACATGATGACAGATATGTAATTATGGACTTTACTAACCATTTCCCATGCATTACGGTTTAAACACTCGGACACTTATTCGGACCCTCTTGCATGATGGCATATACGTAATTATGGTTTTTACTTGCCATTTATCATGCATTGGGGTTTGAACTCTCGGACACTTCTTCGGACCCTCTTGCATGATGGCAGATATGTAATTATGGTATTTACTTACCATTTCTCACGCATTAGGGTTCTAACACTCGGACACTTATTCGGACCCGGTTGCATGATGGCAGATATGTAATTATGGTGTTTACTTGCCATTTCACATGCATTAGGGTTTAAACAATCGGAAACTTCTTCGAACCTTCCTGCATGATAGCAGATATGTAATTATGGTGTTTACTTACCATTTCAAATGCATTAGGGTTCGAACACTTGGACACTAATTCGGGCCCTCTATCATGATGGCAGATATATAATTATGGTGTTTACTTGCCATTTCTCATGCATTAAGGTTCGAACACTCAGACACATAGTCGGACCCTTTTGCATGATGGCAGATAAGTAATTATTGTGTTTACTTGCCATTTCTCACGCATTTGGGTTCGAACACTCGGACACTTATTCGGACCCTCTTCCATGATGGCAGATATTTAATTCTGGTGTTTACATGCCATTTCACATGCATTAGGGTTCAAACAATCGGAAACTTACTCGGTCCCTCATACCATTTCTCATGCATTAGGGTTCGAACACTCGGACAGTTATTCAGACACTCATGCATGATGGCAGATATGTAATTATGGAGTTTACTAGCCATTTCTCATGCATTGGGATTCAAACACTCGGACACTTAATCAGACCCTCTTGCATGATGGTAGATATGTAATTATGGTGTTACTTACCATTTCTCATCCATTAGGCTTCGAACACTCGGATACTGATTCGGCCCCTCTTACATGATGGTAGATATATAATTATGGTGTTTATTTGGCATTTCTCGTGCATTAAGATTTAAACACTCGAACACTTATTCGGACCATCTGGCATGATGGCAGATTGATAATTATGGTGTTTACTTGTCATTTCTCACGCATTGGGGTTGAAACAATCGGACACTTATTCGTACCCTCTTGCATGATGGCAGATATGTAATTATGGTGTTTCCTTAGCATTTCAAATGCATTGGTGTTCGAACACTCGGACACTAATTCGGCCCTCTTGTATGATTGCAGATATATAATTATGGTGTTTACTTACCATTTCTCATGCATTAGGGTTCGAACACTCGGACACTTAGTCGGACCCTTTTGCATGATGGCAGATACGTAATTATGGTGTTTACTTTCCATTCCTCATGCATTTGGGTTTGAACACTCGGACACTTATTCGGACCCACTTGCAGGATGGCAGATATTTAATTATGGTGTTTACATACCATTTCTCATGCATTTGGGTTCAAACAATCGGAAACTTATTCGGACCCTCATACCATTTCTCATGCATTAGGGTTCGAACACTCGAACAGTTATTCGGACACTCTTGCATGATGGCAGATATGTAATTATTGAGTTTACTAGCCATTTCTCATGCATTGGGATTCAAACACTCGGACACTTATTTGGACCCTCTTGCATGATGGCATATACGTAATTATGGTATTTACTTACCATTTATCACGCATTTGGGTTGGAACTCTCAGACACTTTTTCGGACCCTCTTGCATGATGGAAGATATCTAATTATAGTGTTTACTTTCGATTTCTCACACATTACGGTTCGAACACTTAGACACTTATTCGGACCCTGCTGCTTGATGACAGATATGTAATTATGGTGTTTAGTTACCATTTCACATGCATTAGGGTATAAACACTCGGAAACTTCTTCGAACCTACTTGCATGATGGCAGATATGTAATTATGGTGTTTACTTACCATTTGAAATGCATTGGGGTTTGAACACTTGGGCGCTTATTCGGGCCCTCTTGCATGATGGCAGATATGTAATTATAGTGTTTACTTTCCATTTCTCATGCATTAGGGTTTGAACACTCGGACACTTATTCAGAACCTTTTGCATGGTGGGAAATACGTCATTACGGTGTTTACATGCCATATCTCATGCATTTGGGTTCGAACACTCGAACACTTATTCGAACCCTCTTACATGATGGCAGATATGAAATTATGGTGTATATTTACCATTTCTCATGCAATAGGGTTGAAACACTTGGACACTTATTCGGACCCTTTTGCGTGATGTCAGCTTTTCAATTATGGTGTTACTGACCATTTCTCATGCATTAGAGTTCGAATACTCGGACACTTATTCAGACCCCCTTCCATGATGTCATATATGTAATTATGGTGTTACTTTCCATTTCTCATCCATTAGGCTTCGAACATGTGGACACTTATTCGGCCCCTCTTGCATGATAGTAGATATATAATTATGGAGTTTATTTGGCATTTCTCGTGCATTAGGATTTAAACACTCGGACACTTATTCAGACCCTCTGGCATGATGGCAGATTGATAATTATGGTGTTTACTTGCCATTTCTCATACATTAGGGTTTCAACTCTCGGACAGTTTTTTGGACCCTCTAGCATGATGGCAGATATGTAATTATGCTGTTTTTATTTACCATTTCTCACACATTAGGGTTCGAACACTCGGACAATTATTCAGACTCTCTTGCATGATGGCAGAAACATAATTATGGTGTTTACTTGCCATTTCTCATGCATTTGGGTTCGATCACACGAACACTTATTCATACCCTCTTGAATGATGGGAGATATGTAATTGTGCGGTTTACTTGCCATTTCTCATGCATTAGTATTAAAACACTCGGACACTTATTCGGACTCTATTGCATGATGGTAGATATGTAATTACGGTGTTTACTTACTATTTCTCATGCATTAGGGTTCGAACACTCGGAAACTTATTCGGACCCTCTTGCATGACGGCAGATATGTAATTACGGTGTTACCTACCATTTCTCATGCATTAGGGTTCGAAGACTCGGACACTGATTCGGAAACTCTTGCGTGATGGCAGATATGTAATTATGGTGTTACTTACCATTTCTCATGCATTTGGGGTTCGAACACTTGGACACTTATTCGGACCCTCTTGCCTGATGGCAGATATGTAATTATGGTTTTTACTTACCATTTCTCATGCATTTGGATTCGAACTCTTGGACACTTATTCGGACCCTTTTGCGGGATGACAGAAATGTAATTATCGTTTTACTCGCCATTTCTCTTGCATTAGGGTATTAAACTCACGAACACTTCTTCGGACCTTGTTGCATGATGGCAGATATGTAATTATGGTGTTTACTTGCCATTTCTCATGCATTAGGGTTAAAACTCACGGACACTTCTTTGGACCTTGTTGCATGATAACAGGTAAACAATTACGGTGTTTAGTTACGATTTCTCATTCATTAGTGTTCGGACACTCGGACACTTATCCGGATCCTGCCTCATGGGGGCAGATATGTAATTATGGTGTTTACTTATCATTTCTCATGCATTTGGGTTCGAACAATCGGACACTTATTCGGACAGTTATTCGGACCCTCTTGCATGATGACAGGTATGTAATTATGGTGTTTACTTACCATTTCTCATGCAGTACGATTCGAACACTTATTCGTACCCTGTTTGATGATGGCAGATATGTAATTATCGTGTTTCCTTGCTGTTTCTTATGCATTGGGGTTTAAACTCACGGAAACTTCTTCGGACCTTGTTGCATGATCGCAGATATACAATTATGGTGTTTACTTACGATGTCTCATGCATTCGGGATCGAACACTCTGACACTTATTCGGACCCTCTTGCATAACGACAGATATATAATTATGGTGTTTACTTGTCATTTCTCATGCATTCGGGTTCGAACACTCGGACACTTATTCAGACCCTCTTGCATGATGGCATATATGTAATTATGGTGTTTCATACCATTTCTCATGCATTAGGTTTCGAACACTCGGATACTTATTCGGAACCTCTTGCATGATGGCAGATATGTAATTATGGTGTTTACTTACCCTTTCTCATGCGTTGGGGTTCGAATAGTCAGACACTTATTCGGACCCTCTTGCATGATGGCATATATGTAATTATGGTATTTCTTACTATTTCTCATGCATTAGGGTTCGAACACTCGGACACTTATTCAGACCCTTTTGCTTGATGGCAGATATGCAATTATGGGGTTACTTCCATTTGTCATGCATTAAGCTTCGAACACTCGGACATTTATTTGGAGCCGCTTGAATGATGGCAGATATGTAATTATGGTGTTACTTACCGTTTCTCATGCATTAGGGTTCGAACACTCGGACACTTATTCAGACCCTCTTGCATGATGGCATATATGTAATTATTGTGTTTGCTTACCATTTATCATGCATTAGGGTTTGAATAGTAGGACACTTATTCAGACCCTCTTGCATGAAGGCAATTATCTAATTATCAGGTTTACTAGCCATGTCTCATGCATTAGGGTTTAAACTCATGGACACTTCTTCGGACCTCGTTGTATGATGGCAGATACGTAATTATGGTGTTTATTTACGATTTCTCTTGCATTAGGGATCGAACACTCGGACACTTATTCGGACCATCTTGCATGATGGCAGATATGTAATTATGGTGTTTACCTACCATTTGTCATGCATTTGGGTTCGAACACTGGGACACTTATTCGGACCGTCTTCAATGACGGCATATATGTAATTATGGTGTTTACTAGTCATTTCTCATGCATTTGGGTTTTAACACTCGGACACTTATTCGGACCCTCTTGCATGATGGCAGATATGTAATCGTGGTGTTTACTTTCCATTTCTCTTGCATTAGGGTTCGAACACTCGGACACTTATTCGGACCCTCTTGCATGATGGGATATATGTAATTATTGTGTTTTCTTGTCATTTCCCATGCATTAGGGTTTTCACGCTCGGACACTTATTCGGACCCTCTTGCATGGTGGCATATATCTAATTTTGGTGTTTACTTACCATTTCTCATGAATTAGGGTTCGAACACTCGGACACTTATTCGGAACCTCTTGCATGATGACAGATATGTTATTATGGTGTTACTTACCATTTCTCATGCATTGGGGTTCGACCACTCAGACACTTATTCAGAACCTCTTGTATAATGACAGATATGTAATTATGGTGTTTACTTACCATTTCTCAAGCTTGAGGGTTTGAACACTCGAACACTTCTTCGGACCCTGCTGCATAATGGCAGATATGTAATTATCATGTTTACTCGCCATTTGTCGTGTATTTGGGTTTAAACTCACGGATACTTCTTCGGACCTTGTTGCACGACGGTAGATATGTAATTATGGTGTTTACTTACAATTTCTCATGCATTAGGGATCGAACACTCGGACACTTATTTGGACCCTCTTGCTTGATGGCAGATACGTAATTATGGTGTTTACAGGCCATTTCTCATGCATTACGGTTTGAACTCACAGACTCTTCTTCGGACCTTGTTGCATGATGGTAGATATGTAATTATGGTGTTCCCTTACGATTTCTCTTGCATTAGGGTTCGAACACTCTGACCCTTATTCGGACATTGCATCATGATGGCAGATATGTAATTATCGTGTTTACTTGCCATTACTCATGCATTAAGGTTTAAACTCGTGAACACTACTTCCGACCTTGTTGCATGATGGAGATATGTAATTATGGTGTTTCATCATGATTTCTCATGCATTCTGGATCGGACACTCGAACACTTATTCGGACCATCTTGCATGATGGTTGATATCTAATTATGGGGTTTACTTACCATTTGTCATTCATTTGGGTTCGAACACTGGGACACTTATTCGGATCCTCTTGAATGATGGCAGATATGTAACTATGGTGTTTACTTGCCATTTCTCATGCATTAGGGTTTTAACACTTGGACACTTATTCGGACCCTCTTGCATGATGGCAGATATGTAATTATGGTGTTTACCTACCATTTCTCATGCATTACGATTCGAACACTCGGGCACTTATTCGGACCATCTTGCATGATTACATATATGTAATTATGGTGTTACTTGCCCTTTCTCATGCATTAGGGTTCGAACACTCGGACAGTTATTCAGACCCTCATGCATGGTTGTAGATATGTAATTATGGTGTTACTTACCATTTCTCATGCATTAGGGTTCGCACACTCGGACACATAATTCGGACACTTATGTGGACCCTGTTGCATGATGGCAGATATGTAATTATCGTGTTTACTCGCCATTTCTCAGGCATTAGGGTTTAAACACATGGATACTTCTTCGGACCTTGTTGCATGATGGCAGATATGTAATTATGGTGTTTATTTACGATTTCTCATGCATTAGATATCGAACACTCAGACACTTCTTCAGACCCACTTGCATCATGGCAGATATGTAATTATGGTGTTTACTCGGCATTTCTCATGCATTGGGGTTTAAACTCACAGACACATCTTCGGACCTTGTTGCATAGTGGCAGATATGTAATTATGGTGTTTACTTACGATTTCTCATGCATTACGGTTCGAACACTTTGACACCTACTCGGACCCTACTTCATGATGGCAGATATGTAATTATCGTGTTTGCTTGCCATTTCTCATGTATTAGGATTTAAACTCACGTACACTTCTTTGGACCTTGTTGCATGATAGCAGATATGCAATTATGGTGTTTACTTGTGATTTCTCATGCATTAGGGATCGAACACTCGGACACTTATTCAGACCCTCTTGGCTGATTGCAGATATTTAATTATGGTGTTTACGTGCCATTTCTCATGCATTAGGGTGTAAACACTCGGATACTTATTGGGACCCTGTTGCATGATGATAGATTTGTAATTACAGCATTTACTTACCATTTCTCATGCATTAGGGTTCGAACGCTGGGACACTTATTCGGACCCTCTTGCATGATGGTAGATATGTAATTATCGGGTTCACTTGCCATTTCTCATGCATTAGGGTATGAAGTCTCGGACAGTTCTTCAAACCCTCTTGCAAATGGCAGATATGTAATTGTGGTGTTTACTTACGATTTCTCACACATTAGGGTTCTAACACTCGAAAACTTATTTGGAAACTGTTGCATGATGGGAAATATGTAATTATGATGTTTACCTGCCATTTCGCATGCATTAGGGTTAAAACTCTCGGAGACTTCTTCGAACCTTCTTGCATGATGGCAGATATGTAATTATGATGTTTACTTACCATTTCTAATGCATTAGAGTTTGAACACTTGGACACTTATTCGGACCCTCTTGAATGATGGTAGATATGTAATTATGGTGTTTACTTGCCATTTCTCAGGCATTAGGGTTTAAACACTCGGACACTTATTTGGACCCTCTTGCCTGATGGCAGACACGTAATTATGGTGTTTACTTGCCATTTCTCATGCATTAAGGTTCGAATACTCGGAAACTTATTCGGACCCTCTTGCATGATGGCAGATATATAATTATGGTATTTACTTGACATTTCTCATGCATTAGGGTTTAAACACTCGAACACTTATTCGGACACTCTTGCATGATGACCGATTTGTAATTATAGTGTTTACTTACCATTTCTCAGGCATTATGGTTCGAACACTCAGACAGTTATTCGGACCCTCTTGCATGACGGTAGATTTGTTATTATGCGGTTTACTTGCCATTTCTCATGCATTAGGGCGTGAACTCTGGAACACTTCTTTGGACCCTCTTGCATAATGGCAGATATGTAATTATGGTGTTTACTTACCATTTCTCACGCATTGGGGTTTTAGCATTCGGACACTTATTCGGACTTTGTTGCATGATGGCAGATATGTAATTATGGTGTTACTTGCCATTTCACAGGCATTAGGGTTTAAACTCTTGGAGACTTCTTCGAACCTTCTTGCATGATGGCAGATATGTAATTATGGTGTTTACTTGCGATATCTCAAGCATTAGGGATCGAACACTCTGACACTTATTCAGACCCTCTTGCATGATGACAGATATGTAATTGTGGTGTTTACTTGTCACTTCTCATGCGTTGGGGTTTAAACTCACGGACACTTCTTCGGACCGTGTTGCAAGATGGCCGATACTTAATTATGGTGTTTACTTATGATTTCTCAGGCATTAGCATTCGAACACTCAGACACTTATTTGGACCCTGTTTCATGATGGCAGAAATGTAACTCTCGTGTTTACATGCCATTTCCCATGCATTAGGGTTTAAACTCACGGACACTTCTTCAGACCTTGTTGCGTGATGGCAGATAAGTAATTATGCTGTTTACATATGATTTCTCATCCATTAGGGATCGACCACTCGGACACTTCTTTGAACCCTTTTGCATGATGGCAGATATGTAATTATGGTGTTTACTTGCCATTTGTCATGTGTTAGTGTTTAGACTCACAGACATTTCTTCGGACCTTGTTGCATGATGACAGATATGTAATTATGGAGTTTACTTACGATTTCTCATGCATTAGGGTTCGAACAATCTGACACTTATTCGGACCTTGTTTCATGATGGCAAATATGTAATTATCGTGTTTACTTGTTGTTTCTCATGCATTTGGGTTTAAACTCACGGACACATCTTCGGACCTTATTGCATGATGGCATATATGGAATTACGGTGTTTACCTACGATTTCTCATGCATTAGGGATCGAACACTCGGACATTTATTCGGACCCTCTTACGTGGTGGCAGATTTGCAGTTATGGTGTTTATTTGCCATTTCTCATGCATTTGGGTTCGAACACTCGGACACTTATTCGGACCCTCTTCCACGATGGCATACATGTAATTATGGTGTTTCACCCCATTTCTCATGCATTAGGGTTCGAACAATCAGACACTTCTTCGGAACCTCTTGCATGATGGCAGACATGTAATTATGGTATTTACACACCATTTCTCATGCATTAGGGTTTGAACAATCGGACACTTATTTGGACCCTCTTGCATGATGGCCGATATGTAATTATCGTGTTTACTTACCATTTCTCATGCATTAGGGTTCGAACACTTGGACACTTATTCGGACCCGCTCGCATGATGGCATATATGTAATTACGGTGTTTCTTACCGTTTCTCATGCATTAGGGTTCGAACACTCGGACACTTCTTCGGACCTTCTTGCATGATGACAGATATGTAATTATGGGGTTCCTTGCCATTTATGATACATTAAGCTTCGAACACTCGATCATTTATTTGAAGCCTCTTGCATGATGGCAGATATGTAATTATGGTGTTACTTACTATTTCTCATGCATTAGGGTTTGAACACTCGGACACTTATTTAGACCCTCTTGCATGATGGCAGATATGTAATTATGGTGTTTACTTACCATTTCTCGCGCATTAGGGTTCGAACACTCGGACACTTATTCAGACCATCTTGCATGGTGGAAGATACGTAATTATCGTGTTTACTCGCCATTTCTCATGCATTAGGGTTTAAACTCATGGACAGTTCTTCGGACATTGTTGCATGATGACAGATATGTAATTATGGTGTTTACTTACGATTTCTCATGCATTAGGGATCGAACACTCAGACACTTTTTCGGACCATCTTGCATGATGGCAGATATGCCATTATGGTGTTTACTTATCATTTCTCATGCATTTGGGTTCGAACATGGGGACACTTATTCGGACCCTCTTGAATGATGCCAGACACGTAATTATGGTGTTTACTTGCCATTTCTCATGCATTACGGTTTTAACACTCGGACACTTATTCGGACCCTCTTGCATGATGGCAGATATGTAATTATGGTGTTTACTAACCATTTCTCATGCATTAGGGTTCGAACACTTGGACACTTATTCGGACCGTCTTGCATGATGGCATATTTGTAATTATGGTGTTTCATACCATTTCTCATACATTAGGGTTCGAACACTCGGACACCTATTCGCAATCTCTGGCATGATGGCAGATATGTAATTATGGCGTTACTTACCATTTCTAATGCATTATGGTTCGAACACACAAACACTTATTCAGACCTTCTTGCATAATGGCATGTATGTAATTATGGTGTTCATGTACCATTTCTCATGCATTAGGGTTCGAACACTCGGACAATTATTCGAACCCTGTTGCATGATGGCAGATATGTAATTATTGTGTTTACTCGCCATTTCTCATGCATTAGGGTTTAAACTCACGGATACTTCTTCAGACCTTGTTGCATGATGGAAGATATGTAATTATGGTGTTTACTTACGATTTCTCATGCACTAGGAATCGAACACTCGGACACTTATTCGGACCCTATTGCATGATGCCAGATATGTAATTATGCTGTTTACTTGCCGTTTCTCATGCATTAGGGTTTACACTCACAGACACTTCTTCGGACCTTGTTGCATGATGGCAGATATGCAATTATGGTGTTTACTTATGATTTCTCAAGCATTATGGTGTTCACTTACCATTTCTCACGCATTACGGTTCGAACACTCTGACACTTATTCGGACCCTGCTTCATGATGGCAGATTTGTAACTTTCGTGTTTACTTGCCATTTCTCATGCACTAGTGTTTAAACTAACGGACACTTCTTCAGACCTTGTTGCATGATGGCAGATATGCAATTATGGTGTTTACTTACGATTTCTCAAGCATTATGGTGTTTACTTGCCATTTCTCATGCATTAAGGCCTAAACACTCAGACACTTATTCGGACCCTGTTGCACGATGACAGATTTGTAATTACAGTATTTACTTACCATTTCCCATTCATTATGGTTCAAACGCCCTTACACTTATTCGGACCCTCTTGCATGATGGTAGATTTGAAATTATGGGGTTTACTTCCCATTTCTCATGCATTAGGTTTGAAGTGTCGGACACTTCTTCGGACCCTCTTGCATAATGGTAGATATGTAATTACGGTGTTTACTTAACATTTCTCATGCATTAGGGTTCTAACACTCGTAAACTTGTTCGGACCCTATTGATGATGGCAGATATGTAATTATGGTGTTTACTTGTCATTTCAAATGCATCAGGGTTTAAACTCTCAAAGACTTCTTCGAACCTTCTCGCATTATAGCAGATATGTAATTTTGGTGTTTACTTACGATTTCTCATGCATTAAGGATCGAACACTCGGGCACTTATTCGGACCCTATCGCATGATGGCAGATATATAATGTTGTTGTTTACTTGCCATTTCTCATGCATTGGGTTTTAAACTCAGGGACACTTCTTCAGACCTTGTTGCATGATGGCAGATATGTAATTATGGTGTTTACTTAATATTTCCCATGCATTGGGGTTCGAACACTCGAACACTGATTCGGACCCTCTTGTATGATGTCAGATATGTAATTATGGTGTTTAATTTCCATTACTCATGCATTAGGTTTAAACACTTGGATACTTATTCGGACCCTCTTGCATGATGGCAGATTTCTAATCATGGTATTTACTTTCCATTTCCCATGCAATAGGGTTCGAGCACTTGGACACTTATTCGGACCCTCTTGCATGATGGCAGATATGGAATTATGGTGTATACTTACCATTTCTCTTGCATTTGGGTTCAAACACTCGGAAACTTATTCGGACCGCCTTGCATGATGGCAAAAATGTAATTATAGTGTTTACTTACCATTTCTCATGCAATAGGGTTCGAACACTCAGACAGTTATTCGGTCACTCTTGCATGATGGTAGATATGTAATTTTGGTGTTTACTTGCCATTTCTCATAAATTAAGGTTTGAACTCTCAGACACTTTTTCGGACCCTTTTGCATGATGGCAGATATGTAATTATGGTGTTTACTTACCATTTCTCGCGCATTAGGTTTCTAACACTCGGACACTTATTCGAACCCTGTTGCATGATGGCAAATATGTAATTATGGTGTTTACTTGCCATTTCACCTGCATGAGGGTTTAATCTCTCGGAGACTTCTTCGAACCTTTTTGCTGTACGGCAGAGATGTAATTGTGGTGTTTACTTGCCATTTCTAATGCATTAGGGTTCGAACACTCGGACACTTATTCGGACCTTTTTGCATGATAGCAGATATGTAATTATGATGTTTACTTACCATTTCTCATACATTAGGGTTCGAACACTCGGACACTTTTTCGGACCCTCTTGCATGATGGCAGATATGTAATTATTGTGTTTACTTACCATTTCTCTTGCGTTATGTTTCAAACCTTCAGACACTTCATCGGACCCTCTTGGATGATGGTAGATATGTAATTATGGTGTTTACCTAACATTTCACGCGTTAGGGTTCTAACACTCGGACAATTATTCAGTCCGTGTTGCATGATGGCGAATATGTAATTATGTTGTTTACTTGCCATTTCACATGCATTAGGGTTTAAGCTCTCGGAGACTTCTTCGAACCTTCTTGCATGGAGGCAGATATGTAATTATGGTGTTTTTACTAACCATTTCTAATGCATTAGGGTTCGAACACTCTGACACCTATTCGGACCCTCTTTCATGATGGCAGATACGTAATTAAGGCGTTTTTCTTGCCGTTTCTCTTGCATTTGGGTTCAAACGCTCGGACACTAATTTGGACCCACTTGCACGATGGCGGATATGAAATTATGGTGTTGACTTGCCATTTCTCATGCCGTAGTGTTTAAACACTCGAACACTTATTCGGACCCTTTCGCATGATGGTAGATATGAAATTATGGAGTTTACTTACCATTTCTCATGCATTAGGGTTCGAACACCCAGACATTTATTTAGACCCCCTTGTATGATGGCAGATATGTAATTACGGTGTTTACTTTCCATTTCACATGCATTAGGGTTCGAACACATGGACACTTATTCGGACCCTCTTGTATGGTGGCAGATATGTAATTATGGTGTTACTTACCATTTCTCATGCATTACGTTCGAATACTCGGACACTTATTCGGACCCTCTTGCATGATGGCAGACACATAATTTTGGTGTTTACTTGCCATTTCTTATGCATCAAGGTTCGAACACTCGGACACTTATTCGGACCCTCTTGCATGATAGCAGATATGTAACTACGGTGTTTACTTGCCATTTCTCATGCATTCGGGTTTAAACACTCGGGCACTTCTTCAGACCCTCTTGCATGATGATAGATTTGTAATTATAGTGTTTATTTACCATTTCTCGTGCATTACAGTTCGAATACTCGGACAGTTATTTGGACCCTCATGCATGATTGTAGATATGTAATTATGCTGTTTACTTGCCATTTCTCATGCATTAGGGTTTGAACACCCGGACACTTCTTCGGACCCTCTTGCATAATGGCGTATATATAATTATGGTTTTTACTTACCAATTCTCACGCATTAGGGTTATAACACTCGGACACTTATTTGGACCTTCTTGTATGATGGCAGATATGTAATTGTGGTGTTTACTTGCCATTTCACATGCATTAGGGTTTAAACTCTCGGAGACTTCTTCGAAGCTTCTTGCATGATGGCAGATATGTAATAATGGTGTTTACTTATAATTTCTCATGCATTAGGGATTGAACACTCGGACACTTATTCGGACCCTATTGCATGATGACAGATATGTAATTATGGTGTTTACTGGCGATTTCTCATACGTTAAATTTTAAACTCACGGACACTTCTTTTGACCTTGTTGCATTATGGCAGATATGTAATTATGGTGTTTACTTAGGATTCCTCATGGAATCGAACACTAAGACACTTATTCGGACCCTCTTGCACAATGGTAGATATGTAATTATGTTGTTTACATGCCATTTCTAACGCATTAGGGTTTAAAGCCACAGACACTTCTTCGGAGCTTGTTACATGATGGCAGATATGTAATTATGGTGTTCACTTAGGATTTCTCATGCATTAGGGTTCGAACACTCGGACACTTATTCTGACCCTGTTTCATGATGGCAAATATGTATTTATCGTGTTTACATGCCATTTACCATGCATTTGGGTTTAAACTCACAGACACTTCTTCGGACCTTGTTACATGGTGGCTGATATGTAATTATGTTGTTTACATTTGATTTCTCATGCATTAGGGATGGAACACTCGGACACTTATTCGGACCCTCATGCATGATGGCAGATATGTAATTATAGTGTTTACTACCCACTTCTCATGCATTAGGTTTAAACAATCGGATACTTATTCGGACCCTCATGCATGATGACAGATTTGAAATTATAGTGTTTACTTACCATTTCTCATGCATTTGGGTTCGAATACACGGACACTTATTCGTACCCTCTTACATGATGGCAGGTATGTAATTATGGTGTATGCTTACCATTTCTCATGCATTAGGGTTCGAATACTTGGAAACTTATTTGGACCATCTTGCTTGATGGCCGAGATGTAATTATGGTGTTTACTAGCCATTTCACACGCATTAGGGATCAAACTGTCGGACACTTATCTGGACCCTCTTGCTTGGTGGATGATATGTAATTATGGTGTTTACTTGCCGTTTCTCATGCATTTGGTTTAAACACTCGGATACTTATTTTGACCCTCTTGCATGATGACAGATTTCTAATTTTGGTGTTTACTTAACATTTCTCATGCATTTGGGTTCGAACACTCAGACACTTATTCGGACCCTCTTGCATGATGACAGATATGTAATTACGGTATATACTTACCATTTCTGATGTATTTGCGTTCAAACACACAGAAACTTATTAGGACCCTCTTGCATGATGGCAGATATGTAATTATGGTATTTACTTCCCATTTCACATGCATTAATGTTCGAACACTCGGACACTTATTCGAACCCTCTTGCATGATGGCAGATATGTTATTATGGTGTTTACTTACCATTTCTCATGCGTTATGGTTTGAACACTCGGACACTTATTCGGACCCTCTTGCATGATGGTAGATACGTAATTATGGTTTTTACTTGCCATTCCTCAGCCATTAGGGTTTGAACTATCCGACACTTCTTCGGACCATTTTGCATGATGACAGATATGTAATTATGGTTTTTCCTTACCATTTCTCACGCGTTAGGCTTCTAACAGTCGGACACTTATTCGGACCTTGTTACATGATGGCAGATATGTAATTATGGTGTTTACTTGCCATTTCACATGCATTAGGGTTTAAACTTTCGGAGACTTCTTCGAACCATCTTGCACGATGGCAGATATGTAATTATGGTGTTTAATTATTATTTCCAATGCATTAGGGTTCGAACACTCGGACACTTATTCGGACCCTCATGAATCATGGCAGATATGCAATTATGGTGTTTACTTGCCATTTCTCTTGCATTTGGGTTCAAACACTCAGACACTTATTCGGAACCTCTTATATGATGGTAGATATGTAATTATGGTGTTTACTTGCCATTTCTCATGCCATAGGGTTTAAACACTAGAACACTTATTCGGACCCTCATGCATGATGGCAGACATGTAATTATGGTGTTTACTTACCAATTCTCATGTGTTACGGTTCAAACACTTGGACACTTATTCGGACCCTCTTGCATGATGACAGATATGTAATTATGGTGTTTACTTGCCATTTCTCTTGCATTGGGGTTCAAACACTCGGATACTTATTCGGAACCTCTTGTATGATGGTAGATATGTAATTATGGTGTTTACCTGCCATTTCTCATGCTGTAGGGTTTAAACACTGGAACACTTATTTGGACCCTCATGCATGATGGCAGATATGTAATTATGGTGTTTACTTACCATGTCTCATGTGTTACGGTTCGAACACTCGGACACTTATTCGGACCCTCTTGCATGATGGCAGATATGTAATTATGGTGTTTACTTACCATTTCTCATGCATTCGGGTTCGGACTATGGGTCACATATTCGGACCGTCTTGTATTATGGCAGATATGTAATCGTTGTGTTACTTACCATTTCTCATGCACTAGTCTTCGAACACTCGGACATTTATTTGGACCCCCTTGCAGGATGGAAGATATGTAATTATGGTGTTTATTTGCCATTTCTCATGCATTAAGGTTTAAACACTCGGACACTTATTCAGACCCTCCTGCATGATGGCAGATATGTAATTATGGTGCTAACTTGCCATATCTCATGTGTTAGGATTTCAACTCTCGGACACTTCTTCGGACCCTCTTGCATAATGGTAGATATGTAATTATGGTGTTCACATACCATTTCTCACGCATTAGGGTTCGAACACTTGGACACTTATTCGGACCCTCTTGCGTGATGGTCGATACGTAATTATGGTGTTTACTTTCCATTACTCACGCATTTGGATTCGAACACTCGGATACTTATTCGGGCCCTCTTGAATGATGAGAGATATGTAATTATGGTGTTTACTTACCATTTCGCATGCATTGGGGTTTAAATAATCGGACACTTATTCGGACCCTTTCGCATGATGGCCGATATGTAATTATGGTGTATGCTTACCATTTCTCATGCATTAGGGTTCGGACACACGGACACTTATTCGGACCCTCTTGCATTATGGCAGATATGTAATTATTGTGTTACGTACCACTTCTGATGCATTACGTTCAAATAGTCGAACACTTATTCGGACCCTCTTGCATGATGGCAGACACGTAATTTTGGTGTTTACTTGCCATTTCTCACGCATCAAGGTTCGGACACTCGGACACTTATTCGAACCCCCTTGCATGATGGCAGTAATGTAATGATGGTGTTGGCTTGCCATTTTGCATGCATTAAGATTTAAACACTCGGACACTTATTCGGACCCTCTTGCATGATGACAGATTTATAATTATAGTGTTTACTTACCAGTTCTCGTGCATTACGTTTTGAATACTCGGATAGTTATTGGGACCATCTTGCTTGATGGCAGAAATGTAATTATGGTGTTTACTTACCATTTCTCATGCATTAGGGATCAAACACTCAGACACTTATCCGGACCCTCTTGCATGATGGAAGATATGTAATTATGGTGTTTATTTGCCATTTCTCGAGCATTAGGTTTAAACACTCGGATACTTATTCTGACCCTCTTGCATGCTGACAGATTTCTAATTACGGTGTTTACTTACCATTTCTCATGCATTAGGGTTCGAACACTCAGGCACTTATTCGGACCCTCTTGCACGATGGCAGATATGTAATTACGGTGTATACTTACCATTTCTCATGCATTAGGGTTCAAACCCTCAGAAACTTATTCGAAACCTCTTGCATGATGGCAGATATGTAATTATGGCATTTAATTACCATTTCACATGCATTAAGGTTCCAAAACTCGGACACTTATTCGGACCCTCTTGCATGATGGCAGATATGTAATTATGGTGTTTACTGACCATTTCTAAAGCGTCATGGTTCGAACACTCGGACACTTATTCGGACCCTCTTGCATGATAGTAGATATGTAGTTATGGTTTTTATTTTCCATTTCTCAAGCATTAGGGTTTGAACTCTCGAACACTTCTTCGGACCCTTTGGCATGATGGCAGATATGTAATTATGGTGTTACTTACCATTTCTCACGCGTTAGGCTTCTAACACTCAGACACTTATCCAGACCCTGTTGAATGATGGCAGATATGTAATTATGGAGTTTAGTTGCTATTTCACATGCATTAGGGTTTAAACTCTCGGGCAATTCTTCGAACCTTCTTGCGTGATGGCAGATAATTAACTATGGTGTTTATTTACCATTTCTAATGCATTGGGGTTCAAACACTAGAACACTTATTCGGACCCCCTTGCATGATGGCAGATACGTAATTATCGTGTTTACTTGCCATTTCTTTTCCATTTGGGTTGAAAAACTCGGACACTTATTCGGACCCTGTTCCATGATGGCAGATATGTAATTATGGTCTTTACTTGCCATTTCTCATGCCATAGGGTTTAAACACTGGGACACTTATTCCGACCCTCATGCATAATGGCAGATATGTAATTGTGTTGTTTACTTACCATTTCTCACGTGTTAGCGTTCGAACACTCGGACACTTATTCGGACCCTCTTGCATGATGGAAGATATGTAATTATGGTGTTTACTTACCATTTCTCATGCATTCGGGTTCGGACACTCGGACACTTATTCGGACCCTCTTGCATCATGGCAGATATGTAATTATGGTGTTACATACCATTTCTCATGCATTAGGCTTCGAACACTCGGACACTTATTCGGAGCCTCTTGCATGATGGTAGATTTGTAATTATGGTGTTTATTTGCCATTTCTCATGCATTAGGGTTTAAACACTTGGACACTTATTCAGACCCTCCTGCATGATGGCAGTTATGAAATTACGGTGTTTACTTGCCATTTGTCAAGTATTAGGGTTTCAACTCTAAGACGCTTCGTCGAACCCTCTTGCAAAATGGATGATATGTAATTATGGTATTTACATACCATTTCTTACGCATTAGGGTTCGAACACTTGGGCACTTATTTATACCCTCCCTCATGATGGTCGATACGTAATTATGGTGTTTACTTGCCATTACTCACGCATTTGGGTTCAAACACTTGGACACTTCTTCGGACTCTCTTGAATGATGGCAGATATGTAATTATGGTGTTTACTTGCCATTTCTCACGCAATGGGGTTTAAACACTCAGACACTTATTCGGACACTCTTGCATGATGGCAGATATGTAATTATGGTGTTACTTACCATTTCTCATGCATTAGGGTTCAAGCACTCGGAAACAAATTTGGACACTCTTGCATGATGGCAGATATGTAGTTATGGTGTTTACTTTCCATTTCTCATGCATTAGGGTTCGAACAATCGGACACTTATTCAGACCCTCTTGCATGATGGCAGATTTGTAATTATGGTGTTTACTTACCATTTCTCATGCACTAGGCTTCAAACACTCGGACACTTATTTGGACCCCCTTGTGTGATGGCAGATATGTAATTGTGGTGTTTACTTGCCATTTCTCATGCATTTTGGGTTTGAAATCTTGGACACTTATTCGGTCCCTCTTGCATGATGGCAGATATGTAATCGTGGTATTTATTGACCGTTTCTCACGCATTAGGGTTCTAACACTTGGACACTTATTCGGACCCTGTTCCATGATGGCAGATTTGTAATTATGGTGTTTACTTGCCATTTCTCATGCATTTGGGTTTGAAATCCTGGACACTTCTTCGGACCCACTTACCTAATGGCAGATATGTAATTATGGTGTTTATTTACCCTTTCTCACGCATTAGGGTTCTAACACTCGGACACTTATTTGGACCCTGCTCCATGATGGCAGATTTGTAATTATGGTGTTTACTTGCCATTTCACAAGCATTAGGGTTTAAACTCTCGCAGACTTATTCCACTCTTCTTGCATGATGGCAGATATCTAATTATTGTGTTTACTTACCATTTGTAATGCATTAGGGTTCGAACACTCAGACACTTATTCGGACCCTCTTGCGTGATGGCTGATATGTAATTATGGTGTTTACTTACCATTTCTTATGCGTTACGATTCAAACACTTGGACACTTATTCGGACCCTGTTGCATAATGGCAGATATGTAATTATGGTGTTTACTCGCCATTTCTCATGTATTAGGGTTTGAACCCTTGAACACTACTTTGGACTCTGTTGCATGATGGCTGAATCGTAATTATGGTGTTTACTTACCATTTCTCACGTATTAGGGTTCTGACACTCGGACACTTATTCGGACCCTGTTGCATGATGGCAGATTTGTAATTATGGTGTTTACTTGCCATTTCACATGCATTTGGGTTTAAACTCTCAGAGACTTCTTCGAACCTTTTGCATGATCACAGATATATAATTATGGCGGTTACTTCCCATTTCTCATACATTAGGGTTCGAACATTCGGACACTTATTTGGACCCTCTTGCACGATGGTAGATACGTAATTATGGTGTTACTTGCAATTTCTAATGCATTTGGGTTCGAACACTCGGACACTTATCCTGACCCTCTTGCAAGATGGAAGATATGTAATTATGGTGTTTACTTGCCATTTCTCATTCATTAGATTTAAACACTCGGAAACTTATTCTGACCCACTTGCATGACGACAGATTTGTAATTATGGTGTTTACATACCGTTTCTCACGCATTAGGGTCCGAACACTTGGACACTTATTCGGACCCTCTTGCGTGATGGTCGATATGTAATTATGGTGTTTACTTTCCATTACTCACGCATTTGGGTTCGAACACTCGGACACTTATTCGGGCCCTCTTGAATGATGGAAGATATGTAATTATGGTGTTTACTTACCGTTTCGCATGCATTGGGGTTTAAACAATCGGACACTTATTCAGACCCTCTCGCATGATGGCCGATATGTAATTACGGTGTATACTTACCATTTCTCATGCATTGGGGTTCGGACACACGGACACTTATTCGGACCCTCTTGCATTATGGCAGATATGTAATTATTGTGTTACGTACCACTTCTGATGCATTACGTTCAAACAGTCGGACACTTATTCGGACCCTCTTGCATGATGGCAGACACGTAATTTTGGTGTTTACTTGCCATTTCTCACGCATCAAGGTTCGGACACTCGGACACTTATTCGAACCCCCTTGTATGATGGCAGTAATGTAATGATGGTGTTGGCTTGCCATTTCGCATGCATTAGGATTTAAACACTCGGACACTTATTCGGACCCTCTTGCATGATGACAGATTTGTAATTATAGTGTTCACTTACCAGTTCTCGTGCATTACGGTTCGAATACTCGGATACTTATTTGGACCATCTTGCTTGATGGCAGAAATGTAATTATGGTGTTTACTTACCATTTCTCATGCATTAGGGATCAAACACTCAGACATTTATCCGGACCCTCTTGCATGATGGAAGATATGTAATTATGGTGTTTACTTGCCATTTCTCGAGCATTAGGTTTAAACACTCGGATACTTATTCTGACCCTCTTGCATGCTGACAGATTTCTAATTACGGTGTTTACTTACCATTTCTCATGCATTAGGGTTCGAACACTCAGGCACTTATTCGGACCCTCTTGCACGATGGCAGATATGTAATTACGGTGTATACTTACCATTTCTCATGCATTAGGGTTCAAACTCTCGGAAACTTATTCGGAACCTCTTGCATGATGGCAGATATGTAATTATGGCATTTAATTACCATTTCACATGCATTAAGGTTCCAAAACTCGGACACTTATTCGGACCCTCTTGCATGATGGCAGATATGTAATTATGGTGTTTATTGACCATTTCTAAAGCGTTATGGTTCGAACACTCGGACACTTATTCGGACCCTCTTGCATGATAGTAGATATGTAGTTATGGTTTTTATTTGCCATTTCTCAAGCATTAGGGTTTGAACCCTCGAACACTTCTTCAGACCCTTTGGCATGATGGCAGATATGTAATTATGGTGTTTACTTACCATTTCTCACGCGTTAGGCTTCTAACACTCAGACACTTATTCAGACCCTGTTGAATGACGGCAGATATGTAATTATGGAGTTTAGTTGCTATTTCACATGCATTAGGGTTTAAACTCTCGGGCAATTCTTCGAACCTTCTTGCGTGATGGCAGATAATTAACTATGGTGTTTATTTACCATTTCTAATGCATTGGGGTTCAAACACTCGAACACTTATTCGGACACTTATTCGGACCCCCTTGCATGATGGCAGATACGTAATTATCGTGTTTACTTGCCATTTCTCTTCCATTTGGGTTCAAAAACTCGGACACTTATTCGGACCCTGTTCTATAATGGCAGATATGTAATTATGGTCTTTACTTGCCATTTCTCATGCCATAGGGTTTAAACACTGGGACACTTATTCCGACCCTCATGCATAATGGCAGATATGTAATTGTGGTATTTACTTACCATTTCTCACGTGTTAGCGTTCGAACACTCGGACACTTATTCGGACCCTCTTGCATGATGGAAGATATGTAATTATGGTGTTTACTTACCATTTCTCATGCATTCGGGTTCGGACACTCGGACACTTATTCGGACCCTCTTGCATCATGGCAGATATGTAATTATGGTGTTACATACCATTTCTCATGCATTAGGCTTCGAACACTCGGACACTTATTCGGAGCCTCTTGCATGATGGTAGATTTGTAATTATGGTGTTTATTTGCCATTTCTCATGCATTAGAGTTTAAACACTTGGACACTTATTCAGACCCTCCTGCATGATGGCAGTTATGAAATTACGGTGTTTACTTGCCATTTGTCATGTAACGCCCCGACCCTCGTATCTGATTCTGTTATCTTTTCAATCGCCTGTTTGATGTTTTTGAATGTTTATTGTGGAAACCTATGTGAAAATGTAGTAAAAGTGCATGAGACTTAGCAAAATGAATTTCCATCTGTTGAATTAAAACTCTATCTGTCACATTTGAATTACTTAAATCCGAAATTGAGCACCTTAGAGATTTAATTTGCAGAAATTGATTTGGTATTTGGAATCTACATGATTTTTAAGCTATAATGGGATTTTCTGTAGAATTTTCATTTCGGCACCATAAAGCGATTCGTTTTTGTCTTTTATGCACTTATATATATATAGTTATATGTTTGTCTAAGTTGTGGAACTTTGATAAAAACGTGGGACTCTTTTGAGAGAGGAAAAGAGAGAAAACCGTGGGAGAGGAATTGGGGGGAACTCACTTGATTCATCTAAGGAACTAATTGTTTGGTAGATTTGGAAGATTGAAGGTAGGGAACTCTAAATCCTAGTTTGATTTCCATGAATTTCATCTTATACTTGTGTTGGTTCATGAATAATCCATGTTTGATTTATTAGGGTTTTTCACCCTATAAGCTTATTGGCAATAATTTGAGGGTTGTATGCATCTAAGCTTCAAATCCTTGACTTGGTATTGTCTCTTTTTACAAATACGTTGAGATCACATGACATGTTGGAAGAACTTGAATCTAAGATGAAATTTGTGCAAGTAATGAATTATTAAAGCTTCTAACTTGGTTACAATTGAGATGGTTAAGCTTGGATGCATGTTTTGGTGCTGTTAAGTGAGTGTATTGCATGAATTTGACCCTTGATTTCATGAAAATTGAGCTTGAATGATGAAACCTTGTCTTGAAATCGAAGCCCTAATCATTCGATCGTCGCTCGCCGAAGGGTCAGGCCGCCGAGCGAGAAATGCACCTCCCAGAAGATTCTGAAAAACTACACTGTCCGCTCGAGCGTGGAAAGGTGCGCCGGCGGAGAAATCAACCATCCAAGATTTTTGGCAAGATTAGATCGTCTCGCCGGACAAAGCTACGCTTCGGCGTAGGGACTGTTTCACCAGGAAAATATGTTTTGTTCTGTTCTTCATGCTGGACTCTTTGGTGTTATTAGAATATTCTTTTCTGATGGGCTTTAAGAGATTATAACTTTATAAAAGTGTGGAGGCATATGAAACGATTTCTAAAGAAAAGAATACTAATTTATTAGCTATGTTGTGTGCAGGGCACACTCCAGAAGGAACTCATACGCCACCACAACACTGTGAGTAATAGTGCATTATACATACATTTATGTATCTGCTCTGTAAGACATAATTGTAATTATGTACTAATCTGGGAATGAAAAGTAAGAACTGTATCTATATACCTGTTGTGATAAAAAGGCTATCACGAAACGAAGGCTACCTGTTGTGCCGCAAGGCTACCTGAGCCGAAAGGCTATCTGTGCCACAAGGCTATCTGTTGTGCCGTAAGGCTACCTGTTGTGCCGAAAGGCTACCTGTTGTGCCGCAAGGCTACCTGAGCCGAAAGGCTATCTGTGCCGCAAGGCTACCTGGGCCAATAGGCCACTCTGTTACCTCAGTATTTGATTTTGGTACATATGCTACTGTACATTATGATTTTATTACTGCGTACTATTATTCACTGAGCTTGTCTCATTCTGTAATTTTGTCTGATTAGAGAACCAAATGAGGAGCCGTTCTAGCATACTTTATGCACTTTTGTCAGCCTAAGGATAACCAGGCACTGAAGGGAACCCCTTTAGATTAGACCAGTACGCTTTGTATATGGAATTTTTGGTATCTACATCCGGGTCGTGAAATTGTATCTATTGTTTTGTGTGCCTAAGTCCTAGGCTAATTTGTAAATGTTTTTGTAACCTCATTTTGTGTGCATGGTACTTTATGTTAAATGTTAAGTTGATCCTGGTTTTTGGTAGTTGCTCAATGGATGCGTCTGTTCTTTATTAATTAAAATTACAATGCTTCCGTACATGCCCTCAAATGTTATACCAAATAAGTTATTACATGCTCTGCTTTTTGTTAAGGTCACGTGCGGACTTTTAGGGGCGTGTTCGGGCGTGACAAGTGGTATCAGAGCACGAGTTGCTATCTCACACACTGATCCATTGTGCGTTAGGGTGTCTAGAAAGTAGTAGGCATCATAAAGAAAAAAAAAGAATTGATAGCAACGTGATATGATTTTGCTAACACTAATGCTGATGATTGCATTTTGTATACTTTTGTGTATGTTGGCATGATTTGTTTTGTAGACTATGGTGAGAACAAGGGCTGACGAGCCAGAGGATGCTACCTCAGTGCGGTTGGATAGAATGGAAAGAATGATGAGAGATATGGTCAAAACTTTACTAACAACAACAACAACAAATTGACCACCACCCCACGGTACCTCCACGCAATGCAAGACTTTCATGCCGAGGACCGCACGATTACACTGACAAGGGAGTTTAAAAAGATGAATCCTCCTTCGTTTAAATGGGGGATTGAACCAATGAAGGCGGAGGCATGGGTGTTAGGGATAGAGAAACTATTCAAGTCTTTCCTTGTCTTGGAGTTGAAAGTGCGACTTGCCGCTTTCACGCTTGAAGAAGAGGCGCGGAGGTGGTGGATGCTTACGAGAACAATGCACCACGAGTTGACTTGGGACAGTTCTTAGTGTTATTCTATGACAAATATTTTCCCAGTATGCGAGACAAGAAAGTAACGAGTTTGAAACATTGAGACAAGGAAATAAAATCATGGTGAGTATGAAGCCCGGTTTGAATCGGCCCTGGTTCGCACCTCACATGGTAGACACGGAGTACAAAAAGGCGCGAAATTCGAGGAGGATTGAGGAATGCCATTCAGATCGGATCAATGTGTTGAAGTTACCGGCGTATGTTGATGTTTTGGAGCTGGTCATTATCGCAGAAGAAATTTGGCTACTCGGACTCGGATTTGAATGGAAGGAAGAGGCAAAATACTCGGTGGTCTAAGGGATCAACCACTTCACCAAACAAAAGCGACCAGAAACTTTTCCAATGACTTCTCGAATTCAACTCCTGTGTGTCTAGAATGTGGGTTGCAGCATCGTGGGGTTTGTCATCGGTTGGCTGGAGCATGTTTTCGGTCTTGGTAAAACAGACATCGATTAGGGATCCACAAAGGAATCAACAACGGTAGTAAGATCGCCACAAGTTGATTGGGTCTACCACGACTCCAAGTGCCAAATCAACTGTTAAACCGACCAATGGTAAGGATGCCATGAGGCAGGGTAGGGTATTTGCGTTGGTTCAGGAAATGTACAGAATGCAACAACCGTGGTGTCAGGTACATTTATGGTTTATGGCCATTCTGCTTATGTTTTGTTTGATTCGCTCTACTGTTTCTTTTGTGTCAAAACAATTTGCAAAGAACTTAGAAAAACACAAGTAGAATTAGCCTATGTGTTGTGTGTTACATCACCTATGGGGACTTCTTTGATTTGTATACATTTTATCCTACATGTGAAATTCTCATTGGAGATGTACGTGTATATGCTAACTTAGTTCCCTTGATATGACTTCATTTGATATTATTTTGGGGATGGATTGGTTGGGTGAATACGGGCTACTATAGATTGCCTAGCAAAACAAATTAAATTTCATCTTAAAGATTCGATCAGAGACTATTTTCCAAGGTCAAGAAGTGACATCACCACCCTATGTAATCTCTGCAGCTAAGGCTTGCAAATTGATTCAGAAAGGATGTCAGGGGTATTTATGTAGTGTTCTGGGAAGGCCAGCAGAGAATAAAACTATTGATGCAATTCCAGTTGTTTGTGATTTTTCGGATGTCTTTCCTGAAGAACTGCCAGGACAGTTAATAGACCGTGAAATCGAGTTTACTGTTGAAGTGGCACCAGGCACTCAGCCCATTTCAAAAACCCCATATAGAATGTCCCCGGTTGAAATGAAAGAACTGAAAATGCAGTTGCAGGATTTATTAGACAAGGGATTCATCCGTCCGAGTGTATCTCCATGGGGTGCACCAGTGTTATTTGTAAAGAAGAAAGATGGAACACTCCGGCTTTGCATTGATTACCGAGAGCTTAATAAAGTCACAATTAAGAATAAGTACCCGCTACCGAGAATTGATGATTTATTTGACCAGCTTCAGGGGGCTCAAGTCTTCTCCAAAATTGATCTCTGATGCGGATACCATCAACTAAAGGTCAAGGTGAAGATGTTGAGAAAGCGACTTTTCGGACGGCCCGGCCACTATGAATTTTTGGTTATGCCATTTGGAGTCACTAACGCGTGACTTTCATGGATTTGATGAACCGTATTTTAAAGACTTATTTGAATAAGTTTGTAGTAGTTTTCATTGATGATATCCTCATTTATTCGAAAAATATGGAAGCTCATGAGAATCATCTTCGTTTAATCCTCCAAACCCTCAGGAAAAGAAATTGTATGGAAATCGAAGAAATGTGAATTTTGGCTATCGAGGTGACATTTTTGGGACATGTTATCACTAAAGAGGAGTTTCAGTTGATCCGAGCAAGATTGAGGCCATCGAACCGCCAACCCCGACCAATGTAACCGGCGTGATTTTATGGAATGGTGGTTATTACCGGGGGTTCGTTCAAGATTTTTGCAAAAGTGCTGTGCCTCTTACACTATTGACGAAGGAATTGCATTTGTTGGTCGAGGAACGAGAGTCTGCCAGAATTAAAGACAAAGTTGACAACGGCACCCGTTATGGCCTTACCATCAAGACGAGAGGGATTTGTAATTCTGGTGATGCTTCACACAAAGGGCTTGGTTGTGTATTGATGCAAAACGGAAGAGTTATTGCTTATGCTTCTCGGCAATTGAAACCCCATGAGAAAAACTATCCTACGCACGACCTTGAGCTGGCAGCAGTAGTGTTTGCTTTAAAAATATGGCGACACTATCTTTATGGTACAACCTGTGAAGTCTATACGGACCACAAGAGTCTCAAGTATCTTTTCACCCAAAAAGAGCTGAATATGCGACAGCGAAGGTGGCTAGAGTTGCTTAAAGATTATGATCTACAAATTCATTATCATCCTGGTAAAGCCAATACAGTTGCAGATGCGCTTAGTCGGAAAAGTGCAGGGATTTTGGCAAGTTTAGTTACAGGGAGAAAGGAATTGATGATTGAATTGGATAAAATGGGAGTGGACTTAGTACTACAAGGACAAGAAGCTTTAATGGCATGATGATGGTCCAACCGACCTTACTCGAAGAAATTAAATTGCATCAAGCAGAAGATGAAGCTCTAAAGAAGATTTGTGATGAACTGGGAACAAATCCGAAGGTGGGATTCAATTTAGTAGATTCGGTGCTTAAGTTCCAAGATCGAATATGTGTCCCCAACGTGTTAAACCTTAAGCAGAAATTAATGGAGGATGCACATACCTCAAGGTTCACAGTACATCCAGGAGTACCAAGATGTACCGAGATTTGAAGTGCAACTTTTGGTGGCGGGTATGAAAAGGGAGATCATGAATTTGTTTCTAAATGCTTACAATGCCAACAAGTAAAAGCGGAGCATCAAAAACTGCCGGTTTATTGCGGCCTCTTCTGCATGGAGTGGAAATGGGAACATTTGACAATGGATTTTGTTGTGGGGTTACCACGAACTCCCCGAGGTATGAATTCAATTTGGGTCATTGTGGACCGATTAACCAAGTCTGCTCACTTCGCCAAGAAGACTCGAGATAATGCTTGATAAATTGGCGGTGCTTTATGTAGATGAAATTGTGAGACTTCATGGTATTAGGTCTCCATTGTATCGATAGGGATCCGAAGTTTGTCTCAGATTTTGGCAAAGCTTGCAAGAAGCAATGGGTACGAATTAAAGTTCAAGACTGACTTTCCACCCCGTGACGGTCAATCCGAAAGAACGTCTGAGACTCTAGAAGATATGCTCGAATGTGTGTCTTTGGATTTTCGGAAAGTTGGGAAACTCATTTATCATTGATTGAATTGCGATAATAATAGCTACCATTCGAGTATTCAAATGGCACCTTATGAAGCCCTCAGACGGAGACCGTGTCGCCACTGTGTCTTTGGGCGAGGTGGGAGATAGGCCTTTGTTAGGACCTAACTTGTTCAATTAACTCTTGAAAAGGTGAAGATTATTAGAAAGGTCAAACCGCCAAAGCGGTGAAGAGTTACTCGATAACATGACGAAATTTAGAATTTGATGAGAGCAGTCATGTCTTTGTGAAAGTCACACCAATGAAAGGCCACCCAAGATTTGGAAAGAAGGGTAAGCTAACACCTCGATATGTCGGCCCCTTTCAGATTTTGCGAAAGTTGGGTCGATAGCCTACCGAGTCGCCTCCGCCACACTCGAGTCAGTTCACAATGTATTTCATGTTTCTATGCTCGAGAGTACCTTAGGATCCATCCCATATCATTGACTACCATCAGATTGAGTAAACCGGTAAGTTGACATCCGAAGAAAACCCGCTTCGAATGCTGGATCGTCAGGTGAACCAGTTAAGGAACCGGGAAATCCCAATGGTGAAAGTGGAGTGGCAAGAGCACTATGGAACTGAGGCAACTTGGGAAAAGAGGAGGAAATGCGAAATCAATATCCGTGTCTGTTTCGTCCTAAGGTAAAAACAAGTTTGGAGGACCAAACTTAAATAAGGGGAGAGTGTAACGCCCGACCCTAAATATCGATTCTCATTATCTTTTCAATCGCTTTGTTTGATGTTTTTGAATGTTTATTGTGGAAACCTATGTGAAAATGTAGTAAAAGTGCATGAGACTTGGCAAAATGGATTTCCGTCTGTTGAATTAAAACTCTATCTGTCACATTTGAATTACTTAAATCCAAAATTGAGCACCCTAGAGATTTAATTTGCGTAAATTGATTTGGTATTTGGAATCTACATGATTTTTAAGCTATAATGGGATTTTCTGTAGAATTTTCATTTCGGCACCATAAAGCGATTCGTTTTTGTCTTTTATGCACTTATATATATATAGTTATATGTTTGTCTAAGTTGTGGAACTTTGATAAAAAAACGTGGGACTCTTTTGAGAGAGGAAAAGAGAGAAAACCGTGGGAGAGGAATTGGGGGGAACTCACTTGATTCATCTAAGGAACTAATTGTTTGGTAGATTTGGAAGATTGAAGGTAGGGAACTCTAAATCCTAGTTTGATTTCCATGAATTTCATCTTATACTTGTGTTGGTTCATGAATAATCCATGTTTGATTTATTAGGGTTTTTCACCCTATAAGCTTATTGGCAATAATTTGAGGGTTGTATGCATCTAAGCTTCAAATCCTTGACTTGGTATTGTCTCTTTTTACAAATACGTTGAGATCACATGACATGTTGGAAGAACTTGAATCTAAGATGAAATTTGTGCAAGTAATGAATTATTAAAGCTTCTAACTTGGTTACAATTGAGATGGTTAAGCTTGGATGCATGTTTTGGTGCTGTTAAGTGAGTGTATTGCATGAATTTGACCCTTGATTTCATGAAAATTGAGCTTGAATGATGAAACCTTGTCTTGAAATCGAGCTGCCCTAAATCTGCTGATCGTCCGCTCGAAAGTCGAGAACGCTCGGCGTGAAAATGCACCTCGAAGTTTACGAAAAACTACTAATCGCTCGGCGTGGAAAGGTGCGCCGGCGGAGAAATCAACCATCCAAGATTTTGGCGGCATTACCTTTGTCGCTCGGCGGACAAAGCTACGCTTCGGCGTGGGCGTATTGACCAGGAAAATATGTTTTGTTCATTTCTTCATCTTTGGACTCTTTGGTGTTATTAGAATATTCTTTTACGATGGGCTTTAAGAGATTATAACTTTATAAAAGTGTGGAGGCATATGAAACGATTTCTAAAGAAAAGAATACTAATTTATTAGCTATGTTGTGTGCAGGCACACTCGGAAGAACTCATACGCCGCCACAACACTGTGAGTAATAGTGCATTACATATACATTATGTATCTGTTCTGTAAGACATGATTGTAATTATGTACTGATCTGGGAATGAAAAGTAAGAACTGTATCTATATACCTGTTGTGCCGAAAGGCTACCTGTTGTGCCGCAAGGCTACCTGTTGTGCCGAAAGGCTACCTGTTGTGCCGAAAGGCTACCTGTTGTGCCGAAAGGCTACCTGTTGTGCCGCAAGGCTACCTGAGCCGAAAGGCTATCGTCAATAAAGGCTACACGGGCCAATAGGCCACTCTGTTACCTCAAGATTTGATTTTGGTACATATGCTCTTGACATTATGATTTTATTCTGCGTACTATTATTCAATGAGCTTGTCTCATTCGTAATTTTGTTCGATTACCAGAGGAACCAAATTGAGGAGCCGTTCTAGCATACTTTATGCATTTTTGTCACCCTAAGGATAACCGAACTTTGAAGGAACCCCTTTAGATTAGACCATTAAACTTTGTATATGGAATTTTTGGTATCTACTTCTTTGGTCGTGAAATTGTATCTATTGTTTTGTGTGCCTAAGTCCTAGGCTAATTTGTAAATGTTTTTGTAACCTCATTTTGTGTGCATGGTACTTTATGTTAAATGTTAAGTTGATCCTGGTTTTTGGTAGTTGCTCAATGGATGCGTCTGTTCTTTATTAATTAAAATTACAATGCTTCCGTACAGGCCCTCAAATGTTATACCAAATAGGTTATTCTGTCTGTTTTTGTTAAGGTCACGCGCGGACTTTTAGGGGGCAGGTTCGGGGCGTGACATGTCAAGTATTAGGGTTTCAACTCTAAGACACTTCGTCGAACCCTCTTGCAAAATGGAAGATATGTAATTATGGTATTTACATACCATTTCTTACGCATTAGGGTTCGAACACTTGGGCACTTATTTATACCCTCCCTCATGATGGTCGATACGTAATTATGGTGTTTACTTGCCATTACTAACGCATTTGGGTTCAAACACTTGGACACTTCTTCGGACTCTCTTGAATGATGGCAGATATGTAATTATGGTGTTTACTTGCCATTTCTCACGCAATGGGGTTTAAACACTCAGACACATATTCGGACACTCTTGCATCATGGCAGATATGTAATTATGGTGTTACTTACCATTTCTCATGCATTAGGGTTCAAGCACTCGGAAACAAATTTGGACACTCTTGCATGATGGCAGATATATAATTATGGTGTTTACTTTCCATTTCTCATGCATTAGGGTTCGAACAATCGGACACTTATTCGGACCCTCTTGCATGATGGCAGATTTGTAATTATGGTGTTTACTTACCATTTCTCATGCACTAGGCTTCAAACACTCGGACACTTATTTGGTCCCCCTTGCATGATGGCAGATATGTAATTGTGGTGTTTACTTGCCATTTCTCATGCATTTTGGGTTTGAAATCTTGGACACTTATTCGGACCCTCTTGCATGATGGCAGATATGTAATCATGGTATTTATTTACCGTTTCTCACGCATTAGGGTTCTAACACTTGAACACTTATTCGGACCCTGTTCCATGATGGCAGATTTGTAATTATGGTGTTTACTTGCCATTTCTCATGCATTTGGGTTTGAAATCCTAGACACTTCTTCGGACCCACTTACCTAATGGCAGATATGTAATTATGGTGTTTATTTACCCTTTCTCACGCATTACGGTTCTAACACTCGGACACTTATTTGGACCCTGTTCCATGATGGCAGATTTGTAATTATGGTGTTTACTTGCCATTTCACTAGCATTAGGGTTTAAACTCTCGCAGACTTATTCCACTCTTCTTGCATGATGACAGATATCTAATTATTGTATTTACTTACCATTTCTAACGCATTAGGGTTGGAACACTCGGACACTTATTCAGACCCTCTTGCTTGATGGTAGATATGTAATTATGGGGTTTATTTACCATTTGTAATGCATTATGGTTCGAACACTCGGACACTTATTCGGACCCTCTTGCGTGATGGCTGATATGTAATTATGGTGTTTACTTACCATTTCTTATGCGTTACGGTTCAAACACTTGGACACTTATTCGGACCCTGTTGCATAATGGCAGATATGTAATTATGGTGTTTACTCGCCATTTCTCATGTTTTAGGGTTTGAACCCTTGAATACTACTTTGGACTCTGTTGCATGCTGGCAGAATTGTAATTATGGTGTTTACTTACCATTTCTCACGTATTAGGGTTCTGACACTCGGACACTTATTCGGACTCTGTTGCATGATGGCAGATTTGTAATTATGGTGTTTACTTGCCATTTCACATGCATTTGGGTTTAAACTCTCAGAGACTTCTTCGAACCTTTTGCATGATCACAAATATGTAATTATGGTGTTTACTTCACATTTCTCATAGATTAGGGTTCGAACATTCGGACACTTATTTGGACCCTCTTGCACGATGGCAGATACGTAATTATGGTGTTTACTTGCAATTTCTAATGCATTTGGGTTTGAACACTCGGACACTTATTCTGACCCTCTTGCAAGATGGAAGATATGTAATTATGGTGTTTATTTGCCATTTCTCATGCATTAGATTTAAACACTCGGAAACTTATTTTGACCCACTTGCATTGTAATAACCCGACCCTCGTCTATGACCCTGGGATACTTTCGACTTCCTTAATCTGTATATTCATATGCTTATTGTGAATTTCCATGTGGAATTATGGCTAAGTAAGTAAATCCTAAGTTTAAAAGAAGTCTATCTGTTTTACAAGAAAACTATCTGTCACCATTAACACGTTTGACTTAGGAATTGGGCATCTTAACGGCTTAATTATCCGAAATTAATTATATATCTGTGATCAGCATAATTTTCTGGTAATATTAGGCATGTTTACGAAATTTCAATTTTGGAATGGTAAAGCGATTGGGTTTTGTCTTATTATCCTATTATATATATATATCAACCTAGAAGATATTTTTGGAGACTTAGAGCTATGTCTTGTGTGACATCAAGAAGAGAGAAAACGTGAGGATAGGAGAGGAATTGGGGGGAAAACGTGATTCAACAAGGGAGCTAAGCAAAATTGTTAGATTTGTGAGATTTAATTCAAGGTAACCCAAGTTCTCTTCTTGTTATGGCAACTTAGAATTGTAATTCATGTTTTGTTTGATTCATGTAAGATTCATGTTTGAATTATGAGGGCTTTCATCAATTGGTTATTTTACCACTCAATTTGGGTGTTCTATGAAATTATACTTCAATTCTTGGTTTTATACCACCCCTTTATGGATTTAGGTATATATATATATATATAGATATCATGTGCTATGGTTTAAGAACATGAAGAACTTGAATCCAAAAGTGGAATTTGGGGAAGAGATGGCTTATTTAAGTTCCTAAGTGTGCTTAATTTGTCGTGTTTAAGGTAGAATTCATATTATAGTGATGTTGGGTTGAAATATGGTCTTAGATTCATTTGGAATTGCATGAGAAGTGGAAAGAAGTTACTAAATTCGAAGTTCAGAATTTCAGCGTGGTCGCTCGGCGTAGGAAGTCCTTCGGCGGGGAAAAATGACCTTCCAGCAGTTTTGTAATTTTTGCAGTACGCTCGAGCGGCCAAAGTGGCGCTCGAGCGTGGAGGCTTATTTTCAGACAAAAATAAATGTTGTTCAGTTTTGCATGCTCGTCCCTCTGGTACTTTTAGAATATTTTTCTGAAGATTTTAAGATGATTGTAAATTTATATGAAATGTAATGACGCAGGGGATTTATGCAGAAAGAATACTAATTTATCAGTCATGTGGTGTACAGGGCACACTCCAGAAGGAACTAGTACGCCACTACAACACTGTGAGTAATAGTACACCATTTGTACATTGTACTTACTGTTAATGACTAGGGTACTAATGCTCTATCCTTCGTAAGTGAACACATTAGCCTTATGTCAGTTGGCAATCAGTGTGAATGTTGAAAGAGCTGCATACATCGGTATGACTATGGAATCATTCTGTTCTGTCTGTGATACATACTAATTTTCTATCACCTATACGTAAATGATATCGTTTCTTAATGAATAAATGGGACTTATAATGGAATGGCATGTATACCTCTGTTAATAATATGTTCACTCTTGACCCTCGTTAATGTTCATGTTTCGTTAATTACAAGACAACTACTCTGATAGTTGAAATGATATAGGCACATTATGGCACTATAATACTTCTGTACCTTTGGAGTTAATGGTTGTTGTGCAATCTACTTATGCTAACCCATCTGAATGATAGAAAGAATTGTGTGTCTCTGTGTAACTGTAAGACTAATCTGTTTTAATGACATCTGTAGATGTTCCGTTATGATACTCATTTTGTATATACTATGACATGGTGAAACTAATTAATTTCTGGTATGGAGCAAAGTGCTGTACGGAACTAAGTGCTACACTTTAGTGGGAGCCACCTCTAGAATCCGTACGAGCCACCTCTTGAATCCATACATATGTTTCTGGGCTGATAAGCCATTCTGGCTATTCTGTGCCGCAAGGCTACTTGTGCCGAAAGGCTACCTGTGCCGAAAGGCTATCTGTTGTGCCGAAAGGCTATCTGTTGTGCCGCAAGGCTACCTGTGCCGAAAGGCTATCTGTTGTGCCGAAAGGCTATCTGTTGTGCCGCAAGGCTACCTGTGCCGAAAGGCTATCTGTTGTGCCGCAAGGCTACCTGTGCCGCAAGGCTATCTGGGCCAACAGGCCAATTTGTTATTTCTGTATTTGATTTTGATACATATACTTAGGTGCATTGTGATTTTATTATTGCGCACTACTATTCACTGAGCTTGTCTCATTCTGTAGTTTTGTTTGATTCTGTAGGAACCAGCTTGAGGAGCCGATCTAGCACACTTCATGCATTTTGTCAGCCTAAGGATAACCAGGCACTGGAGGAAACCCTTACATATTAGTTCAGTTTTCCTTGTAAATGTAATTTTGGTATCCACATCGCTGGTCAGGGATATGTATTTATTGTTTTGAATGCCTAAAACCTGGGCTGGATTGTGAACGTTTATGTAACCTTATTTTGTGTGCATGTTACCTTTAGTTCAATGTTAAGATGGTCCTGGCTTGTTGATAGTTGCTCAATGGATATTTCTAGATGTCGTTTTAAATTTAATGCTTCCGTTCAGGCCCCCAATGTTATACCATACAGGTATTACATGCATTTACGCTTAAGTCATGCCCAAACTTATAGGGATTGGTGCAGGTGTGACAAGTGGTATCAGAGCACGAGTTGCTATCTCACACACGGATCCATTGAGCTCTAGGATGTCTAGATAAACTTTAGGCATCTTGCATGACACCCTGAAAGTATCTGGAAGATTGATAGCAACGTTAAGTATTCTGGTAAGGCTAACAGTTGTGAATTATGTCTACTGTATAATGGTTATTGTGCAGATTGTGGCGAGAATAAGGACAAGGATCCTACCTCCGTTGGAAAAAAAAAAAATTTTGGTAGACTGTATAAACAAGCAGGTGGAATTGGATCAACAAAGTTGCCGGTAGAAGTGGGGTAAGAGTTCGAGTTGACTGGTAAGATAATTTATGTGTCCACAATGAAGTACACTGTTATGTTATTGGTTGTTATTGATGGATTGATATAACAACGATTGTGCCTTCTAACACCTGTTCAGCTGAATGGCTCACACATTAAATATGGATTATTCCTTCAACTTAATGAGTAAACCAGATAATATATGCAATGTGTACTTTTGGAGGATAGCCACGTTCTCCTTAGTATAGCAATGTTTAAACCTACGAGGTTATTATAACTAGACCTTTTGATAAGAATAAGATGTAAATACTACGAATTTGTGAGCCGGCACATTTATTGTCAATGTCTGAGGGACTGAGGGGTTTGTTTACGAAAATTTGAAACCTGTAATATATTTTGTTATGTATAATCGATAATCCGTGACCAAGATTTCTTATAAAGAATGGTTGGACGACATGAGGAATTTCACCCACATTACATCCTGTTTATATGAGTTCACGGTTTAGGATTGTGAAAGCCTTCAGGTGCGAACCGTTCTGCATGACAATGTGAATTCGAACAGAAACAAATGGAATTGGGAATATGTTATGTTAATGATTTTTGTTTTTAGGTTGAACGATATTCAATACGTGGTTACGCATTGCTTCATGATAAATATCATTGTCTGTTTAGTTTTGACATTACCGAATCGGGGTGAATATGAGAACTATGACTGAGGTATATTTAAGGGGATCTACGATGTTGTAAATGGATCTCGTGGTACCCATGTACGGAAAGTAACCGGATACACTACTTATATAACATAACTAAGCTGTATGTTGATCTGTAAATTTTGTACGATTTTGGAATTATTCTGTCATGTCAATAATGAATAGTGATCGTTTATTTCCTATGAGCAAACTAAGTTGTTTCTTAACGAAGAAATGGGACTAGGGACATTTGCAAGTCAAGGTATCTGTATATAGTTAAGATTAGTTTATTGCGTTACGTATGGACCCGAGGATGCTTAGACTTTACGACATGAATGCAAAGGTTTACCCTCATTATGTAACCCATGTTAAAATATGAACTGTGTCATCTTTGATAAGCGTTCTATAAGACATGAAATAGCAAGAAATATTCCATCATCTGATATCTTACGTTTTGAATCAATGACTGATTGACTTTATACATGGAAGTAAGCACGGCATCCTTAGCACCAGGCCCTTACCCGGGAGTATGTACAATCAAACATGACTTCTACTCTTTATTTATGATTCAAGCATAACAAGAATATGTATGAATTATTTCTGTTTATCCGTTCTGTTTATGCTATCTTATGACATAATGTTGAATTTGACTTATGGCTTTACCTTGAATGGCACCTTGAATGGCTTCCTTTGACGAAAAAAAAAAATAATAAAATAAAATAAAATAAAATAAAATAAAGGACTAAATAAAACTAAAATAGAATATGGTGTTAAGATGATATTCTCATAACGATCGATTTAAGACATGATTCTTTCTGTGTTACAGTACTTAGAGGTAAGCTATGCGAAACTCATGATGCGTAATGTGACCCCTCTTTTTGTCGTATTGATATTGATCTTATTAAGAGATACTTATTAAAGAAAGATGTTACACCTTATGGTTACGATTAATTAGTTAAGCATGATTTTGAAGTTGATTTCTAGTTTTGATTTTAAGCGGTTTCCTTTGATACTGATTAGGATTCTTCTTCCCAACACTTTGATTTTATCAAGAATTAGTTATATAGTTTTGACTCAATATTATGATGTGCTATGGATATGTTTCTCAAAACAGTAAGAGACTAGAAATTACTGATGAAGCTAATGGCTACGTGCCTAAGTGATTTATTGTGACTGGTGGAATGGAATATACTTGTTTTTATTTTAGGCAGAACCTTGTTTAGTAGACCTGATATCTGATTTAATCGTGCATCACCAGATTTGACTTTAATCAAGTAATTAATTTATTTAATTAATATAGCATGTTATATTGAATTAACGGCTTTTATAGCTGTATTTATTATGCAGACCCAACCTTGTAATGACATGACTAAGTTACTATAATGGTAACACCGTACGTTAATCGCTTCGGTAACACCGTACTTATTTGATTTGGAATATGGTCCGTTTGTGCTAACATATGGAGAAGTGCAACTAGAAGAATGAACATTATTGACTAGGAGTCTATTCCCATTTTTCTAATCCTATCCAGAAGTAGTAGATATGATGTTGAAGCAATAGACCGATTTGACCGAGATATGTTTTGAAGAAAGCGAAATAGTAGAAATTAAAATGAAGCTGGTAACTATATACTTATGCAACTCGCTGTGACTGGTAAGATAACATGTAACTTGTCAACCGGACAGAATCTTGCTTAAACGACTCTGAAACCTGATTTACTTGTGCATACCCATATGGGAATCTAGTCACGTAATTAATTTCGTTTAGAACCTGTATCTGTCTTTAATTAATGGCTCGTCTCTGATTTACATGTATCTTGTCTTTAATTACTTGACTGGCTAACTTGAACATAGACCTTCTAAGGGAATTTGCATTTGACTTATGACTATTAGGATAATTGACTTACGGGTGTTTTTGCATGAGGAGTATGTTTAACTCTGTTCTGTATAAAAAAAAAAAAAAAAAAAAAACGTGTTTTGGTATATGAGTTTGGCATGAGGAGGGATGCTATGGAACCTGCCTACAAAAAATTTTAGGCCCTACGTATTCTACAACAGACTCTTGTGATCCTATTCTATTTGGTGTATGCATGCAACTAGCAGATGCTCATTATTTGACGCAACTGTGCGGAATAACCCGTTAGCTTATAAATGGTATGAACTGCAGATTTCATGAACAGAATTACATTTACATGAAAAAGCAAGTTAGCAAGTTTGAGGGACCAAACTTATTTTAAGGGGGGGAGAGTGTAATAACCCGACCCTCGTCTATGACCCTGGGATACTTTCGACTTCCTTAATCTGTATAGTCATATGCTTATTGTGAATTTCCATGTGGAATTATGGCTAAGTAAGTAAATCCTAAGTTTAAAAGAAGTCTATCTGTTTTACAAGAAAACTATCTGTCACCATTAACACGTTTGACTTAGGAATTGGGCATCTTAACGGCTTAATTATCCGAAATTAATTATATATCTGTGATCAGCATAATTTTCTGGTAATATTAGGCATGTTTACGAAATTTCAATTTTGGAATGGTAAAGCGATTGGGTTTTGTCTTATTATCCTATTATATATATATATATCAACCTAGAAGATATTTTTGGAGACTTAGAGCTATGTCTTGTGTGACATCAAGAAGAGAGAAAACGTGAGGATAGGAGAGGAATTGGGGGGAAAACGTGATTCAACAAGGGAGCTAAGCAAAATTGTTAGATTTGTGAGATTTAATTCAAGGTAACCCAAGTTCTCTTCTTGTTATGGCAACTTAGAATTGTAATTCATGTTTTGTTTGATTCATGTAAGATTCATGTTTGAATTATGAGGGCTTTCATCAATTGGTTATTTTACCACTCAATTTGGGTGTTCTATGAAATTATACTTCAATTCTTGGTTTTATACCACCCCTTTATGGATTTAGGTATATATATATATAGATATCATGTGCTATGGTTTAAGAACATGAAGAACTTGAATCCAAAAGTGGAATTTGGGGAAGAGATGGCTTATTTAAGTTCCTAAGTGTGCTTAATTTGTCGTGTTTAAGGTAGAATTCATATTATAGTGATGTTGGGTTGAAATATGGTCTTAGATTCATTTGGAATTGCATGAGAAGTGGAAAGAAGTTACTAAATTGAAGTTAATTTGAGAATCGCGTGGTCCGCTCGGCGTGGAAGTCCCTTCGGCGGGAAAAATGACCTTCCAGCAGTTTTGTAATTTTTGCGATGCGCTCGGCGGCCAAAAGTGGCGCTTCGGCGTGAGGCTTATTTTCGAGACAAAAATAAATGTTGTTGATTTTGCATGCTCGTCCTCTGGTACTTTTAGAATATTTTTCTGAAGATTTTAAGATGATTGTAAATTTATATGAAATGTAATGACGCAGGGGATTTATGCAGAAAGAATACTAATTTATCAGTCATGTGGTGTACAGGGCACACTCCAGAAGGAACTAGTACGCCACTACAACACTGTGAGTAATAGTACACCATTTGTACATTGTACTTACTGTTAATGACTAGGGTACTAATGCTCTATCCTTCGTAAGTGAACACATTAGCCTTATGTCAGTTGGCAATCAGTGTGAATGTTGAAAGAGCTGCATACATCGGTATGACTATGGAATCATTCATTGCATGCGTGATACATACTAATTTTCTATCACCTATCGTAAATGATATCGTTTCTTAATGAATAAATGGGACTTATAATGGAATGGCATGTATACCTCTGTTAATAATATGTTCACTCTTGACCCTCGTTAATGTTCATGTTTCGTTAATTACAAGACAACTACTCTGATAGTTGAAATGATATAGGCACATTATGGCACTATAATACTTCTGTACCTTTGGAGTTAATGGTTGTTGTGCAATCTACTTATGCTAACCCATCTGAATGATAGAAAGAATTGTGTGTCTCTGTGTAACTGTAAGACTAATCTGTTTTAATGACATCTGTAGATGTTCCGTTATGATACTCATTTTGTATATACTATGACATGGTGAAACTAATTAATTTCTGGTATGGAGCAAAGTGCTGTACGGAACTAAGTGCTACACTTTAGTGGGAGCCACCTCTAGAATCCGTACGAGCCACCTCTTGAATCCATACATATGTTTCTGGGCTGATAAGCCATTCTGGCTATTCTGTGCCGCAAGGCTACTTGTGCCGAAAGGCTACCTGTGCCGAAAGGCTATCTGTTGTGCCGAAAGGCTATTTGTTGTGCCGCAAGGCTACCTGTGCCGAAAGGCTATCTGTTGTGCCGAAAGGCTATCTCATTGTGCCGCATAAGGCTACATGTCTTAAAGGCTATCTGTTGTGCCGCAAGGCTACCTGTGCCGCAAGGCTATCTGGGCCAACAGGCCAATTTGTTATTTATGTATTTGATTTTGATACATATACTTAGGTGCATTGTGATTTTATTATTGTGCACTACTATTCACTGAGCTTGTCTCATTCTGTAGTTTTGTTTGATTCTGTAGGAACCAGCTTGAGGAGCCGATCTAGCACACTTCATGCATTTTGTCAGCCTAAGGATAACCAGGCACTGGAGGAAACCCTTACATATTAGTTCAGTTTTCCTTGTAAATGTAATTTTGGTATCCACATCGCTGGTCAGGGATATGTATTTATTGTTTTGAATGCCTAAAACCTGGGCTGGATTGTGAACGTTTATGTAACCTTATTTTGTGTGCATGTTACCTTTAGTTCAATGTTAAGATGGTCCTGGCTTGTTGATAGTTGCTCAATGGATATTTCTAGATGTCGTTTTAAATTTAATGCATTAGGGTTTAAACTCTCGTAGACTTCTTCAAACCTTCTTCCATGATGACAGATATGTAATTATGGTGTTTACTTACTATTTTTAATGCATTGGGTTTGAACACTTATTCGGACCCTTCTGCATGATGGTTGATACGTAATTATGGTGTTTACTTGCCATTTGTCTTGCATTTGGGTTCAAACACTCGGACACTTATTCGGACCTTCTTGTATGATGGCAAATATGTAATTATGGTGTTTACATGCCATTTGTCATGCTGTAGGGTTTAAACATTGGGACACTTATTTAGACTCTGTTGCATGATGACAGATATGTAATTATGCTATATACTTGCCATTTCACATGCATTACGGTTTAAACTCTCGGAGACTTCTTCGAACCTTCTTGCGTGATGACAAATATGTAATTATGGTATTTTACTTACCATTTCTAATGCATTGGGGTTCGAACACTCGGACACTTATTCAGACACTTATTCAGACCCTCTTGCATGATGGTAGATACGTAATTATGGTGTTTACTTGCCATTTCTCATGCATTTGGGTTCAAAAACTCGGACACTTATTCGAACCCTCTTGTATGATGGCAGATATGTAATTATGGTGTTTACTTGCCATTTCCCATGCCGTAGGGTTTAAACACTGGAACACTTATTCGGACCCCATTGCATGATGGCAGATATGTAATTGTGGTGTTTACTTACCATTTCTCATGCGTTAGGGTTCGAACACTCGGACAGTTATTCGGACCCGCTTGCATGATGGCAGATATGTAATTATGGTGTTTACTTACTATTTCTCATGCATTCGGGTTTGGACACTCGGACACTTATTCGGACCCTCTTGCATCGTGGTAGATATGTAATTATGGTGTTACTTACCATTTCTCATGCATTAGGCTTCGAACACTCGGGCACTTATTTGGACACTCTTGCATGATGGTAAATATGTAATTATGGTGTTTATTTGCCATTTCTCATGCATTAGGGTTGAAACACTCAGACACTTATTCAGACCCTCATGCATCATGGCAGTTATGTAATTATGGTATTTACTTGCCATTTCTGATGTATTAGGGTTTCAAATCCCAGACACCTCTTCGGACCATCTTGCGTAATGGCAGATATGTAATTATGGTGTTTACATACCATTTCTCACGCATTAGGGTTCGAACATTTTGACACTTATTCGGACCCTCTCTTACGATGGTCGATACGAAATTATCGTGTTTACTTGCCATTACTCACGCATTTGGGTTCGAACGCTCGGAAACTTATTCGGACCCTCTTAAACGATGGCAGATATGTAATTATGGTTTAAACAATCGGACACTTATTCGGTCCCTTTTCCATGATGGCACATATGTAATTATGGTGTTTACTTACCATTTCTTATGCATTAGGGTTCGCGCACTCGGACACTTATTCGGACCCTTTTGCATGATGGTAGATATGTTATTATCATGTTTACTTGCCATTTCTCAAGCATTAGGGTTTGAACTCTCGGACACTTCCTCGGACCCTTTTGTATGGTGGCAGATATGTAATTATCTTGCGGACTTACCATTTTTCAGGCATTAGGGTCCTAACACTCGGACACTTATTCGGACCCTGTTGCAAGATGGTAGATACGTAATTATGGTGTTTACTTGCCATTTCACATGTATTAGGGTTTAATCTCTCGGACACTTCTTCGAACCTTCTTGCAGTATGGCAGATATGTAATTACGGTGTTTACTTACCATTTCTAATGCATTAGGGTTCAAACATTTGGACACTTATTCGGACCCTCTTGCATGATGGCAGATATGCAATTATGGTGTTACTTACCATTTCTCATGCATTAGAGTTCAAACTCCCGGAAACTTATTCGGTCCCTCTTGCATGATGGCAAATATGTAATTATAGTGTTTACTTACCATTTCTCGTGCATTAGGGTTCAAACACTCGGACACTTAGTCGGACCCTCTTGCATGATGGTAGAGATGTAATTATTGTGTCCACTTACCATTTGTCATGCGTTAGGGTTCAAACCCTCGTACACTTATTCGGACCCTTTTGCAGGATGGCAGATATGCAATTACGGTGTTTACTTGCCATTTCTCATGCATGAGGGTTTGAACCCTCGGACACTTCTTCGGACCCTCTTGCATGATGACAGATATGTAATTATGGTGCTTCCTTAACATTTCTCACGCGTAGGGGTTGTAGCACTCATACACTTATTCGGACCCTGTTGCATGACGGCAGATACTTAATTACGGTGTTTACTTGCCACTTCACATGCATTAGGGTTTTAACTCTCTGGGACTACTTCGAACGCTCTTGCATGATGGCAGATACGTAATTATGGTGTTTACTTACCATTTCTAATGCATTAGGGTTCGAACACTCGGACACTTATTCGGACCCTCTTGCATGATGGCAGATACGTAATTATGGTGTTTACTTGCCATTTCTGATGCATTTGGATTCAAACACTCAGACACTTATTCAGACCGTCTTGCATGATGGCAGATATGTAATTATGGTGTTTACTTTCCATTTCTCATGCCATAGGGTTTAAACATTCGGACACTTATTTGAACCCTCTTGCATGACGGCAGATTTGTAATTATGGTGTTTACTAACCATTTATAATGCATTAGGGTTCAAACACTCGGTCACGTATTCGAACCCTCTTGTATGATGGCAGATATATAAATATGGTTTTTACTTACAATTTCTAATGCATTAGGGTTTGAACACTCGGACACTTATTCAGACCCTCTTGCATGACGGCAGATATGTAATTATGGTGTTTGCTTGTCATTTCTTATGCGTTAGTGTTCAAACACTCGGACACTTATTCGGACCCTTTTAAATGATGGCAGATATGTAATTATGGTGTTTACTTACCATTTCTCATGTATTAGGGTTTGAACCCTTGAACACTTCTTCGGACCCTTTTGCTTGATGGCAGATATGTAATTATGGTGTTTACTTACCATTTCTCACGCATTAGGCTTCTAACACTCGGACACTTATTCGGACTCTCTTGCGTGATGACAGATATTTAATTATGGTATTTGCTTACCATTTCTCATGTATTAGGGTTTGAACCCTTGAACACTTATCGGATCCTCTTGCTTGATGACAGATATGTAATTATGGTGTTTACATACCATTTCTCACACATTAGGGTTCTAACACTCGGACACTTATTCGGACTCCGTTGCATGATGGCAGATACGTAATTGTGGTATTTACTTGCCATTTCACATGCATTAGGGTTTATTCTCTCGGAGACTTGTTCGAACCTTCTTGAAGTATGGCAGATATGTAATTATGGTGTTTACTTACCATTTCTAATACATTAGGGTTCGAACACTTGGACACTTATTCGGACCCTCTTGCAAGATGGCAGATATGTAATTATGGTGTTTACTGATCATTTCTCATGCATTAGGGCTTAAACACTCAGATACTTACTCGAACCCTATTACATGATGGCAGAGATGTAATTATTGTGTGTACTTAACATTTTTCATGCATTAGGGTTCAAACCCTCGGACACTTATTGGGTGTACTTACCATTTGTCGTGTGTAATTATGGTGTTTACTTACCATTTCTTATGCATTTGGGTTCAAACACTCGAACACTTATTCGGACCCTTTTCCATGATGTTAGATATGTGGTTATGGTGTTTATTTTCCATTTCTCATGCGTTAGGGTTTCAACTCTCGGACACTTCTTCCGGCCCTCTTGCATGAGGGCAAATATGTAATTATGGTGTTTACTTACCATTTCTCACGCATTACGGTTCTAACACTCGGAAACTTATTTGGACCTAGTTGCATGATGGCAGATTTGTAATTATGTTGTTTACTTCCCATTTCCTATGCATTGGGGTTTAAACTCTCGGAGACTTCTTTGAACTTTCTTGCATGATGGCAGATATGTAATTATGGTGTTTACTTACCATTTCTAATGCATTAGGGTTCAAACACTCGGACAGTTATTCGGACCCTCTTGCATGATGGCAGATACGTAATTAAGGTGTTTACTTGCCATTTCTAATGCATTTGGGTTTGAACACTTGGACACTTATTCTGACCCTCATGCGTGATAGCAGATATGTAATTATGGTGTTTACTTGCCATTTTTCAGCCATTAGGATTTAAACACTCGGACACTTGTTCGGATCCTCTTGCGTGACGGTAGATATGTAATTATGGTGTTTACTTACCATTTCTCATGCATTTGGGTTCGAACACTCAGACATTTATTTGGACCCTCTTGCATGACGGCAGATATGTAATTATGGTGTTACGTACCATTTGTCATGCACTAGCGCTCGGACACTTGGACACTTATTCGGACACTCTTGCATGATGGAAGATATGTAATTATGGTGTTATGTGCCATTTCTCATGCATTAGGGTTCGAACACTCGGACACTTATTCGGACCCTCTTCCATGATGGCAGATATGTAATTATGGTGTTACGTACCATTTCTTATGCATTATGGTTCGAATACTTGGACACTGATTGGACCCTCTTCCATGATGGTAGATATGTAATTATGTTGTTTATATGCCATTTCTCATGCATTAGGGTTTAAATACTCGGACACTTATTCTGAGTCTCCTGCATGATGGCAGATATGTAATTATGGTGTTTACTTGCCATTTCTCATGCATTGGCATTTTAACTCACGGACACTTCTTCGGACCCTCTTGGATGATAGCTGATATGTAATTATGGTGTTTACTTACCATTTCTCATGCATTAGGGGTTCGAACACTCTAGCATTTATTCGGACCCTCTTGCACGATGCCAGATACGTAATTATGGTGTTTACTTGTCATTTCTCATGCATTTGGGTTTGAACACTTGGACATTTATTCAGACGCTCTTCATTGATGGCAGATATGTAATTATGGCATTTACTTGCCATTTCGCATCCATTGGGGTTTGAACAATCGGACACTTATTCGGACCCCCTTACATTATAGCAGATATGTAATTATGGTGTTGAGTTACCATTTCTCATGCATTAGGGTTCGAACACTTATTCGGACCCTCTTCGATGATGGCAGATATGTAATTATGGTGTTACTTACCATTTCTCATGCATTAGGGTTCGAACACTCGAACACTTATTCGGACCCTCTTTCTTGATGGCCGATATGTACTTATGCTGTTACGTACTGTTTCTCAGGCATTAGGGTTCGAACTCTCGGGCACTTATTCGTACCGTCTTGCATGATGGCAGATATGTAATTATGGTCTTACGTACCCTTTCTCTTGCATTAGGGTTCGAACATTCGGACACTGATTCGGACCATCTCGCATGATGGTTGATATGTAATTATGGTGTTTGTATGCCATTTCTCATGCATTAGGATATAAACGCTAGGACACTTATTCAGACCCTCCTACATGCTGGAAGATATGAAATTATGGTGTTTACTTGCCATTTCTCGTGTATTAGGGTTTCAACTCCCGGACACTTCTTCGAACCCTCTTGCATGATGGAAGATCAGTAATTATGGTGTTTTCTTTCCATTTCTCTCGCATTAGGTTTCAAATACTCGGACATTTATTCGGACCCTCTTGCATGATGCCAGATACGTAATTTTGGTGTTTATTTGCCATTTCTCCAGCATTTGGGGTCGAACACTCGGACACTTATTCGGACCCTCTTGAATGATGGTAGATATTTAATTGTGGTGTTTACTCTCCATTTCTCATGCATTGGGGTTTAAACAATCGGACTCTTATTTGGACCCCCTTGCATTATGGCAGATATGTAATTATGGTGTTTACTTAAAATTACTCATGCATTACGGTTCGAACACTCAGACAGTTATCCGGACCCTCTTGCACGATGGCATATATGTAACAATGGTGTTTACTTACCATTTGTCATGCATTAGGTTTTGAACATTTAGACACTTATTCCGAACCTCCGACATGACGGCAGATATGTAATTATGGTGTTTACTTACCATTTCTCATGCATTAGGGTTCGAACACTCGGACACTTATTCGGACTCTCTTGCATGATGGTAGAACTGTAATTATGGTGTTACGTACCATTTCTCATGCATTAGGGTTCGTACACTTGGACACTTATTCGGACCCACTTCCATGGCGGTAGATATGTAATTATGGTGTTTATAGGCCGTTTCTCATGCATTAGGGTTTAAACCCTCGGACACTTATTCTAAGCCTTCTACATGATGGCAGATATGTAATGATGGTGTTTACTTGCCATTTCTCATGCATTAGCGTTTCAACTCTCGGACACTTCTTCGGACCCTCTTGCATGATAGCTAATATGTAATTATGGTGTTTACTTACCATTTCTCACGCATTAGGGTTCGAACACTTTGACATTTACACGGATTCTTTTGCATGATAGCTGATTTGTAATTATGGTGTTTACTTACCATTTCTCGCGCATTAGGGTTCGAACACTCTGACATTTGTTCGGACGCTCTTGCATGATACCAGATACGAAATTTGGGTTCGAACACTCGGACACTTATTTGGACCCTCTTCAATGATGGCAGATATGTAATTATGGCATTTACTTGCCATTTCTCATGCATTGGGGTTTGAACAATCGGACACTTATTTGGACCCCCTTTGATTATAGCAGATATGTAATTATGGTGTTGAGTTACCATTTCACATGTATTAGGATTTAACCTCTTGGAGACTTCTTCGAATCTTCTTGCATGAGGGCAGATATGTAGTTATGGTGTTTACTTACCATTTCTCATGCATTAGCGTTCGAACACTCGGACACTTATTCGGACCCTCTTGCATGATGGCAGATATGTAATTATGGTGTTTACTTACCATTTCTCATGCATTTGGGTTCAAACACTCAGACACTTATTCGGATCCTTTTGCATGATGTCAGATATGTAATTACGGTGTTTATTTGCCATTTCTCATGCGTTAGGATTTCATCTCTCGGACACTTCTTCAGACCCTCCTGCATGATGGCAGATACGTAATTAAGGTGTTTACTTGCCATTTCTAATGCATTTGAGTTCGAACACTCGGACACTTATTCTGACCCTCTTGCGTGATGGCAGATATGTAATTAAGGTATTTACTTACCATTTCTTAGGCATTAAGATTTAAACACTCGGACACTTGATCGGATCCTCTTTCATGATGGCAGAAATGTAATTATGGTGTTTACTTACCATTTCTCTTGCATTTGGGTTCGAACACTCAAGACACTTATTCAGACCCTCTTGCATGACGGCAGATATGTAATTATGGTGTTACGTACCATTTCTCATGCACTAGCTCTCGGACACTTGGACACTTATTCGGACCCTTTTGCATGATGGAAGATATGTAATTATGGTGTTACGTACCATTTCTCATGCATTAGGGTTCGAACACTCGGACACTGATTCGGAACCCCTTGCATGATGGTAGATATGTAATTGTGGTGTTTATATGGCATTTCTCACGCATTAGGGTGTAAACACTCGGACACTTGTTCAGACCCTCCTGCATGCTAGAAGATATGAAATTATGGTGTTTACTTGCCATTTCTCGTGCATTAGCGTTTCAAGTCTCGGACACTTCTTCGGACACTTCTTCGGACCCTCTTGCATGATTGTAGATATGTAATTATGGTGTTTACTTGCCATTTCTCATGCCTTTTGGTTCGAACACTCGGACACTTATTCGGACTCTCTTGAATGCTGTCAGATATGTAATTGTGGTGTTTACTTGCCATTTCTCATGCATTTGGGTTCGAACACGAGGACACTTATTCGGACCCTCATCGATGATGGAAGATATGTAATTATGTTGTTTACATGTCATGTCTCATGCATTGGGGTTTAAAAAATCGAACACTTATTCGGACCCCCATGCCTGATGGCAGATATGTAATTATGGTGTTTAATTACCATTTCTCACGCATTAGGGTTCGAACACTCGGACACTTATTAGGACAGTCTTGCATGGTGGCAGATACGTCATTGTGGTGTTTACTTACCATTTCTCATGCATTGGGGTTCGAGCACTCGAACACTTATTCGGACCCTCTTGCATGATGGCAGATATGTAATTATGGTGTTTGGTTACCATTTCTCATGCATTAGGGTTCGAACACTCAGAAACGTATTCAGACCCTCTTGCATGATTGTAGATATGTAATTGTGGTGTTACTTACCATTTCTCTTGCAATTGGGTTCGAACACTCGGACACTTATTCGGACCCTCTTGCATGATGGCAGATTTGTAATTATGGTGTTTACTTACCATTTCTCATGCATTAGGGTTCAAACACTCGAAGACTTATTCGGACCCTCTTGCATGATGGCAGATATCTAATTATGGTGTTTACTTGCCATTTTTCACACATTAGGGTTTGAACTCTTGGACACTTCCTCGGACCCTCTTGCATGATGGCAGACATGTAATTATGGTGTTTACTTGCCATTTCTCACGCATTAGGGTTATAACACACGAAAACTTGTTCGGGCCCTGTTGCCTGATGGCAGATATGTAATTATGGTGTTTACTTGCCATTTCACATGTATTAGGGTTTAAAGTCTCGGAGACTTCTTCGAATCTTCTTGCATGATGGCAGATATGTAGTTATGGTGTTTACTTACCATTTCCAATGGATTAGGGTTTAAACACTCCGGCACTTATTCGGACCCTCTTGCATGATGGCAGATGCGCAATTATGGTGTTTACTTACCATTTCTCATGCATTAGTGTTCGAACACTCGGACACTTATTCGGACCCTCTTGCATGATGGCAGATATGTAATTATGGTGTTTACTTACCATTTCTCACGCATTTGGGTTCAAACACTCGAACACTTATTCGGATCCTTTTCCATGATGTCAGATATGTAATTATGGTGTTTCTTTCCCATTTCTCATGCGTTAGGGTTTCAACTCTCGGACACTTCTTCAGACCCTCTTGCATGAGGCCAAATATGTAATTATGGTGTTTACTTTCTATTTCTCAAGCATTAGGGTTCTAACACTCGGAAACTTATCTGGCCCTTGTTGCGTGATGGCAGATTTGTAATTATGGTGCTTATTTGCCATTTCCCATGCATTTGCTTTTAAACTCTCGGAGACTTCTTTGAACCTTGCATGATGGCAGATATGTAATTATGGTGTTTACTTATCATTTCTAATGCATTATGGTTCGAACATTGGGACATTTATTCGGAGCCTCTTGCATGATGGCAGATACATAATTAAGGTGTTTACTTGCCATTTCTAGTGCATTTGGATTCGAACTCTCGGACACTTTTTCTGACCCTCTTGCCTGATGGCAAATATGTAATTATGGTGTTTTACTTGCCATTTCTAATGCATTTTGGTTCGAACACTCGGACACTTATTCGGACCCCCTTGAATTATGGCAGATGTGTAATTGTGTTGTTTACTTGGCATTTCTCATGCATTTGGGTTCGAACATGCGGACACTAATTCGGACCCTCATTGATGATGGAACATATGTAATTATGTTGTTTACAGGTCATTTATCATGCATTGGGGTTTAAACAATCGAACACTGATTCGGACCCCCTTGCCTTACGACAGATATGTAATTATGGTGTTTAATTACCATTTCTCATGCATTAGGGTTCGAACACTCGGACACTTATTCGGACAGTCTTGGATGGTAGCAGATATGTAATTATGGTGCTTACTTACCATTTCTCTTGCATTGGGGTTCGAACACTCGAACACTTATTCGGACCCGCTTGCATTATGGCATATGTGTAATTATGGTGTTTACTTACCATTTTTCATGCATTAGGGTTCGAACACTCAGAAACATATTCAGACCCTCTTGCATGACTGTAGATATGTAATTGTGGTGTTTACTAACCATTTCTCTTGCAATTGGGTTTGAACACTCGGACACTTATTCAGACCCTCTTGCATGCTGGCAGATTTGTAATTATGGTGTTTACTTATCATTTCTCATGCATTAGGGTTCAAACACTCGAAGACTTATTCGGACCCTCTTGCATGATGGCAGATATCTAATTATGGTGTTTACTTGCCATTTCTCATGCATTAGGGTTTGAACTCTTGGACACTTCCTCGAACCCTCTTGCATGATGGCAGATATGTAATTATGGTGTTTACTTGCCATTTCTCACGCTTTAGGGTTATAACACTCGGAAACTTATTCGGGCCCTGTTGCATGATGGCAGATATGTAATTATGGTGTTTACTTGCCATTTCACATGCATTAGGGTTTAAACTCTCGGAGACTTCTTCGAATCTTTTTGCATGATGGCAGATATGTAGTTATGGTGTTTACTTACCATTTGCAACGCATTAGGGTTCGAACACTTGCACCTTATTCGGACCCTTTTGCATGTTGGCAAATACGCAATTATGGTGTTTACTTACCATTTCTCATGCATTAGCGTTCGAACGCTCAGACACTTATTCGGACCCCTCTTGCATGGTGGCAGATATGTAATTATGGTGTTTGCTTACCATTTCTCATGCATTTCGGTTCAAACACTCGAACACTTATTCGGACCCTTTTCCTTGATGTCAGATATGTAATTATGGTGTTTATTTCCCATTTTTAATGCGTTAGGGTTTCAACTCTCGGACACTTCGTCAGACCCTTTTGCATGAGGGCAAATATGTAATTATGGTGTTTACTTACCATTTCTTACGCATTAGAGTTCTAACACTCGGAACTTATTTTGACCTTCTTGCATGATGGTTGATTTGTAATTATGGTGTTTATTTGCCATTTCCCATGCATTTGCTTTTAAACTCTCGGAGACTTCTTTAAACCTTCTTCCATGATGGCAGATATGTAATTATGGTGTTTACTTACCATTTCTAATGCATTAGGGTTCAAACACTCGGACATTTATTCGGACCGTCTTGCATGGTGGCAGATACGTAATTAAGGTGTTTCCTTGCCATTTCTAATGCATTTGGGTTTGAACACTCGGACACTGATTCTGACCCTCTTGCGTGATGGTAGATATGTAATTATGGTGTTTACTTGCCATTTCTCAGGCATTAGGATTTAAACACTCGGACACTTGTTCGGATCCTTTTGCATGATGGCAGATATGTAATTATGGTGTTTACTTACCATTTCTCATGCATTAGGGTTCGAACACTCGGACACTTATTCGGACCCTCTTGCATGATGGCAAATATGTAATTATGGTGTTACATACCATTTCTCATGCATTAGGGCTCGAACACTCGAACACTTATTAGGACCCTCTTGCATGATACCAGATATATAATTATGGTGTTACGTACCATTTCTCATGCATTAGGGTTCGAACACTCAGGCACTTATTCAGACCCTCCTGCATACTGGAAGATATGAAATTATGGTGTTTACTTCCCATTTCTCGTGCATTAGGGTTTCAACTCTCGGACACTTCTTCGGACCCTCTGCATTATGGCAGATATCTAATTATGGTGTTTACTTTCCATTTCTCACGTATTAGGGTTCGAACACTCGGACATTTATTCGGACCCTCTTGCATGATGCCAGATACGTAACTATGGTGTTTACTTGCCATTTCTCATGCATTTGGGTTTGAACACTTGGACACTTATTCGGACCCTCTTCAATGATGACAGATATGTAATTATGGTGTTTACTTTCCATTTCTCATGCATTGGGGTTTAAACAATCGGACACTTAATTGGACCCCCTTACATTATGGCAGATATGTAATTATGGTATTTACTTACCATTGCTTATGCATTAGGTTCGAACACTCAGACACTTATTTGTACCCTCTTGCATGATGGAAGATATGTAATAATGGTGTTTACTTAACATTTCTCATGTATTCGGGTTTGAACATTCAGACACTTATTCGGACCCTCTTGGATGATGGCAGATACGTAATTATGGTGTTTACTTACCATTTCTCATGCATTTGGGTTCGAACACTCGGACACTTATTCGTACCCTCTTGCATGATGGCAGAAATGTGATTATGGTTTTTATATGCCATTTCTCATGCATTAGGGTTTAAACACTCGGACACTTATTCTTAGCCTCCTGCATTATGGTAGATATGTAATTATGGTGTTTACTTGCCATTTCTCATGTATTAGCGTTTCAACTCTCGGACACTTCTTCAGACCTAATTGCATGATGGTTGATACGTAATTAGGATGTTTAATTACTATTTCTAACGCATTAGGGTTCGAACACTCTGACATTTATTCGGGCCCTCTTGCATGATGCCAGATACGTAATTGTGGTGTTTACTTGCCATCTCTCATGCATTTGGGTTCGAACACTTGGACACTTATTTGGACCCTCTTCAGTGATGGCAGATATGTAATTATGGCGTTTTACTTGCCATTACTCATGCATTGGAATTTAAACAATCGGACACTTATTCGGACCCCCTTGCGTTATAGTAGATATGTAATTATGGTGTTAACTTACCATTTCTCTTGCATTAGGGTTCGAACAATCGGACACTTATTCGGACCCTCTTGGATGATGACAGATATGTAATTATGATGTTTACTTACCGTTTCTCATGCATTAGGGTTCAAACACTCGGAAACATATTCGGACCCTCTTGTATGATGGCAGATATGTAATTTTGGTGTTTACTTACCATTTCTCTTGCAATACGGTTCGAAAACTTGGACACTTATTCGAACCCTCTTGCATGATGGCAGATTTCTAATTATGGTATTTACTTCCCATTTCTCATGTATTAGGGTTCAAACACTCGAACACTTATTTGGACCCTCTTGAATAATGGCAGATATCTGACTATGGTGTTTATTTGCCATTTCTCATGTATTAGGGTTTGAACTCTCGGACACTTCTTCGGACCCTCATGCATGATGGCAGATATGTAATTATGGTGTTTACTTACCATTTCTCACGCATTAGGGTTCTAACACCCGGCAACTTATTCGGGACCTATTGCATGATGGCAGATATGTAATTATGGTGTTTACTTGCGATTTCATATGCATTATGGTTTAAACTCACGGAGACTTCTTTGAACCTTCTTGCATGATGGCAGATATGTAAATATGGTGTTTACTTGCCATTTCTAAGGGATTAGGGTTCGAACACTCGGACATATATTCGGACCCTCTTGCATGTTGCCAGATACGTAATTATGGTGTTTACTTACGATTTCTCATGCATTTGGGTTCGAACACTCGGACACTTATTCGGACCCGCTTCAATGATAGAAGATATGTAATTATGTTTTTTACTTGCCATTTCTCATGCGTTGGGGTTTAAACAATCGGACACTTATTCGGACCCCCTTGCCTTCTAGCAGATATGTAATTATGGTGTTTAATTACCATTTCTCATGCATTTGGGTTCGAACACTCGGACACTTATTCGGACCCTCTTCATGATGACAGATATGTAATTATGGTGTTACATACCATTTCTAATGCATTAGGGTTCGAACACTCGGACACTTATTCGGACCCTCTTGCATGATGGCATATATGTAATTATGGTGTTTACTTACCATTTCTCACGCATTAGGGTTCTAACACTCGGCAACTTATACGGGCCCTATTGCATGATGGCAGATATTTAATTATGGTGCTTATTTGCGTTTTCACATGCATTATGGTTTAAACTCACAAAGGCTTCTTTGAATCTTCTTGCATGTTGGCAGATATGTAATTATGGTGTTTACTTGCCATTTCTAAGGCATTAGGGTTCGAACACACTAGGACACTTATTCGGACCCTCTTGCATGATGGCAGATATGTAGTTATGGTGTTTACTTACCAGTTCTAAGGCTTTAGGGTTCGAACACTCGGACACTTATTCAGACCCTCTTGAATAATGGCAGATATGTAATTACGGTGTTTACTTACCATTTCCCATGCGTTAGTGTTCAAACACTCGGACACCTATTCAGACCCTTTTGCATGATGTCAGATATGTAATTCTGGTGTTTATTTGCCATTTCTCATGCATTAGGGTTTGAACTCTCGGACACTTCTTCGGACTTGCTTGCAAAAAGGCAGATATGTAATTATGGCATTTACTTACCATTACTCTCGCATCAAGGTTCTAACACTCGGAAACTTATTTGGACCCTGTCGCACGATGGCAGATATGCAATTATGGTATTTACTTGCCATTTCACATGTATTTGGGTTTGAATTCTTGGAGACTTCTTCGAACCTTCTTTCATGCTGGCAGATATGCAATTATGGTGTTTACTTACCATTTCTATTCCATTGGGGTTCAAACACTCGGACATTTATTCGGACCCTCTTGCAGGATGGCAGATCCGTAATTAAGGTGTTTACTTGCCATTTCTCATGCATTTGGGTTCAAACACTAGGACACTTATTCGGACCCTCTTGCATGATGGTAGATATGTAATTATGGTGTTTACTTGCCATTTTTCATGCATTGGGTTTAAACACTCGGACACTTTTTCGGACCCTCTTGCATGATGGCCGATATGTAGTTATGGTGTTTACTTGCCAATCTCATGCATTAGGGTTTCAACTCTCGGACACTTCTTCGGACCCTCTTGCATGATGGCAGATATGTAATTATGGTGTTACATACCGTTTCTCATGCATTAGGGTTCGAACACTCGGACACTTATTCGGACTGTCTTGCATGATGGCAGATATGTAATTATGGTGTTACGTACCCTTTCTCTTGCATTAGGGTTCGAACACTCAGACACTGATTCGGACCATCTCGCATGATGGTAGATATATAATTATGGTGTTTATATGCCATTTCTCATGCATTAGGGTATAAACGCTAGGACACTTATTCAGACCCTCCTACATGTTGGAAGATATGAAATTATGGTGTTTAGTTGCCATTTCTCGTGCATTAGGGTTTCAACTTCCGGACACCTATTCGGACCCTCTTCAATGTTGGAAGAAATTTAATTATGTTATTTACTTGTCATTTCTCTTGCATTGGGGTTTAAAAAATCGGACACTTATTCGGACCCCCTAGCCTTGTGACAGATATGTAATTATGGTGTTTAATTACCATTTCTCATGCATTAGGGTTCGAACACTCAAACACTTATTCGTACCCTCTTGCATGATGACAGATATGTAATTATGGTGTTTACTTACCACTTCTCATACATTAGGGTTCTAGCACTTGGCAACTTATTTGGGCCCTATTGCATGATGGCAGATATGTAATTATAGTGTTTACTTGCCATTTCTAAGGCATTAGGGTTCGAACACTCCGACATTTATTCGGACCCTCTTGCATGATGGCAGATACGTAATTATTATGTTTACTTACCAGTTCTCAGGCTTTAGGGTTCGAACACTCGGACACTTATTCGGACGCTCTTGCATGATGGCAGATATGTAATTATGGTGTTTACTTACGATCTCTCAGGCGTTAGAGTTCAAACATTCGGCCACTTATTCGGACCCTTTTGCATGATGTCAGATATGTAATTATGGTGTTTGTTTGCCATTTCTCATGCATTAGGGTTTGAACTCTGGGACACTTCTTCGGACCCTCTTGCAAAATGGAAGATATGTAATTATGGTGTTTACTTACCATTACTCATGCATTAGGGTTCTAACACTCGAAAACTGATTTGGACCCCGTCGCATGATGGCGGATATGTAATTATGGGGTTTACTTGCCATTTCACATGCATTTGGGTTTAAACTCTCGGAGACTACTTCGAACCTTCTTGCATGATGGCAGATATCTAATTATGGTGTTACTTACCATTTCTAATGCATTTGGGTTCGAACACTCGGACACTTATTCCGACCCTCTTGCATGATGACAGGTATGTAATTGTGGTGTTTACTTACCATTTCTCATGCATTAGGGTTTAAACACTCTGGCACTTGTTCGGACCCTCTTGCATTATGGCAGATATGTAATTATGGTGTTTATTGGCGATTCTCATGCATTAGGGTTTCAACTCTCGGACAGTTCTTCGGACCCGCTTGCATGATGACAGATACGTAATTATGGGGTTCGCTTACCATTTCTCACGCATTAGGATTCGAACACTCGAACATTTCTTCGGACCCTCTTGCATGATGCCAGATACGTAATTATGGTGTTTTTTTGCCATTTCTATTATTCGGACCCTCTTCAATGATGGAAGATATGTAATTTTGTTTTTTACTTTCCATTTCTCATGCATTGGGGTTTAAACAATCGGACACTTATTCGGACCCCCTTGCCTTCTGCCAGATATGTAATTATGGTGTTTGATTACCATTTCTCATGCATTTGGGTTCGAACACTCGGACAGTTATTCGGACCCTCTTGCATGATGACAGATATGTAATTATGGTGTTTACTTACCATTTCTAATGCATTAGGGTTCGAACACTCGGAAACATATTCGAACCCTCTTGCATGATGACAGATATGTAATTATGGTGTTTACTTACCATTTCTCATGCATTAGGGTTTGAACACTCGGACACTTATTCGAACCCCCTTGCATGATTGCAGATTTGTAATTATGGTGTTTACTTACCATTTCTCATGCATTATGGTTAAAACACTCGAACACTTATTCGGACCCTCTTGCATGATGGCAGATATATAATTATGGTGTTTGCTTTCCATTTCTCATGCATTAGGGTTTGGACTCTCGGACACTTCTTCTGACCCTCTTGCATGATGGCAGATATGTAATTATGATGTTTACTTACCAATTCTCACGCATTAGGGTTCTAACACCCGGCAACTTATTCGGGCCCTATTGCATGATGGCAAAAATGTAATTATGGTGCTTATTTGCGATTTCACATGCATTATGGTTTAAACTCACAGAGGCTTCTTTGAACCTTCTTGCATGATGGCAGATATGTAATTATGGTGTTTACTTTCCATTTCTAAGCCATTAGGGTTCGAACACACTAGGACAGTTATTCGGACCCTCTTGGATGATGGCAGATAAGTAGTTATGGTGTTTACTTACCAGTTCTTAGGCTTTAGGGTTCGAACACTCGGACATTTATTCGGACCCCCTTGTATGATGAAAGATATGTAATTATGGTGTTTACTTACCATTTCTCATGCGTTAGGGTTCAAACACTTGGGCACTTATTCGGACCCTTTTGCATGATGTCAGATATGTAATTATGGTGTTTATTTGCCATTTCTCATGCATTTGGGTTTGGACTCTCGGACACTTCTTCGGACCCACTTACCTAATGGCAGATATGTAATTATTGTGTTTACTAACCATTACTCACGCATCAGGGTTCAAACACTCGGAAGCGTATTTGGACCCTGTTGCATCATGACAGATATGTAATTATGGTATTTATTTGCCATTTCACATGCATTTGGGTTTCAATTCTCGAAGACTTCTTCGAACCTTCTTTCATGATGGCAGATATGCAAGTATGGTGTTTACTTACCATTTCGAATCCATTAGGGTTCGAACACTCGGACATTTATTCGGACCCTCTTGCATGATGGCAGATACGTAATTAAGGTGTTTACTTGCCATTTCTCATGCATTTGGGCTCGAACACTCGGACACTTATTCGGACCCTCTTGCATGATGGCAGATATGTAATTATGGTGTTTACTTGCCATTTTTCATGCATAGGGTTTAAGCACTCGGACACTTGTTCGGACCCTCTTGCATGATGGTAGATATGTAATTATGGTGTTTACTTGCCATTCTCATGCATTAGGGTTTCAACTCTCGGACACTTCTTCGGACCTTCTTACATGATGGCAGATATGTAATTATGGTGTTTACTTACCATTTCTCACGCATTAGGGTTTGAACACTCGAACATTTATTTGGATCCTCTTGCATGATGCCAGATACGTAATTATGGTGTTTAGTTGCCATTTCTCATGCATTTGGGTTCGAACCCTAGGACACTTATTCGGACCCTCTTAAATGTTGGAAGATATGTAATTATGTTGTTACTAGCCATTTCTCTTGCATTGGGGTTTAAAAAATCAGACAGTTATTCGAACCTCATTGCCTTATGGCAGATATATAATTATGGTGTTTAATTACCATTTCTGTTGCATTTGGGTTCGAACACTCGAACATTTAACGCATTAGGCTTCGAACACTCAGACACTTATGCGGACCCTTTTGCATGATGGTAGATATGTAATTATGGTGTTTATATGCAGTTTCTCAGGCATTAGGGTTTAAACCCTCGGACACTTATTCAGACCCTCCTCCATGCTGGCTGATATTTGATTATGGTGTTTACATCTCATTTCTCATGCATCAGGGTTTCAACTCCCGGGCACTTCTTCGGACCCTCTTGCACGATGGCAGATATGTAATTATGGTGTTTACTTACTAGTTCTCACGCATGAGGGTTCGAACACTCGAACAATTATTCGGATCCTCTTGCATGATGCCAGATACGTAATTATGGTGTTTACTTGCCATTTCTCATGCATTTGAGTTCGAACACTCATACACTTATTCGGACCCTCTTCAATGATGACAGATATGTAATTATGGTGTTTACTTGTCATTTCTTATGCATTGTGGTTTAAACAATTGGACACTTATTCGGACACTATCGCATGATGGCAGATATGTAATTATGGTGTTTACTTACCATTTCCCATGCATTAGGGTTCGAACACTCGGACACTTATTCGGACCCTCTTGCATGATGGCATATATGTAATTATGGTGTTTACTTACCATTTCTCATGTATTAGGGTTCGAACACTCAGACACTTATTCGGACACTCTTGCATGATGGTTGATTTTTCATTATGGTGTTTACTTACCATTTCTCATGCATTAGGGTTCAAACACTAGAACACTTATTCGGTCCCTCTTGCATAATGGCAAATATGTAATTTTGGTGTTTACTTGCCATTTCTCATGCATGAGGGTTTGAACTCTCGGACACTTCTTCGGACCCTCTTGCATTATGACAAATATCTAATTATGGTGTTCACTTACCATTCTTCATCCATTAGGGTTCTATCACTCGGAAACTTATTCGGGCCCTGTTGCATGATGGCAGATATGTAATTACGGTGTTTACTTGCCACTTCAAATGTAATTACGGTGTTTACTTGCCACTTCGAACCTTCTTTCATGATGGTAGATATGTGATTATGGGGTTTACTTACCATTTCTAAGGCATTACGGTTTGAACACTCGGGCACTTATTTGGATCCTCTTGCATGATGGCAGATATGTAATTATGATGTTTACTTATCATTTCTCATGCGTTAGGGTTCAAACACTCGGACACTTATTCGGACACTTTTGCTTGATGTTAGACATGTAATTATGGTATTTACTTGCCATTTCTCATGCATTAGGGTTTGAACTCTTGGACACTTCTTCGTACCCTCTTACAAGATGGCAGATATGTGATAATGGTGTTACTTACCATTTCTCATGTGTTAGGGTTCAAACACTCGGACACTTATTCAGACACTTTTGCATGATGTTAGACATGTAATTATGGTATTTACTTGCCATTTCTCTTGCATTAGGGTTTGAACTCTCGGACACTTCTTCGTACCCTCTTGCATGATGGCAGATATATAATTATGGTGTTTACTTACCATTTTTCACGCATTAGGGTTCTAACACTCGGAAACTTATTTGGACCCTGTTACATGATGGCAGATATGTAATTATTGCGTTTATTTGCCATTTCACATGCATTTGGGTTCGAACACTCGGACACTTATTCGAACCTTCTTGAGTGATGGCAGATATGTAATTATGGTGTTTACTTGCCATTTCTCATGCATTGGGGTTTAAACAATCGTACAATTATTCGGACCCCCTTGCATTATGGCAGATATGTAATTATGGTGTTTACTTACCATTTCTCATGCATTAGGGTTTGAACACTCGGACAATTATTCGGACCCTCTTGCATAATGGTAGATATGTAATTATGGTGTTTACTACCCGTTTCTCATGCATTACGGTTTGAACACTCGGAAACATATTCGGACCCTCTTGCGTGATGGCAGATATGTAATTATGGTGTTTACTTACCATTTCTCATGCATTAGGGTTCGAACCCTCGGACACTTATTCGGACTCTTTTGCATGATGTCAGATATGTAATTATGGTGTTTACTTACCATTTCTACTGCATTTGGGATCGAACACTCGGACACTTACTCGGATCCTCTTGCAAGATGGCAGATATGTAATTATGGTGTTTACTTACCATTTCTCATGCATTAGGGTTCGAACACTCGGACACTTATTTGGACCCTCTTGCATGATGGCAGATATGTAATTATGGCGTTTACTTACCATTTCTCATGCATTAGGGTTCGAACAATCGAAAACATAATCGGGCCCTTTTCCGTTATGGCAGATATGTAATTATGGTGCTTAGTTACCATTTCTCATGCATTAGCGCTCGACCACTCGAACACTTATTCGGACCCCCTTGGATGATGGCAGATATGTAATTATGGCGCTACGTACCATTTCTCATGCATTAGGGTTCGAACACTCGGACACTTATTCGGACCCTCATGCATGATGACAGATATGTAATTTTGGTGTTATTTACCATTTGTCAGGCATAAGTCTTCTAACACTCGGACACTTATTCGGGCCCTATTGCATGATGGTAGATATGTAATTATGATGTTTATTAGCCATTTCTCATGCATAACAGTTTAAACACTCGGACACGTATTCAGACCCTTCTGCATGCTGGTAGATATGTAATTATTGTGTTTATTTTCCATTTCTCATGCATTAGCGTTTCAACTTTCAGACACTTCTTCGGACCCTTTTGCATGGTGGCAGATATGTAATTATGGTGTTTACTTACCATTTCTCACGCATTAGGGTTTGAACACTCGGACATTAATTCGGACCCTCTTGTATGTTGCCAGATACGTAATTATGGTGTTTGCTTGCCATTTCTCATGCATTTGGGTTCGAACACTCAGACACTTATTTGGACCCTCTTGAACGATGGCAGATATGTAATTATGGTGTTTACTTCCCATTTCTCATGCCTTGGGGTTTAAACAATCGGACACTTATTCAGACCTCCTTGCATTATGGCAGATATGTAATTATGGTGTTTACTTACCATTTCTAATGCATTAGGGTTCGAACACTCGGACACTTATTCGGGCCCCCTTCCAACATGGCAGATATGTTATTATGGTGTTTACTGGCCATTTCTCACGCATTAGGGTTTGAACTGTTGGACACTTCTTCGGACCATCTTGTATAATGGCAGATATGTCATTATGGCGTTTACTTACCATTTCTCACGCATTAGGGTTATAACACTCGGAAACTTATTTGGGTCCTGTTGCATGATGGCAGATATGTAATTACGGTGTTTACATGCGATTTCATATGCATTAGGGTTTAAACTCTCGGAGACTTCTTCGAACCTTCTTGCATGATGGCGAATATGTAATTATGGTGTTTATTTACCATTTCTAAGGCATTACGGTTCGAACCCTCGAACAGTTATTCAAACCCTCTTGCATGATTGTAGATATGTAATTAGGGTGTTTACTTACCATTTCTCATGCATTAGGGTTCGAACACTTGGACACTTATTTGGACCCACTTGCATGGTGGCAGAAATGTAATTGTGGTGTTTAGTTACCATTTCTCATTCGTTAGGGTTCAAACACTCGGACACTTATTCGGACACTTTTGCATGATGTCAGACATGTAATTATGGTATTTACTTGCCATTTCTCATGCATGAGGGTTTGAACTCTCAGTCACTTCTTCGAACCCTCTTGTATTATGACAGATATCTAATTATGGTGTTTACTTACCACTTTTCATGCATTACGGTTCTAACACTCGGAAACTTATTCGGGCCCTGTTGCATGATGGCAGATATGTAATTACGGTGTTTACTTGCCATTTCAAATGCATTAGGGTTTAAACTCTCGTAGACTTCTTGAAACCTTCTTACATGATGTTAGATATGTGATTATGGGGTTTACTTACCATTTCTAAGGCATTACGGTTCGAACACTAGGACACTTATTCGGACCCTCTTGCATGATGGTAGATATGTAATTATAGTGTTTACTTACCATTTCTCATGCATTAGGGTTCGAACACTCAGACACTTATTCGGACCCTCTTGCTTGATGGCAGATATATGATAATGGTGTTACTTACCATTTCTCATGCGTTAGGGTTCAAACGCTCGGACACTTATTCAGACACTTTTGGATGATGTCAGACATGTAATTATGGTATTTGCTTGCCATTTCTCACGCATTATGGTCTGAACTCTCGGACACTTCTTCGTACCCTCTGGCATGATGGAAGATATGTAATTATAGTGTTTACTTACCATTTCTCATGCATTAGGGTTCTAACACTCGGCAACTTATTTGGACCCTGTTCCATGATGGCAGATATGTATTTATGGTGTTTACTTGCCATTTCACACGCATTTGGGTTCAAACACTCGGATACTTATTCGGACCCTCTTGAATAATGGCAGATATGTAATTTTGTTGTTTACTTGCCATTTCTCATGCATTGGGGTTTAAACAATCGGACAATTATTCGGACCCCCTTCCATTATGACAGATATGTAATTAAGGTGTTTACTTAACATTTCTCATGCATTAGGGTTCGAACACTCGGACACTTATTCGGACCCTCTTGCATGGTGGCAGATATGTAATTATGGTGTTTACTTACCATTTCTCATGCATTAGGGTTTGAACACTCGAAAACATATTCGGAGCCTGTTGCATGATGGCAGATATGTAATTATGGTGTTTACTTACCATTTCTCATGCATTAGGGTTCGAACACTCGGACACTTATTCGGATCCTCTTGCATGATGGCAGATATGTAATTATGGTGTTTACTTGCCATTTCTCATGCATTAGGGTTCGAACACTCGGAAACATATTCAGATCCTTTTGCATCATGGCGGATACGTAATTATGGTGTTTACTTACCATTTCTCATGTATTAGGGCTCGAACACTCAGACACTTATTCGGACCCTCTTACATGATGTCAGATATGTAATTATGGTGCTACTTACTATTTCTCATGCATCAGGGTTCGAACACTCGGACACTTATTCGGACGCGCTGGCATGATGGCTGATATGTAATTTTGGTGTTACATACCATTTGTTCGGCATAAGTCTTCGAACACTCAGACACTTATTCAGGCCCTGTTGCATGATGGTAGGTATGTAATTATGGTGTTTATTTTCCATTTTGTCGTGCATTACAGTTTGAACACTCGGACACTTAGTCAGACCCTCTTGCATGCTAGTAGATATGTAATTAGTGTGTTTATTTGCCATTTCTCATGCATTTGGGTTTCAACTCTCAGACACTTCTTCGAACCCTCTTGCATGATGGCAGATATGTAATTATGGTGTTTACTTACCATTTCTCACGCATTAGGGTTTTAAAACTCGGAAACTTATTTGGGTCCTGTTGCATGATGGTGGATATGTAATTATGGTGTTGACTTGCCATTTCACATGCATTAGGGTTTAAACTCTCGTAGACTTCTTCGAACCTTCTTGCATGATGGCAGATATGTAATTATGGTGTTTACTTACCATTTCTAAGGCATTACGGTTCGAACCCTCGGACACTTATTCGGACCCTCTTGCCTGATGGCAGATATGTAATTAGGGTGTTTACTTATCATTTCTCATGCATTAGAGTTCGAACACTAGGACACTTATTCGGACCCTCTTGCATGATGGCAGAGATGTAATCATGGTGTTTACTTACCGTTTCTCATTCATTAGGGTTCAAACATTCAGACACTTATTCGGACACTTTTGCATGATGGCAGATATGTAATTATGGTGTTTAGTTATCATTTCTCACGCATTAGGGTTCTAACACTCTGAAATTTATTCGGACCCTGTTGCATGATGGCAGATATGTAATTATGGGGTTTACTTGGCATTTTACTTGCATTTAGGTTCGAACACTTGGACACTTATTCGGACCCCCTTGCGTGATGGCAGATATGTAATTATGGTGTTTACTTACCTTTTCTCATGCATTAGGGTTCGAACACTCGAACACTTATTCGGACCCTCTTGCACGATGGCAGATATGTAATTATGGTGTTTACTTACTATTTCTCATGCATTAGGGTTCGAACACTCGGCCACTTATTCAGGCCCTCTTGCATGATGACAGTTATATAATTATGGTGTTACTTATTATTTCTCATGCATTAGGGTTCAAACACTCGGACACTTATTCAGACCCTCTTGTATGATGGCAGATATATAATTATGGTGTTTACTTACCATTTCTCATGCATTAGGGTTCGAACACTCGGATAGTTATTCGGACCCCCTGGCATGATGCAGGTTATGTTAGTCGCTATTTCTCATGCATTAGGGTTTAAACTCACAGAGACTTCTTCGGACCTTGTTGCATGATGACAGATATGTAATTATGGTGTTTACTTACCATTTCTCACGCATTGGGGTTCGAACACTCGGACACTTATTCGGATCCTCTTGTATGATGGCAGATATGTAATTATGGCGTTTACTTGCCATTTCTCATGCATTTGGGTTCGAACACTGGGACACTTACTAGAACCATCTTGAATGATGGCAGATATGTAATTATGGTGCTTACTTGCCATTTCTCAGGCATTGGGGTTTAAACACTCGGACACTTATTCAGACCCCCTTGCATGATGGCATATATTTAATTACGGGGTTTACTTACCGTATCTCATGTATTAGGGTTCGAACACTCGAACACTTATTCGGACCCTCTTGCATGATGGCAGATATGTAATTATGGTGTTACTTACCATTTCTAATGCATTAGGGTTCGAACACTCAGAGACTTATTCGGACCCTCTTGCGTGATGGCTGATATGTAATTATGGTGTTGCTTGCCATTTGTCATGCGTTAGGGTTCGAACACTCGGACACTTATTCCGACCCTCTTACATGATGGCAAATATGTAATTATGGTGTTTACTTACCATTTCTCATGCATTATGTGTAATAACCCGATCCTCGTCTATGATTCTAGTATACTTTCAGTCCGTTATTCTATACATTTATATGCTTATTGTGAAATTCCATGTGAAATTAAGTTTAATTAACAAGAGAAAAATCTGTTATAACCGAGATGTTCGGATCGGAAATTGAGAGCCTTAGAGGCTTGATAGTTTGAAATTGAATTTACAGTTGAGATCAGCATTATTTTTAGGTCATAGTATGATTTTCTGTGAAATTTCATTTAGGAATGATTAAACTGAGTAAATTTTGTCTTTATTTACTTTTATTGTAACGCCCCGACCCTCGTATCTGATTCTGTTATCTTTTCAATCGCCTGTTTGATGTTTTTGAATGTTTATTGTGGAAACCTATGTGAAAATGTAGTAAAAGTGCATGAGACTTAGCAAAATGAATTTCCATCTGTTGAATTCAAACTCTATCTGTCACATTTGAATTACTTAAATCCGAACTTGAGCACCTTAGAGATTTAATTTGCAGAAATTGATTTGGTATTTGGAATCTACATGATTTTTAGGTTATAATGAGATTTTCTGTGTAATTTTCATTTCGGCACCCTAAAGCGAATGATTTTCGTCTTTTATGCCCACATAAATATCTTGCTATATCTATCTAAGACTTGGGTAGTTGGAATAAAAACGTGGACCACATTTGGGAGAGAAAATAAGAGTGAAAGGAGAGGAGAATTGGGGGGATTTGGGTCACCAAGGAAGCATCTCAACTTGTTGAAATTGTGTGAATTACTTGAAGGTAACTTATATATCTTGCTATAATTACTCAAGAATCCCAATCCATATTTGTATTGACTCATGAATGAGATGTTGTTTCATTAGGGTTCCTCATCAAGTGATTATGTCAACACTTAAGTTGAGTATTGTATGAAGATATGCTTAAATCCTTGCATCAATCCATGTATATATATGTTGAAATCATACAATATGGTTGAAGAATGTGAAGTTAGATCGAATTTGTGGAAGTGTTGACTTGATAAAGCTCCTAACATGGTTTCAATTGGTATGATCAAGCTTAGATTCATGTTTTGGGGTTGTTAGATGAATGTATTGCATGAATTTGACCCTTGATTTCATGAAAATTGAGCTTGAATGATGAAACTTTGTCTTGAAATCAAACTGCCCTAAATCGTCCGCTCGGCGAACGCTTCGGCCGTAGAAATGCACCTCGAAGTTTACGAAAAACTACCTTGTCGCTCGGCGAAGGAAAGGTCTTTCGGCGGAGAAATCGACCATCGATATTTTGGCAACATTACCTTGTCGCTCGGCGGACAAAGATACGCTTCAGCGTAGGCTGTTTCACCAGAAAAATATGTTTTGTTCTTCATCTTTGGACTCTTTGGTGTTATTAGAATATTCTTTTCGATGAGTTTTAAGAGATTATAACTTTATAAAAGTGTGGAGGCATATGAAACGATTTCTAAAGAAAAGAATACTAATTTATTAGCTATGTTGTGCAGGCACACTCAGTAAAGAACTCATACGCCACCACAACCTTTGTGAGTAAAGTGCATTATACATACATTTATGTATTTGCTCGTAAGACATAATTGTAATTATGTACTAACTGGAATGAAAAGTAAGAACTGTATCTATATATCTGTTGTGCATAAGGCTACGAGTCGAAAGACTATTTGTGCCGTAAGGCTACATTGTGCATAAGGCTACTGTTGTGCCGCAAGGCTACCGAGTCGAAGACTATTTGTGGCATAAGGCTACCCGATTGTGCCGCAAGGCTACCGAGTCGAAAGACTATCTCGTGCATAAGGCTACTGTTGTGCCGCAAGGCTACTGTTGTGCCGCAAGGCTACACGGTAGAAAGGCTATTATAGGCTATTTGGGCCAATAGGCCAATCTGTTGACTTAGCATTTGGTTTGGATATACATACTACTGTTCATGGTGGTTTTATTATTACGCACTACTATTCACTGAGCTTGTCTCATTCTGTAATTTGTCTGCTTCTGTAGGAACCAGCTTGGGGAGTCGTTCTAGCATACTACATGCATTTTGTCAGCCCAAGGACAGTCAGGCACTTGAAGAAACCCTCGCGCATTAGACCAGTCTGTTGTTAATGTAATCTTATGTACCATATTAACTGGTCAGGGTTATTGTAACTATTATTTTGTATGCCTAATATCTGGGCTGGTTTTGTAACTGTAAATGTTATGTAACCTCATTTTGGGTGTATGTTACATTATGTAAGTGTTAAGTTGATCCTGGCCTTTGATAGTTGCTCAATGGATGTCTCTTTTTGTTGTTATATAAAAATTTAATGCTTCCGTTCAGGCCCCGAGTTGTTACCAAATGGCTGATTCTGTCCGTTTCCGCTTAGGTCATGCCCGAACCTTATTAGGGGCGGGTTAGGGGTGTGACAAGTGGTATCAGAGCACGAGTTGCTATCTCACACACTGATCCATTGAGCGTTAGGGTGTCTAGAAAGTAGTAGGCATCATCAAAAAAAAAAGAATTGATAGCAACGTGATATGATTTTGCTAACACTAATGCTGATGATTGCATTTTGTATACTTTTGTGTATGTTGGCATGATTTGTTTTGTAGACTATGGTGAGAACAAGAATTTGTGAGCGAGAGGATGCTACCTCGGTCGCGGTTGGATAGAATGGAAAGAATGATGAGAGATATGGCTTTGAAACTTTACGGCAACAACAACGGCAGCCTATGACCTCAGCCACCACTTTGGTACCTCCACGCAATGCAAGACATTCATGCCGAGGACCGCACGATTACATCGACAAGGGAGTTTAAAAGATGAAACCACCTTCGTTTAAAGGGATTGAACCAATGAAGGCGGAGGCATGGGTGTTAGGGATAGAGAAACTATTCAAGTCTTTCCTTGTCTTGGAGTTGAAAGTGCGACTTGCGCTTTCACGCTTGAAGAAGAGGCGGAGGTGGTGGATGCTTACGAACAATGCACCTGAGTTGACTTGGGACGGAGTTCTTAGTGTTATTCTATGACAAATATTTTCCCCAGTATGCGAGACAAGAAAGTACGGAGTTTGAAACATTGAGACAAGGAAATAAAAGCGTAGGTAGTATGAAGCCCGGTTTGCGAATCGGCAGTTCGCACCTCACATGGTAGACACGAATTACAAAAAGGCGGAAATTCGAGGAGGATTGAGGAATGCCATTGAGGATCGGATCAATGTGTTGAAGTTACCGGCGTATGTTGATGTTTTGGGCGGTCATTATCGCAGAAGAAATTTGGCTACTCAAACTCGGATTTACGAATGGAAGGGAAGAGGCAAAATACTCGGTGGTCTAAGGGATCAACCACTTCACCAAACAAAAGCGAGTCAGAAACTTTTCCAATCTGACTTCTCGAATTCAACCTGTGTGTCTAGAATGTGGGTTGCGACATCGTGGGGTTTGTCATCGGTTGGTGGAGCATGTTTTCGGTGCGGTAAAAGCAGGACATCGATTAGGGATGTCCACAAAGGAATCAACAACCCGGTAGTAAGATCGCCACAAGTTGATTGGGTCTACACCGACTCAAGTGCCAAATCAAGCTGTTAAACCGACCAATGGTAAGGATGCCATGAGGCGGGGTAGGGTATTTGCGTTGGTTCGAGGAATGTCTGAGAATGCAACAACAAGTGGTGTCGGTACATTTATGGTTTATGGCCATTACGCTTATGTTTTGTTTGATTCGGCTCTACTGTTCTTTTGTGTCAAAACAATTTGCAAAGAACTTAGAAAAACACAAGTAGAATTAGCCTATGTGTTGTGTGTTACATCACCTATGGGGACTTCTTTGATTTGTATACATTTATCCTACATGTGAAATTCTCATTGGAGATGTCGTGTATATGCTAACTTAGTTCCCCTTGATATGACTTCATTTGATATTATTTTGGGGATGGATTGGTTGGGTGAATCTGGGGCTACTATAGGCCTAGCAAAACAAATTAAATTTCATCTTAGAATTGATCGAGACTATTTTCCAAGGTCAAGTGACATCACCACCATATGTAATCTCTGCGGCTAAGGCTTGCAAATTGATTGAAAGGATGTCGAGGGTATTTATGTAGTGTTCAGGAAGGCCGCAGAGAATAAAACTATTGATGCAATTCCGGTTGTTTGTGATTTTTAGGACGTCTTTCTGAAGAAGCGCCAGGCGATTAATAGACCGTGAAATTGAGTTTCTTGTTGAAGTGGTACTAGGCACTCAACCCATTTCAAAAACTCCTATAGAATGTCATGGGTTGAAATGAAAGAAGCGAAAATGCGATTGCGAGATTTATTAGACAAGGGATTCATCCGTCCGAGTGTATCTCGTGGGGTGCACAGGTGTTATTTGTAAAGAAGAAAGATGGAACACTCGGCTTTGCATTGATTCTGAGAGCTTAATAAAGTCACAATTAAGAATAAGTACCGCCACTGAGAATTGATGATTTATTTGACCACCTTGGGGGCTCAAGTCTTCTCCAAAATTGATCTCTGATGCAGGTACCATCAACTAAAGGTCAAGGTTTGAAGATGTTGAAAAAGACTTTTCGGACCCGGTACGGCCACTATGAATTTTTGGTTATGCCATTTGGAGTTACTAACGCGCCGGCAGCTTTCATGGATTTGATGAACCGTATTTTCAAGCCTTATTTGGATGAGTTTGTAGTGGTTTTCATTGATGACATCCTCATTTATTCGAAAAATATGGACGCTCATGAGGATCATCTTCCTTTAATCCTCCCAACCCTCCGGGAAAAGAAATTGTATGGAAAAGCGAAGAAATGTGAATTTTGGCTATCGAGGTAACATTTTTGGGACATGTTATCACTAAAGAGGAGTTTCCGTCGATCCGAGCAAGATTGAGGCCATAAATGGGCCAACCCGACCAATGTAACTGAAGTCTTGTGATTTATGGGACTGGTTTATTACCGGAGATTCGTTCAAGATTTTTCCAAAATTGTTTGTGCCTCTTACACAATTGACGAAAGAATTGCATTTATTTGGTCGAGAACGAGCGAGTCTGCTTTTAGAATTAAAGACAAAGTTGACAACATGACACCGTTTTGGCCTTACCATCCGGAGACGAGGGATTTGTAATTCTGATGATGCTTCACACAAAGGGCTTGGTTGTGTATTGATGCAAAAGCGGAAGAGTTATTGCTTATGCTTCTCGGCAATTGAAACCCCATGAGAAAAAACTATCCCACGACGACCTTGAAATTTGGCGGCGGTAGTGTTTGCTTTAAAAATATGGCGACACTATCTTTATGGTACAACCTGTGAAGTCTATCTGGACCACAAGAGTCTCAAGTATCTTTTCACCCAAAAAAATTTGAATATCTGACAATGTAGGTGGCTAGAGTTGTAAAGATTATGATCTACAAATTCATTATCATCTGGTAAAGCCAATACTGATTCTTGAGATGCGCTTAGTCGGAAAAGTCGAGGATTTTGGCAAGTTTAGTTCTGAGGAGAAAGGAATTGATGATTGAATTGGATAAAATGGGAGTGGACTTAGTACTACAAGGACAAGAAGCTTTAATGGCAAGATGATGGTCCAACCGACCTTACTCGAAGAAATTAAATTGCATCAGCGAAGATGAAGCTCTAAAGAAGATTTGTGATGAGCGGGAACAAATCCGAAGGTGGGATTCAATTTAGTAGATTCGGTGCTTAAGTTCCAAGATCGAATATGTGTCCCCAACGTGTTAAACCTTAAGCGAAATTAATGGAGGATGCACATACCTCAAGGTTCACAAGACATCCAGGAGTACCAAGATGTACCGAGATTTGAAGTGCAACTTTTGGTGGCCGGGTATGAAAAGGAGATCGCGAATTTGTTTCTAAATGCTTACAATGCCAACAAGTAAAAGCGAGCATCAAAAACTGCCGGTTTATTGCGCCTCTTCTTCTGGGAGTGGAAATGGGAACATTTGACAATGGATTTTGTTGTGGGGTTACCACGAACTCCCCGAGGTATGAATTCAATTTGGGTCATTGTGGACCGATTAACCAAGTCTGCTCACTTCACGCCATAAAGACTCAAGATAATGCGATAAATTGGCGGTGCTTTATATAGATGAAATTGTGAGACTTCATGGTATTAGGTCTCCATTGTATCAGATAGGGATCCGAAGTTTGTCTCCAGATTTTGGCAAAGCTTGCAAGAAGCAATGGGTACCGAATTAAAGTTGATCTGACTTTCCACCCCGGTCGACGGTCAATCCGAAAGAAACGTCTGAGACTCTAGAAGATATGCTCGAATGTGTGTCTTTGGATTTTTGAAAGTTGGGAAACTCATTTATCGTGATTGAATTTGCGTATAATAATAGCTACCATTCGAGTATTCAAATGGCACCTTATGAAGCCCTGTACGGGAGACCGTGTCGCTCACCTGTGTGCTGGGCCGAGGTGGGAGATAGGCCTTTGTTAGGACCGGAACTTGTTCAATTAACTCTTGAAAAGGTGAAGATTATTAGGGAAAAGTGGCTTGCTCCATGACGAGAAGAGTTACTCGATAATGACGCATTTAAATTTAGAATTTGATGAGAAGCGGTCATGTCTTTGTGAAAGTCACACCAATGAAAGGCCACCCAAGATTTGGAAAGAAGGGTAAGCTAACACCCGATATGTCGGCCTTCAGATTTTGCGAGAAAGTTGGGTCGATAGCCTCTCCGCCAAGCCACACCGAGTCGGAGTTCACAATGTATTTCATGTTTCTATGCTCGAGTACCTTAGGATCCATCCCATATCATTGACTATCATCAGTTGAGTTAACCGATAAGTTAACATCTGAAAAAACCGCTTCAATTACGGACCGTCGGTGAAAGCAGTTAAGGCAGGAAATCCCAATGGTGAAAGTGGAGTGGCAAGAGCACTATGGGCGAGGCAACTTGGGAAAAAGAGGAGGAAATGCGAAATCAATATCCGTATCTGTTTTCGTCCTAAGGTAAAAACAAGTTTGGAGGACCAAACTTAAATAAGGGGGGGAGAGTGTAACGCCCCGACCCTCGTATCTGATTCTGTTATCTTTTCAATCGCCTGTTTGATGTTTTTGAATGTTTATTGTGGAAACCTATGTGAAAATGTAGTAAAAGTGCATGAGACTTAGCAAAATGAATTTCCATCTGTTGAATTCAAACTCTATCTGTCACATTTGAATTACTTAAATCCGAACTTGAGCACCTTAGAGATTTAATTTGCAGAAATTGATTTGGTATTTGGAATCTACATGATTTTTAGGTTATAATGAGATTTTCTGTGTAATTTTCATTTCGGCACCCTAAAGCGAATGATTTTCGTCTTTTATGCCCACATAAATATCTTGCTATATCTATCTAAGACTTGAGTAGTTGGAATAAGCGTGGACCACATTTGGGAGAGAAAATAAGAGTGAAAGGAGAGGAGAATTGGGGAATCGTGGGTCACCAAGGAAGCATCTCAACTTGTTGAAATTGTGTGAATTACTTGAAGGTAACTTATATATCTTGCTATAATTACTCAAGAATCCCAATCCATATTTGTATTGACTCATGAATGAGATGTTGTTTCATTAGGGTTCCTCATCAAGTGATTATGTCAACACTTAAGTTGAGTATTGTATGAAGATATGCTTAAATCCTTGCATCAATCCATGTATATATATGTTGAAATCATACAATATGGTTGAAGAATGTGAAGTTAGATCGAATTTGTGGAAGTGTTGACTTGATAAAGCTCCTAACATGGTTTCAATTGGTATGATCAAGCTTAGATTCATGTTTTGGGGTTGTTAGATGAATGTATTGCATGAATTTGACCCTTGATTTCATGAAAATTGAGCTTGAATGATGAAACTTTGTCTTGAAATCGCACTGCCCTAAATCTGCTTGATCGTCCGCCGAAGGGGGTCGAACGCCGAGCGTAAATGCACCTCCCAGAAGTTTCTGAAAAACTACACTGTCCGCTCGGCGGAGAAATCGACCATCGATATTTTGGCAACATTACCTTTGTCGCTCGGCGGACAAAGATACGCTTCGGCGTAGGCACTGTTGACCAGGAAAATATGTTTTGTTACATTCTTCATCTTTGGACTCTTTGGTGTTATTAGAATATTCTTTTCTGATGGGTTTTAAGAGATTATAACTTTATAAAAGTGTGGAGGCATATGAAACGATTTCTAAAGAAAAGAATACTAATTTATTAGCTATGTTGTGTGCGAGGCACACTCGTAAAAGAACTCATACGCCACCACAACACTGTGAGTAAAGTGCAATATACATACATTTATGTATTTGCTCTGTAAGACATAATTGTAATTATGTACTATTCTTGGAATGAAAAGTAAGAACTGTATCTATATATACATTGTGCTTAAGGCTACCTGAGTCGAAAGACTATTTGTGCCGTAAGGCTACCTGTTGTGCCGCAAGGCTACCTGTTGTGCCGCAAGGCTACCTGAGTCGAAAGACTATTTGTGCCGCAAGGCTACCTGTTGTGCCGCAAGGCTACCTGAGTCGAAAGACTATCTGTGCGCAAGGCTACTGTGCCCATAAGGCTACATTGTCTTATAAGGCTACACGAGCCGAAGGCTATCTGTGCTTATAAGGCTATTTGGGCCAATAGGCCAATCTGTTGACTTAGCATTTGGTTTGGATATACATACTACTGTTCATGGTGGTTTTATTATTACGCACTACTATTCACTGAGCTTGTCTCATTCTCGTAATTTATGCATACGTAGGAACGGCTTGGGAGTCGTTCTAGCATACTACATGCATTTTGTCACCAGACGGTCGAGCACTTGAAGAAACCCTCGCGCATTAGACGGTCTGTTGTTAATGTAATCTTATGTACCATATTAATGGCGGTGGTTATTGTAACTATTATTTTGTATGCCTAATATAAATTTGGTTTTGTAACTGTAAATGTTATGTAACCTCATTTTGGGTGTATGTTACATTATGTAAGTGTTAAGTTGATCCTGGCCTTTGATAGTTGCTCAATGGATGTCTCTTTTTGTTGTTATATAAAAATTTAATGCTTCCGTTCAGGCCCCGAGTTGTTACCAAATGGCTGATTCTGTCCGTTTCCGCTTAGGTCATGCCCGAACCTTATTAGGGGCGGGTTAGGGGTGTGACATTTATGTATATCGATGCTTTTTATATCTTTGACTTGGGGGAAGCCATCACTCAAAAATAAATAAATATCTCCAAGAGAGGGTTAGAAAGAAGGGGAAAGTTTGAGAGGAGGAGAAGAAGGCTCTTCAAAGAAGGAATTGGGGAAAATTTAAAGGATTTCAAGGTATGTCTCACTATTTCTAATTGACTCCAAGGCACTCCTCTATGTTGTTGTGCTATTGTGTTGGATTATCTAGTGAGAATTTCACCTTATTTCCTCAATTATCAAGCTTGAACCTATTTATATGGATACATGGTTATATATATGTGTTTATGTGTAAGGAAAGTGGAAATATTGTGGAATTAGATTATGTTCATAAGTTTTACAGATTAAAGATCCAAGTTATGTTGAGATTGAGATATGTTATAATGTTTATATACATGCTTGTTAAACCATATTCTACCATTAAAAGCACCTATTTTGAGCCTTGAATAAGTGTACCAAAAATTGGGTTTTTTTGCATTTTTGAACTACATTCTGCCAGAATCGCCGCACGTGCGGGGCTTCTTGCCGCACATACGGGAAGCACTGCCGCACGTGCGGGGCTCATAGCCGCACGTGCGGCCCAAGCTGCAAAAATTTAGTCGCTTTTCCAAGACATCTTTATCAAAATTGTAATTGGTTCTATACATGTGGAGGCAAGACCGATAATTTTATTTATCGGTATATTGAAGATCCAAAAAAACATGTTGTGATAGATATTCCAAGGGATAAGAAAGATTATGTTAGCTATGGAGGCATTGAGTTATTGAAGGATAGGTTCATTGAATCCAATAAGTTTGAACCTATTTTTTGTGCAGCTAGTCAATGGAAGATTCACGTCATAGTGATGGCTAATTTCTTACCTGATCCATTGAAGATATCAAAAGATAGATATAATATTATATACTGTTATTGTAATAGGCCCAGCCCACTAGGCTACGTTGTTTCTTCAGGCCGTCAGGCATGTGTTATCCTTGAGCTTGGGGTTATGTTAACCCAGCCCAAGTTGCAAGATTTTACAATTGAGCGTGGTTTTGAAATCGACCAATGAGAATTAAGATTTAATTATTTATTCATATAATATTAATGGTAATATTACCATTACGCCCCCATATATGTTAAAAATGACCGTAACAGCCTCTGTAATACCATCCCATATATAGTATTACGGGATGGTGTTACATGTCCCAGACTCTAAAACCATTGGATCATCCCATGCCAGGTGTCAATGATCCATAAGAAGGATGAAATAACATACTTTCTCTTTAGATATCTATAAAAAGAGGTGAATACTCCCTCATAAATTATTTCATCCCCTCTCTCTCTCTCTCTTTCTGGTGGTGCTCTCTCTCTTGTTTTTATCATTTTATAAAAACAATATTTACTTTGAATTATTGGGAAGATATGCTCACTGATATCCAGTGGGAGATTAAGAAGAAATATTATTATGATTATGTGCAGTCATCATTCGAGAAGAAGATGGATTATCTTAATATCATATGTACTGATCCTCGATATGATATAATATGTCCTGTTGTTGTATAAGAGATTTCAAAGATTCAGTTTTATCTGGAGGAAAAGAAGATTAAAGTTCAGCTTGTTATATCTAAAGAAGATTTTAACGAGGAAGCCCATGAATTTGTTTACATGTATTCATGGTATCTGGTTATGGCAGATCGTATGAGTTATAAGGATTATAAATCTGTTCTCTCTGTAAGAGATATTGCAGGTATGCAATATCATGTTTATGACGGAGAAGACTGGTGTGCTTGTTTTGATCCAGATATCATATCTGATATCTTGACACCTGGTAGTATCTAAGATAACAATCTTCTGATAATCATACGCAAATATTATGTCCTCATTACGTCCTCCATTAAATAAAAAAGCACCCATAGTACTGACTAGATGATGGGCAAATGTTGATTTGCCTTGTCCACCGTTAGATCCATAGACCCAATAGACGGTCCGATCATTAGCATCTTCTTCTAATCTTGATTTTAGATCAAACTGCCATGGATAATATTCTAACTCTTTATATTGATCAAAAAACATATTTTGATGAAATAGAGACCGTGCTTTCTTCAAAGCACCTTTATGGCGTGAATATGATAAGCTTTCACCCTCTTAAGTACAAAGAATTAAATTTGGTGCATTGTGTTGTAATGAGTAATCAGCTTCCTGATTACGAGAAAATATCATTTGATAGAATTATTTTAATTCATTTTAATCCATATCCATAAGGCTACGTTGTTTCTTCATGCCGTCAGGCATGTGTCATCCTTGCGCTTGGGGTTATGTTAACCTAGCCCAAGTTGTAATATTATATTATTATTTGAATAAAGGAGTTTACTTTTCAATGGATTTGTTTATTTATTATTAAATATAATTTATAGTTCCCTTTCAAATCTGTTTTATTTGCCTTTATATAGGTAATGCGGGAGCGGGCACTAGTATTACCCCACTCCCTTTCTTTGCAGCCTTCCCTAATAAAATAATAATAAATATGAGTAATCCTGTTCCACTTAGACAGGGAAGGCGTTTTTGTTTTATTATATTTGAAGATTTTTGCTTTAAGCAAAATATATTTGGTAATGAAGTGAAATACTTCAATGTTGGTGCAGAGAAGAGCTCCTCCACCCATAGAGACCATTATCAAGGGTTCATCTCTTTCTCGAAGGTGAAAAGGCCTGGTGCTGTTAAAGATTTTCCCTCGTTACCATCTTCACCGTAAACCCATATGATCTGATGGTTGTCAAGCTCTTCATTAATAAGCCTCTGTACATGAATTTGTCATTCCCTGCAAAAGTCAGGGAATAGTTCAGAATTAGATCTAGTGATACTATCACAATGAATTCTTCTATACTTTGATGTCTCATCATAACGAAGATCATCAGGATCCTCTTCATACCTGTCTCTAATCTTCCATTTATTGGATCCACGTTTAAGGTACACACCATGTACCCATGGACCTGCAACACGAGATTCTTCTTTCTTTGCATAAGCATCTCACCCTAGATTAAATGATCCAAGCCGTCGATGAAATAATTCTTTCTCTTTAGATATCTATATAAAGAGTTTTTCTCTCATAAATAATTTCATCCTCCTCTCTCTCTCTCTTGGTGGTGCTCTGCCCTCTCTCCTCCTTTTTTGTTTTTATCATTTTATAAAAACAAATTTCACTATGAATTATTAGGAACATATGCCCAATGATATTCAGTGGGAGATTAAAAAGAGATATTATTATGATTATGTGAAGTCATCTTTTGATAAGAAGATGAAGATCCTGACTAAGATTTTCGAAGGTACTAAGGCTGATGTTCTTGTTAGCTATGGTGTTATAACAGAGATAATGAAGCTGCAAATATTATAAGAGGAACAAGATATTCGCGTTTAGATTAATATTGACAGAAAGAATTTTATGTCTCAAGCTCATGAATATGTATATATTCATTCCTGGCATTTGGTTATGGCTCATCGCATTGATTACGAAGATTATAGATCTACTAGATCTACTAGAGATCTTGCTGAAGGACGTTATTATGTTTATGATAGTGAAGATTGGAACGTTTGTTCAGAACTAAAGGAAGTACTTTATGAAGATGCTGTAACGTTCTTCATGAACGTTAATGGAGTTTTCTGTTATGATTACGAGTCAGTAATCAAGATTGTATTAGATTAAGTCTACAAGTAGCATGCGTAAGCATGCGTCACTGTGTTTAAGTTCAATGTACACAACTTTAGTTGCTCTGTTTAAGTTGTCCTCTATCTGCTTTGGAGATATATTAATAAAATAAAGAGATTGCTTATGTCATGCTTATGCAGTTATTCATTTTATTATTTTATTCCATAATTAAGTTAATGGGCTTGGCCCATATTGTTATTGGGCTGCTACTTTCTCCGCAGCCTATTATATTAAATACTTAGCCCACTAGGCTACGTTGGGCCTTCAGCCCCTCAGGGAAAGTGTCATCCTTGCGCTTGCGGTTAATGCTATTATAGCCCAAGTATTAATATTTTAATATTATTTAATAAAGATATTTGCAATTCAGTCCCTATAGTTTTGTTAATTACTGGGACAACCCCTGGGACAACATCCCATTAATGGTGTTACGGGATGCTGTCCCGCATTACAATCTACGTAATAGTACATCATGTTTTCAATCTTAGTAGGCTTAACAACAAAATAATCATATTTTGCCTCCAAAACCTTTGAGAATTCAGTCTTTCCTTCACCACCATCTGGACCGTAGATCCAGTAAATAGATCTATGATCTAGATCACTAGATATTACCTGATCCATTGAAGATATTGGAAGATAGATATAATATTATATACTGTTAATGTAATGGGCCCAGCCCACTAGGCTATGTTGTTTCTTCAGGCTGTCAGGCATGTGTCATCCTTGCGCTTGGGGTTATGTTAACCCAGCCCAAGTTGTAATATTTTAATATTATATGAATAAATAATTAAATCTTAATTCTCATTGGCGGATTTCAAAAACACGCTCAATTGTAATATATAATATTTGAAATCCGAGACATAGTTGTCTATGTCTACGTAAACCCATATGAACAGTTTGAGAACCAAGGAAATCTTTAACAGCACCAGGCCTTTTCACCTTCGTGAAAGAGATGAACCCTTGATAATGGTCTCTAAGGGTGGAGGAGCTCTTCTCTGCACCAACAATGAAGTATTTCACTTCATTATCAAATATATTTTGCTTAAAGCAAAAATCTTCAAATATAGTAAAACAAAAATGCCTTCCCTGTCTAAGTGGAACAGGATTACTCATATTTATTATTATTTTATTAGGGAAGGCTGCAAAGAAAGGGAGTGGGGTTCATATGTAGTGATCCTCAATATGTATTATATATTGTTCATCTAGGTTGGGAAAGCATCTCTTTAATCATTTAGCTTGGCCCAGATATATATAACCTGATATAACTCGTTATATATTAAAATAACCCATACAGCCAATATAATTGACTTTTAAGTCAGGTAATGAATATAATTGAATATTTTAATGGTAAGTTTACCATTATGCCCCCATATATTTCCAAAATGACTGTAACAGTCCGGGTAACACCATCCCATTACTAGTATTACGGGATGGTGTTACATGTTACAAAATGTAAACCGTTGGATTATCCCATGCCACGTTGTAGACACCCCATTTTTGACCGCCCTCAAGACTTGGGCATTACTGATGGTTTGCTCGGTGTTGAGAGATGTGCAGGGCACAGGTTCAATTCCTTCGACAAGGAGAGAGGAAAACCCTTCAAAACACTTTGTCTAGGGGTTTGGAGTTGAAGAAAAGAGGAAAGGAGAGGAGAAAACTGGTTTGGGAGAAGTTCGGCATAGATCCGGGTAGAAGGGAATCGAGCAGCCCTCGCTAAATCGGGCTTATTCAATTCAATACTTGGAGTTAAGCTATGAGGCCACCATCATTGGAAAGAAGACTTCCGGGGCTTCACTTTGCACTCAAGAATCTCCTAGAGCCAAGTCCGGGTGAAGGAGATATGTTGGGTTGAAGCAGGGGATCATCCCGGTTGGATCGAGTCTGCGCGACTTCACGGAAAAGGGCATAACTTTTTGCACAGGAGGAATTTTGATGCAAGGTTTGCGCCATTGGAAAGCTAACTTCCGGGGCTTCGATTTGCATACCCACCGGCCATGTTTTGACCAAGGAATCATCCATCGGCACTCTATTTAGCCGACCGGCAGAAAAGAGTGCCGACCGGCACTTTATTTTGGCCGATGATCACACCTTCTGGCCGACCTGAACTCTTTGAACCCCCCAAGCTTAGTGCACACCAGCTGTGCCAGCTGGGATGCACAGAACCAGACCCACGTGCATCCATGTGCCTATTTTGCACCATTTTGCACCTTTTGGCCCTTATTTTGCACCCTTTGCTCATGGCTTCTTGAGGAAGCCTTGACCCTTTTGTCTTGGCTTCCTCAAGAAGCCTACCAGCTGTCTTGGCTTCTTGGAGAAGCCCCTTGCTTTAGCTTCTCTTGTAAGTCATTTGCTTGCTCTATATAAGAGCTCTTCCTCTCCATTGCTTAGGGTTGGAGTTTTGGAACAAAAACCAGAGATATATAGACATATATCTGAGATAGATAGATACAACCCTCTATCTCTCTCTATATCTCACTCCTTTGCCTCCAAAAGTCCATTATTCTTGGCCATTCCTTCACCAACCCATAGCACAACACCACCACTTCCATTTCCAACGACTTGGGGCTGTTCTTCAGAGCTTAGGAGCATCTAAAATTGGTCCAAGGGGTGCTGGTTTGCTGGTCTTCAAGGGTAAGTCTTCATCTTCCCCTTTCTAGCTTTTTCTTGCTTCACATCTAAGCCCTAGTTGCAAGCACTTTTGGGCTCCGACCCAAACTTCAAATAGTCTTATTTTGGGGTCCTCTTCATGTTTGATTGAGGACCCCTTGCTGTTTGGTGGCTGCATCTAGCACCTATCTCAATATCCTCTTGTATGCCATGTTTCTTGCATAGAATATTTGGCCGGTTTATAATCTGTTTTTGAGCATGTAATAAACTGTAAGTAGGCTTATTTTGAGCCCTTATTCAACATTGAAGAAGGGCTCAACCATGTTTGGTAACTATATCATGCACTTGCTTTGTAATCTCTTCTATTTACCGTAAGTTCGCATGCTTTGTTAGCCTATCTTGCTTTTGTTTTTGTGGATGGTCATAAACTGGAAATGTGCTTGTTTTTCCATGTATGAGATCTGTTTCTAGTTTTTTAGGCCATCCATGACATGCCTTATATAGTCACTTTGCATTTTGGCTTGCTAGCCTTGGGGTGTGTGAGTCTTTAGCATGTTTAGCCTGCCTTGATCTCATGATGTGGCATCATTTTAGATCACATTTCAGTCCCTAAATCATGCTCACATGTTTGTGCTTGCCATCTCTTTCATGTTTCAAAGGTGTGTCCTTTTATGCCTAAGAATAGGCCTTGTGTATGCTTCCATGCTTAATGCATTTTGGGGTGCCATGTGAGGATTTGGGTGTCATTTTGCATACTAAAAATCTGTTTTTGGTTGTTAGATTCATGCCATGAGTGGTTGTGTAAGTGGTAGCAAGATGCTCTTTTGGGTGCCTTAGGTTTAGGCCCATGAACTTGCATGTTTGTATAGCATTTGGCCTATGTTTTGAGGCATGTTTGGCCCTGTTTTGGACCTAAATTAGAGCTGTCCAATTAGTATAAGTCCATCCCTTGCATGCCATTCAAGTGTTGTTGCATTATCCCATGTTTGTATGCTTTGGTTGCATGTGTTGCATGCTTGAAATCACTTGCATTCGTCTTGCATTCCCTTGGCCAAGTTGCTAGCATAATGCATGATTTAGATTACTCCTTGCATGCTCTAGTGGTTTGTATAATTGTGGCATGTTTGTTTGCTTTGTTGCTTAGGTTGTGTACTTAATGCATTGCATGCTTGTATGCTCCTTTTATGCCATGTTGCATATTAGCTAACATGCCTAGGTTGCATGGCATTGGCATGCATGCCTTGCCTCTTGATCAAGTGATAGAGGTTGGGTTTCACTTGTTTGTTTGATGTGCATTTCATTTGAAATCAAAGTTGCAAACTTGGCCTTTTAGGCCATCATGCACCAAGATGCATCATTGATGGCCCGAGGGTCGAGGGCTATGCTCTCTTGAGTCTAACACATGATAGGGGCATAGCCATGCTTACATATGCTCAAAATTCTATGCTATGCCTTCTTTGGTTTCTTTGTCATCAAACCTGTCTCGCAGAATTTAGTGCCGACCGGCACTCTTTAGTGCCGACCGCAATCTTTTGTGCCGATAAGTTCCCAAAGACGGTGGCCATCTCAAGCAACGGTGGTTATTTCCTCTAGCCGGTGGTGTATTACATGAATTTGGAAGGTGTCACAGGACTTTGGCAATTTTCGAGGGAGGCAGATGCTGAAACAGAAGTGCAGCGGTATGGGCTTTCCGGACAAGTTGGACCGAGCATGCATCATTCGCGCATCCCGAGGCGGGGCTGAGGCCCCCTTCCTTTTTACTTTTGATTTAATTTGATAAGTATAATTTTGTAATAATTAATTTGTTTATTATTCGGACTGTATTATTATTTTGGGTCCCTCCGTGTGAGGGCGTAATTGTAATAAGTGTGCGTGAGTGGGTGTATGTCTTCCAATCCCCATTTCTTTCTATCCCTTTTATTTACCCGCTTTCGATGGTAGGTTAGGGCATACTTATTTTAGCATACCTTATGCAATGCATGTGTGCATTCATGCATTTGTTTACATGCATCGGGCTCGGCACATCATGCAAACTGCATCGTACTTTCAATTCCAAATTGAATACGTGATAGTTGTTGCATCTCATGTGCCATGTTTAGGGTTAGCCGAGCCTGTTTAGATTGCACCCCTGTATGTGATGCATTAGCCATTTAACATGAACTAGGTCATGCATGCTTTGCTAACCAGTTTATTGTTTTGGCACGGAGTACAATGTAAGTTTTATGCTTTAGCATGTCGCATGCGTGTGAATGTTAACATGACAGTATGTCTACCATGCGGCTAAGTGCTTATGTGATAAACTGTTTGAATGCCTGTGGGTGGAGGTTGGATTGCCTAAGTTGGAATAACTTGTCGAAATCCGTATTTTAGCCTATTTGCGAGTAGCAAAATCTAACACGTTTTTCGAGATAAAACGGATATGCAATGTTTATTTCCAAGTTAGGCGATCTAGCCTATACTTTTGTGTTGTGCGCATCACATAGTAATTCTAGGCTAATAACCGGAATAAGAACGCATAAAGTTTTCAAAAACGGATATCACGGTTAGTAGAGGCCGGTCTTCGGACCGGGCGAAAGGGGGTGCTCATAGCTGACCTTCCCCGATCGTACCCAAGCTCCCGAGCCAAGACCACTTTGGTGATGACGGACATGTGGCCTTGACCTTTGAGTCGAGTTTCCTAAATTTCCCAATTAAAAAATATTTAGGTGGCGACTCTGTAATCTGGCAAAGCAGTCCATGTTTGGCACTACTTTTCAAAATCTGTTTTCTCAAACGATTTGCCGGATTTGGACTCTTTGGTTCAGATTTAGAACCGCGACACAAAAATCGAGTCCGAACTGTAGAGTGAAGCCCACGGGCGCGTCTACACACGTGTTGATGATCCATAAGAAGGATGAAACTATATATTTTCTCTTTATATATCTATATAAAGAGGTGAATACCCTCTCATAATTCATTTCTTCCTTCTCTCTCTCTCTCTCTTGGTGGTGCCGTCTATTGGGTCTATGGATCTAACGGTGGAGGCAAATCAACATTTGCCCGTCATCTAGTCAGTACTATGGGAGCTTTTTTATTTAATGGAGGACGTAATGAAGAATTAAGATTTAATTATAATTATGGTTTGATGGTTCATATAATATACCTGTGAGATACGTTGTGTATCAACTAGAAACTGGAGCTTCTGGTACTCCTCATTTGCAGATGTATATGGAGCTCAGAAGACCTCAATGAGTCTCATGGATAAAGAAATGGTTACCTAAGGCATTTGCCATTCCCGTTAGATGTTCACGAGAATGTTGTAGAGAATATTGTGTTAGAGCTGAAAATAGAATTGCAAGTCCATGGGAACATGGCCTGTGGGTTAATAAATGAAGATAGATTGAAGAAGATATTACTATGATTATATTTAAGTGTTATTTGTAATCATAAAGGTGTTTATGATTATTATTATATTATGTAAATATGAATTGTGTTATAAAATTCATTTATATTTTTTAATTTAGTTAATTATTCTTTTGAATGTTTACATCATCGCATGCGTGAGCATGCTATTGTAGTTTCAAATTTTAATGTACTCAACTGTAGTTCAGGTTGGTGCAGACAACTATGTCTCAGATTTCAAATATTATATATTACAATTGAGCGTGTTTTTGAAATCCGCCAATGAGAAGGCGTTTTTGTTTTACTATATTTGAAGATTTTTGCTTTAAGCAAAATATATTTGGTACTGAAGTGAAATACTTCATTGTTTGTGCAGAGAAGAGCTCCTCCACCCTTAGAGACCATTATCAAGGGTTCATCTCTTTCACGAAGGTGAAAAGGCCTGGTGCTGTTAAAGATTTCCTTGGTTCTCAGATTATTCATCTAACAAGTTCTACTGGTTCAGACTCACAGAACAAGGTCTATTGTTCTAAGGAAGGTGCAGTCCTCTATGAGATTGGTGAGCCCTCCATCCCTAGTCAGCAGAGTCACTATGACGCAATATATGATTTCATAGAGTGTTAAGGATAAAATGATTCAGAGCACCAAATATAGACCTATTAAGTACAGAGAATTAAATTTGGTGCATTGTGTTGTAATGAGTAATTAGCTTCCTGATTACGAGAAAATATCATTTGATAGAATTATTTTAATTCTTTGTAATCCATATCCATAAGGCTACGTTGTTTCTTCAGGCCGTCAGGCATGTGTCATCCTTGCGCTTGGGGTTATGTTAACCCAGCCCAAGTTGTAATATTATATTATTATTTGAATAAAGGAGTTTACTTTTCAACGGATTTGTTTATTTATTATTAAATATAATTTATAGTTCCCATTCAAATTCGTTTTATTTGCCGTTATATAGGTAATGCGGGAGCGGGAACTAGTATTACCCCGCTCCCTTTCTTTGCAGCCTTCCCTAATAAAAAAATAATAAATATGAGTAATCCTGTTCCATTTAGACAGGAAGGCATTTTTGTTTTACTATATTTGAATATTTTTGCTTTAAGCAAAATATATTTGGTAATGAAGTGAAATACTTCATTGTTTGTGCAGAGAAGAGCTCCTCCACCCTTAGAGACCATTATCAAGGGTTCATCTCTTTCACGAAGTTGAAAAGGCCTAGTGCTGTTAAAGGTTTCCTTGGTTCTCAAACTATTCATCAAACCAGTTCTACTGGTTCAGACTCACAGAACAAGGTCTATTGTTCTAAGGAAGGTGTAGTCCTGTATGAGATTGGTGAGCCCTCCATCCTTGGTCAGCATAAGAGAAAGAGGATACAACTCTGTGAAGAAATTAGATATAACCATAGATGTATTATAATTTTTAAACTATATAACTCCTTGGAAATGAGCATGACTAACTCTCTCGTGTTGCCGTACGGCATACTGTATGTCAGCACCAAAAAGCAAAATGGGAATTTTCAAAATTTAATGTAAATCACCACCGAGTGGATTGAACTATAGGCATATTAATAATATGCAACACTTTGAAGGGGAAGGGGAAGGGGAAGGAGGGAGGGGGAAGAACGGGAACCGGGTTAATAAATGAAGATAGATTGAAGAAGATATTATTATGATTATATTTAAGTGTTATTTGTAATCATAAAGGTATTTATGATTATTATTATATTATCTAAATTTGAATTGTGTTATACAATTCATTTATATTTTTTAATTTAGTTAATTATTCTTTTGAATGTTTACATGATTGCATGCGTGAGCATGCTATTGTAGTTTCAAATTTTAATGTACACAACTGTAGTTGCTAGTGTTCAGTTTGTACTCTATCTCCTCTGGAGATATATTAATAAAATAAAGAGATTGCTTACATCATGCTTACCCAGTTATTCCTTTTATTTATTTTATTCCATAATTAAGTTAATGTGCTTGGCCCATATTGTTATTAGGCTGCTACTTTCTCCGCAGCCCATTATATTAAATACTCAGCCTATTTAGGCTACGTTGGGCCTTCAGGCCGTTAGGAAATGTGTCATCCTTGCGCTTGGGGTTATGTTAACCCTAGTCCATATAGCCAATATAATTGACTTTTTATACGTTTGTGTTGTTTAATCCAACGATGGATATCTTGGGACGCAAAAGCTATATGATTTAGTAATATATGTCCCAACCTATATTATTTTAATATGTAATGGGTTATATCAGGTTATATATATTGACTATGTGTTATTGTAACCGGTAATACCGGTTACATAGGATTTATTGTTAATAATACGACATGGTGTATGTCGTATTACCTGGACTTTGGCACTTTGCAATTGGGACAGCATCTCATTTCCTTAGTATTATGAGATGTTGTCCCGTGTCCCAAAAACAGTGTCCCATATTTCTTTATAAACGGATTTAAAAGAGAACTATAAATTATATTTAATAATAAATAAACAAATCCGTTGAAAAGTAAACTCCTTTATTCAAATAATAATATAATATTACAACTTGGGCTGGGTTAACATAACCCCAAGCGCAAGGATGACACATGCCTGACGGCCTGAAGAAACAACGTAGCTTTGTGGATATGGATTACAATGAATTAAAATAATTCTAGCAAATGATATTTTCCCGTAATCAAAAAGCTGATTACTCATTACAACACAATGCACCAAATTTAATTCTCTGTACTTAATAGGTCTATATTTGGTGCTTCGAATCATTCTATCCTTAATAGTCTCTATGAAATCATATATTGCATCATAGTGACTCTGCTGTACTCTTCTAGGAATATCCACACAAACATGCTTTGTGGTATTATCATCTACATAATAATACATCATGTTTTCAATCTCAGTAGGCTTAACAAAAAAATAATCATATTTTGCCTCCAAAACCTTTGAGAATTCAGTCTTTCCTTCACCTACATCTGGGCCGTAGATCCAGTAAATAGATCTATGATCTGGATCACTTGATAAATATTCTAAAAGAATATTCTGCCATGGATGACGAGGGTGTACGTCACTATAATTCTCCATGAATGCTTTCCTCTTCATTAAACGAACATATCTATTATACATGTCAGCATCTTCAATTTTAGCACTGTCAGGATCTTCTTCACAGAGTTGTATCCTTTTTCTCTTATGCTGACCAGGGATGAAGGGCTCACCAATCTCGTAGAGGACTACACATTCCTTAGAACAATAGACCTTGTTCTGTGAGTCTGAACCAGTAGAACTGGTTAGATGAACAGTCTGAGAACCAAGGAAATCTTTACAAGCACCAGGCCTTTTCACCTTCGTAAAAGAGATGAACCCCTGATAATGGTCTCTAAGGGTGGAGGAGCTCTTCTCTTCACCAACAATGAAGTATTTCACTTCATTACCAAATATATTTTGCTTAAAGCAAAAATCTTCAAATATAGTAAAACAAAAACGCCTTCCCTGTCTAAGTGGAACAAGATTACTCATATTTATTATTATTTTACTAGGGAAGGCTGCAAAGAAAGGGACAGGATGCTGTCCCGCATTATAAAATCCATCCAGCCGTTAGATCATCTCACCTTAGATTAAATGATCCAAGCCGTTGATGAAATAATTCTTTCTCTTTAGATATCTATATAAAGAGTTATTCTCTCATAAATTATTTCATCCTCCTCTCTCTCTCTCTCTCTCTCTCTCTCTCTTGGTGGTGCTCTGCCCTCTCTCATCCTTTTTGTTTTTATCATTTTATTAAAACAAATTTCACTATGAATTATTGGGAACATATGCCCAATGATATTCAGCAGGAGATTAAGAAGAGATATTATTATGATTATGTGAAGTCATTTTTTGAGAAGAAGATGAAGATCCTGACTAAGATTTCCGAAGGTACTGAGGGTGATGTTCTTGTTAGCTATGGTGTTATGACAGAGATAATGAAGATGCAGATATTATTGGAGGGACAAGATATTCGTGCTCAGATTATTATCAACAGAGAAAGCCCATATTGTTATGGGGCTGCTACTTTCTCCACAGCCCACTAGGCTACGTTGGGCCTGCAGCCCGTCAGGGAATGTGTCATCCTTGCGCTTGGGGTTATGTTAACCCAACGCATACGGCCAATATAATTGACTTTTAAGTCATTTGATGAATATAATTGGATATTTTAATGGTAAGTTTACCATTATGCCCCCATATATTTTCATAATACCTGGGACAACCCTTGGGATAGGCTCCCATTACTAGTATTACGGGAGTCTGTTACATGTCCCAAGAGGTACACCGTTAGATCATCCCATACCAGGTGTTAATGATCCGTAAGTGGGATGAAATGCTACGCTTCCTCTTTAGATAGCTATACAAAGAGGTGAATACTCCCTCATAATTCATTTCATCCCCTCTCTCCCTCTCTGGTGGTACTCTCTCTCTCTCTCTCTCTCTCTCTCTCTCTTGTTTTTATCATTTTATAAAAACAATATAATGGCATACAGGAGAAGATATAGAATTAGAATACGGGTAAACCGTCATTCCTATAGTAAAGATCATCGAGGTGCTGTTGAAGGTCATTCATTTTCATATGAGATGCCGAAGATTCTAGATTGGGGAACTGCAATGCACTCACTTCCTATTCCCAATATTGACAAACAGTCATTGATATAGATTACTTCTGTTAGTGTTCAAGGTTATTGTAGTATGACTACTGGTGATCAATTCTTTTATGCTTTACTGTGTACTGAAGGTATTGATTTGAATACGTCAGCATTGAGATGAAGTATAAGAAGATCGCTCCTATTTAATGAAGGCCTGGAGAATAATGTGAAGATTATATTCCGCGGTGTTGCTAGCGGAGATTTTACTCCAAATACTGTATTTAAATTTCCAATTAGAAAATTTAGAAAGGTTGGGAAATTTAATCTTACTCAGAAGACTTTGTTTTTCTTTGTTGGATTTACAATTGTTCAGAGAACACAATTGATATTTGATGTAAAGTTTCGTTATAATGTTTAATTAATTCAAGTTTAATGTACGCAACTATAGTTGCTCGTGTTCAGTTTGTACTCTATCTCCTCTGGAGATATATTAATAAAATAAAAAGATTGCTTACATCATGCTTATGCAGTTATTCATTTTATTATTTTATTCCATAATTAAGTTAATGGGCTTGGCCCATATTGCTATTGGGTAGCTACTTTCTCCGCAGCCCACTAGGCTACGTTGGGCCTTCAGCCCGTCAGGGAATGTGTCATCCTTGCACTTGGGGTTATGTTAACCCAACCCATACAACCAATAAAATTGACTTTTAAGTCATTTGATGAATATAATTGAATATTTTAATGGTAAGTTTACCATTATGCCCCCATATATTTTCAAAATACCTGGTATTGCTCAATATAGAGCTGATATGCAAGTGTTATGTTCTTCTTGTTAAGTAATCGCATGCGTGAGCATGCTATTGTAATTTTTAATTTCAAAGTACGCAACTGTAGTTGCTGGTGTTCAGTTTGTACTCTATCTCCTTTGGAGATATATTAATAAAATAAAGAGATTATTATCGACAGAAAGAATTTCACTGTAAACCCATATGATTTTCAGTTGTCAAGCTCTTCATTAATAACCCTCTGTACATGAATTTGCCATTCCCTGCAAAAGTCAGGGAATAGTTTAGAATTAGATCTAGTGATACTATCACAATGAATTCTTCTGATGGTTTATCATAACGAAGATCATCAGGATCTTCTTCGTACCTGTCTCTAATCTTCCGTTTATTGGATCCACGTTTAAGATACACACCATGTTCCCATGGACTTGCAACACGAGATTCTTCTTTCTTTGCATAAGCTATAGCCTCTTCAGGAGTACCTCTCATCTTCTCAAGACCTACTAAGATTGAAAACATGATGTATTATTACATAGATGATAATACCACGGGATGGTGTTACATGTCCCAGACTCTGAAACTATTGGATCATCCCATGCCAGGTGTCAATGATCCGTAAGAAGGATGAAATAATATACTTTCTCTTTAGATATCTATATAAAGAGGTGAATACTCCCTTATAAATTATTTCATCCCTTCTCTCTCTCTGTGGTGGTGCTCTCTCTCTTGTTTTTATCATTTTATAAAAAGAATATTTACTTTCAATTATTGGGAAGATATGTCCACTGATATCCAGTGGGAGATTAAGAAGAAATATTATTATGATTATGTGAAGTCATCGTTTGAGAAGAAGATGGATTATCTTAATATCATATGTAGTGATCCTCAATATGATATGATATGTCCTATTGTTGTATCAGAGATTTCAAAGATTCAGTTTTATCTGGAGGAAAAGAAGATTAAAGTTCAACTTGTTATATCTAAAGAAGATTTTAACGAGGAAGCCCATGAATTTGTTTACATGTATTCACAGTATCTGGTTATGGTAGATCGTATGAGTTATAAGGACTATAAATCTGTTCTCTCTGTAAGAGATATTGCAGGTATGCAATATTATGCTTATGACAGAGAAGACTGGTGTGCTTGTATTTGGTTATGGCTCATCGCATCCAACGGCTTCAGAGTCTGGGACATGTAACACCATCCGGTAATACTATATATGAGATGGTGTTACAAGGGCTGTTATAGTCATTTTGAAAATATATAGGGGCATAATGGTAAACTTACCATTAAAATATTCAATTATATTCATTACCTGACTTAAAAGTCAATTATATTGGCTATATGGGTTGGGCTTAACATAACCCCAAGCGCAAGGATGACACAATCCCTGACGGGCTGAAGGCCCAACATAGCCTAATGGGCTGCAGAGAAAGTTGCAACCCAATAACAATATGGGCCAAGCCCATTACCTTAATTATGGAATAAAATAATAAAATGAATACTACGTAAGCATGATGTGAGCAATCTCTTTATTTTATTAATATATCTCCAAAGGAGCTAGAGTACAAACTGAACGCCAGCAACTACAGTTGCGTACATTGAATTAAAATATATTGACGCACGCTCACGCATGCTACTTGTAGACTTAATCTAATACAATCTTGATTACTGACTCGCAATCATTACAGGTAACTCCATTAACGTTCATAAAGAACGTTATAGCTTCTTTATCAATAACATGATTTGGATCAAAATGGATCAGGTAAGAAACCCGGCTCCCGTTCTTCCCCCCCTTTCCCTTCAAAGTGTTGCATATTATTAATATGCCTACAGTTCAATCCACTTGGTGGTGTTTTACATTAAATTTTGAAGGCGAAATTCCTATTTTGCATTTAGGTGCTGACGTACAGTATGCCGTATGGCAACACGAGAGAGTTAGTCATGATCATTTACAAGGAGTTATATAATTTAAAAATTATAATACATCTATGGTTAAAGCAAAACAGTGTTTTAATGGTGCTGACGTACTAGTCTTCTTTCTCTAACCCTCTCTGCTTTTTCCATCTTCCTTTTACCCTTACGTATCTCCTCACGTCTCTTCATCCCTATAGATCTTCTAGCAATGACATCAACACGTCTTCTATCCTCTTGGTTTCTCTGAACCATATCGCAATCCCTCATTGAATAACGAGAAACATCTTTGAGAATAGTATCACCACTAGATCCAACACGTCGAAACTTCTGGTAGATAATCTTACAGTGTCGGATTAAACCACGAACAACAGATTGAGCAACAGATTCCAAATCTGAAAAGATCAAAGTCGTAGACTCCTCATGGAATAAATTCCACAATCTCTTATCAAGAATCATCTTGATCTTCTGCCAATAGAATATAGACATAGAAGCACCATCTCTTAACAGATAAACAAATCGAAGATGGTGATAATCTAACTTGAAGATCCTTTGGACTCTTCTATTCATCTTTGTTTCAAACTCACCAGGATAATCTCTGGTACGAGAAGCATACTGTAACAACGCCTGCGGGGGACCTCGCTACAGTTCGGACTCGATTTTTGTTGCGGTTCCAAATCTTGGACCAAAGAGTCCAAATCCGGCAAATCGTTTTGAAGGAAAACAGATTTTTTGAAAAGAAGTGCCAAACATGGACTGCTTTGCCAGATAACAGAGTCGCCACCTAAATATTTTAAAATGGGAAATTTAGGAAACCCTGACTCGGTGCCGAAAGGCCACGTGTCCGTCATCACCAAAGTTGGTTCGGGAACTTGGGTACGATTAGGGAAGGTCACATCGTGAGCACCCCCTCTCGCCCGGTCAAAGACCGGCCTCTACTAACCATGATATCTGTTTTTGAAAACTTTGTATGCTCTTATTCTGTTTATTAGCCTAGGTTACTATGTGATGCTCGCAGCAAACAAGTATAGACTGGGCCGTCTGAATCGGAACAAAACATTTCATGTTTGTTTGTTTGAAAATGATGTGATGGTGCTACCCGCAGGTAGGCTAAAATGCGGATTTGCCACCCTCAGGTGGGCTTAAGAAAACATGATTTTGCCACTATCTAGTGGGCTTAAAACAAACAGTCAATGAATTGTCCCAATTCAAATAACTCAACCTCCACCCACAGGCATTCAAGGCAGTTATATCACATAAGCACATAGCCTCATGGTAAGCATGCTATCATGGCAACACTCACACGCATGCAAGGATGCTAAAGCATAAAACTCACCTAGTACTCCAAGCCAAAAGCAACGATTAGAAATCATGCATGATCCTAAGTATCTTTGTAATGCCTAATGCAACACATGCAAAATGCAACTATAGCAGCTCGGCTATTCTAAGTATGGCATATGAGATGCATGACTATCAAGTACTCAACTTGGAATTGAAATCTGAGATGTAGTTTGTATGATGCGCCGATGCGTGCAAAAGCAGATGAATGATGCAAACATCTTTGTCATCTTGTATGCTAATTGAAATATGCCCTATATCTAACCATCCAAAGCGGGTAAATAAAAGGGAGAAAGAAATGGGGGTTGGAAGACATACATCACACTCACACACCCATATTACAATTATGCCCTCGCGCAGAGGGTCCGAATAAATAATAATACAGACCCGAATAAAAGAATATACAGTCCGAAATAATACAAATTCTAATTAATTAACAAATTAATTACAAAAGAATTAAAACTGGCGTGCAAGCCAGGGACTGCCTCGCTTCTGATGAATGGTATGCTGGGCTGCTTGGCGCAGAAATCCACTGGGATGCCCTGATTAGCCTCCGTTTGCAATTTTCTCGAAATGCGTGCCAGCCTCCGAAAAGTTGTTGATTGTTGATTTTGCTGCAACAGAGAGCAGGAAAAGGGCATAGCAATGTATTTCACAAATATATGCATGCCTCGATCCTCGTGCCACCAATCACGCACATCGATGCATGATGGCCGAGGAATCGAATTGCACAACTCAATATGGGATGAATGCATATGAATGCTACAACAAAACCTAACTCCATCATGGGTAATCCGGAGTGTCGGTGACTTGGGAATTGAGACTCGTTCACATTACTCGGAGTATGAAGCGTGCCTCGTTTCCGTGCAAAATGCAAGACATGTATGAAATGCAACTAATATACAACTTAGCATGCTCAATCTTTGTGAAAATGAGATGAAAATGAGACGCCGAAAAGCGTACACGGGCACGCAAATCGAGGCGGCGATGATATGAAATGCAAATCGGGAAGTGCCTCGAAATGCGTACACGCGCACGCATAAACCGAGCGATGATAAAGAATGAAAATCGGATAAACGAGTGCCTCACGCGCGTGCCACAGCGCGCAAATCGAGGCGATGATGAAAGAATGAAAATCGGGTAAAACCGGCGTGCCTCAAACGCAGCGTGCCCACAGCGCGCAAATCGAGGCGATGATGAAAGAATGAAAATCGGATAAAAGCGGTGCCTCAAACGCTGCACTCCACAGCGCCGCAAATCGAGGCGATGATGAAAGAGCGAAAATCATATAAAACAGAGCTCAAACGTGCCTCGAAGCGCAAATCGAGGCGATGATGAAAGAATGAAAATCGGATAAAACCGAAGTGCCTCGAAACGCGTGCCCACAGGCGCGCAAATCGAGGCGATGATGAAAGAATGAAAATCGGATAAAACCGAAGTGCCTCGAAATGCATGCCCGCGGACACGCAAACCGAGGCGATGATAAAATGAGACGAGATGGCGTACGGAATGCAATGATGGGCTTACACCAACATGGGAGAGCCTCAGCTCACTCACATAGGAGGCCGTCGGATAAAAACAAAGCTGCCTCGAAATGCGTGTCCGCGGACACGCAAATCGGGGCAATGATATAGAAGCATGAAAATGCAAATTGGGCTTATGCCAACATGAGATAGCCTCAGCCACGCTCACATAGGCTACCGGAATGATAAGAATGAGGTGCCTCGAAGTGCGTGCCCATTGGCACGCAAACCAAGGCAATGCAAAAATGATACAAATGGCATGGGAAATAATATGCAAGCATGGCAATGGAATTTCAGCACCTAAATAAAGGGGAAAACAGCCCCGAAACAATTCGAAATGACACTCGAAGCATGCATTCATCCCGAAAGTGTGAAATTAAGCCCCGAAATGGCCTATAGCCATGCCATACATGCAAAATATGATCATGGCAGCAAGAACAGTAGCAAGGCAGTTCCAAATATGGCATTTTTCAGTAACAAACATGGCCAAAATGCAAGCATAGATAGATCAACAATAGCATGCAAAGTTAGTGGCCAAAAGAGGAGTATTGAGACAAGTGACATATGAAAACCCCAAATGGACAAACTTTCTTCTACAACATTGAATATGAGCTAAAAATAGGCACAATTGCAGAAGATGACATCCTCAAAATCAGAATAAAATCATGCTAACAATTCCATGCAAAAATGGAGCTCAAAAGAGGCTATAACAAGAGTCATGCAAAGAAAGCACCAAATGACAAAATTTTATTCATGAAATGTGTAAAGGGGGTCAAAATAAGACCAAAGTCAGTAGGGGTCGAAGTCCCAAAAACAAATAGAAATAGGTCAAAAGTTGCATACAAAAATGGGCACACTTGATGGAATTTGAAGGAAGTGGTGGATACAATGGCCAAATGAAGTTGAGCCCTTCTACAATGTTGTAGAGGGGCTCAAAATGAGCACAAAACCAGTATGGGTCGGACCCCTAAAAACAAAAGGAAATAGGCCTAAACTAGCATGCAAGATAATGGCATAAAAGCTAGGTATTGAAACAAGTATATCATAGAAGCCTCAAATGAAGTTGAGCCCTTCTACAAAGTTGTAGAGGGGCTCAATATGAGCACAAAACCAGTAGGGGTCGGAGCCCCAATTCTCAACCAAATAGAGTATAGAAATGAATCAAGAAAAAGCCCTAAAAGTTGGTTTTGAAGACTTACCCTTGAAGACTTGTCTTTCTTTGATTCTTGGCTCTGATTTGTTGCTTCTTCACCTCTGAAGAACACCTCCTTGCTGCTGAAATGGTAGTAGGGATGGTGAGGCTAGGTGTTGATGAAGAGAAGACCTAGGGACTTAGAAGCTTTTTTGAGGTTTTAAGCTAAGGAAATGGAGGTTTTTGGAGAAGTGTTCTTGAAGACAAATTTTCCAACCTAAGCAAAGGGGAAGGAGGGCCCTTTAAATAGACAAGAAATAGGGTGTAAAAGGGGAGGGAAAGCACCCAATCTTTTCCTCCCGAAATATCCCCCGGATGCCCCGGGATATGTTGGAAAATATCCGGACAAATTGGACAGTGAAAGGTGAAGTCGGGCAGTAGTTTGCAAGGTGGCCAGCCACCCCCCATGGCCGGCCAGCCACCCTACATGGCCGGCCAGCCAGGTGAAAAAAAATGAAGTTTTGAATTAGTGGCCGACCACCAACTTTTAGGGTCCTCCAAGGTGTGTAGAACAAGGATCCAAGGTTGGAATTTGGCAACACTGAAGCAGGAGCCACAACATAGAGCTTGAAGGAGAGGCTCAAAAATGAAACTCAAATTTTCTGGCCGACCACCAACTTTTAGGGTCCTCCAAGATGTGTAGAACAAGGTTCTAGGGTTGGAAATTGGCAACACTGAAGCAGGAGCCACAACATAGAGCTTGAAGGAGAGGCTCAAAAATGAAACTCAAATTTTCTGGCCGACCACCAACTTTTAGGGTCCTCCCATGTCCCCTGATCACAGATATGTAGCTTTGGTTGGAAGAAAATACCCCTAGGGTGTTCAACATTGGCCCGGAAGTGAGAAAAACGGGCTCCGGAGGAGCGAAACTGGCTATCTGGAATAATTCCTGGCTTCTCACCCCCCAGTGATCTTCCTGATGTTGAAACAGAGGTACCTGCCAAGTTTGAACAAAAACTAATGAGAAATGAACGCTCGGAACCAAAACCGAGCAATTCGGGATCCCGAAAATGAGCATCTGATGCCGGAAGTGGTGTTCAGCAGCGAAGTGGATATCTGCAACTCCAGTGTCCCTCGGAATGACAAAACAGAGGTTCCTGCCAAAAATCAGAGAAAACTGATGCAAAATGAATGCTCGGGGCCCAAATCACGCAGTTCGGGGTCCCGAAAATGGGTCATGGCACCTAAGTGGTGTTCGCTAAGTGGGCATCAGGGCCCTAGTGTTCCTCGGAACTATAAAACAGGTGCATGCCAAAACCGGAGAAATCGGAGATAGTTGGGTGGTCCCAACCGAGGCATTACGGCTGACGGCCCAAACCGCACGGGCTCGAAATTGGCAAAATGGCCTACGGCCACAAAATATAGCCCTCGACCACTGGGAGATAGTCTACGGGACCACTCCCTTCCCTCGGGAAAGAAAGCAGAAAACGAGTCCGGTTCGCAAACCGAGACAAGGCCTGAAAGAGGTTCGGAAGTCCGAGGCGGGCGCCGCAACTCTCGAGACTTCAACGAGCACAAGATGCAACATCACCAAGCGCTCAATCGGTGACGTCGAGTCTTAAGGTCGGTCAAAAATGGGGTGTCTCTGATTGCCCTCTTGACGTAACTTCGGAAGTCAAGAAGTGGCGTGAGTGAATGTCAAAGTCCGAGACGACCCATTTTTGATAAGGCCAAGACTTAGACAATCATACAAAACAAATGAAATGCGTGCCCTTGAGCAGGGAGGCAAGAATGCAAATGATAGGCACGAGCCAAGTGATTGTGCAAGTGCAACGAAATGTAATGAAGCAAGTATTGACAAATAGATGCAACAGCTTTTAAGCAAGAATGCAAAGCAAACAACTACATTTCATGCGGTTAGGAATGCGGAGAATCATTCAATTCTCGTCGCGTCTCACGGAGAATCGATACCGCGATTCGTCCGGTCGAATGATACTGATGCACAAAATAGTGCGATACGCTAAACAGCGATTGATTTGAAATGCACAAGGCGGTACGCATAAAAGCAAAGCGATTGATTATCTGCACAAAAGCGGTCGATCGCAAAAGCAATGATCGATTTGAAATGCACAAAGACAGGCGATCAAAAGCAATGCGATCGATTTGAAATGCACAAGACAAGGCGATTGAGTGCGCAAAATAAGCGCGATTGATAAACCGCACAAAATAAAGGCGATGCGCAAAATAGCGCGAATGATTTGAAATGCACAAGACAGTGCGATTGAGGTGTGCAAAATAGCGCGATTGATAAACTGCACAAAACAGTGCGATATGCTAAACAGCGCGATTGATTTGAAATGCACAAGATAGTGCGATTGAGGTGCGCAAAATAGCGCGATTGATTAACTGCACAAAATAAAGGCGATACGCTAAACAAGCGATTGATTTGAAATGCACAAGATAGTGCGATTGAGGTGCAAAATAGCGCGATTGATTAATCGCACAAAATAAAGGCGATGCGCAAAATAGCGCGAATGATTTGAAATGCACAAGACAGTGCAGGTGAAGTGTGCATGACAATGCGAGTAATGAGCATGGTATGATTGATACACAAAATGAGCAGAGTATGATAGACATACTAAAGGTGAACACAAAATGTGATAGATGCACTAAGTGAACGAGTATGATGGATATACTAAAGGTGCGTGATGGATACACAAAATGTGATATAGAAAATGAAAATGTGTGTGATAGATACACAAAAGTGAAAATGTGTGTGATAGATACACAGAATGAATGAAGTGTGATTGATACACAGAATGAATGATCTCAAATGGAACTTCTTTGAATGAACCGTACATACAATATCGTGCATGACTAAGAAAGAAACTTGATAGGGACAATGCATTACAAGGCATGATGCTTAAGGAAAGCACCTCATAAGGTGAGTGGCGGTGAACCGCTCTATTCTGACGGGGATCTCCCCTTGTGCTCTTCGAACACTTACCTTCAACTCACAGTACAAAGGCTCTGGAATGCTGACAAGGGACATCATCTGTATGTAAGAGCTACGGCTGCTACTTGTCTTCCTGATCATATTCACAACTTTCCCTATTCTCCAACGGGGTGACAGACTAGGTTGGTTCAGTATCCAGAATTGAGGTGCATACATGCTATCTCAACCTATGGGGCTTCCATACAGATTTCAAGCCGAGGGCGCGCCTCTGGGTATTTAAACCAGACTTTAGTCTCGGAAATCCCGAACCTTTGCGTTCTAGGCCACGGCCATTCGAACTCTAATTTCCACCGTCGCAGCTGGTCTCCTAGGAACTCATCGCAAACACGGCCAAGATGCCTCTGATAGGGAATGGTACTCAGGGAGAGCACTCCTGATCGCCATTCTGGCTTGAAGTAGACTTGATTTTGAGCTTGAGGTAGAGGCACACTCATACTTCGGAACATTGGCAAGACCTGAAGAGGTACACACGGAGTATAGTCTCGGAACTTACTGAAGTTGGAACAAACTCAGATGCTCGACATTTTCCTCTTTTGCTTTTGCTTTGCAGCCCGGAACCTAAATAGCTTCAGATAGGTCCTGGTTCTACTGTTTTCGTATGACCTGGGTTGAACCCTGCGGTTTTATGAAAGAACAAATTCTATTTTGCACAAATGTGGAGAACGGCACGGCACTCGGAGCACAAAACGATTTTATTGAAATTGAGAGATGAGTTTAAGTTCTCAACTGGGTATTGAGCCTACGACTGACTACAGCACACTACGACTCAACAAGAAAACAAAAGGCACATAACCTAGACACATCGAGTAACACTCGAGACGACTCAAAACAAGGATCGAGATAAAACAAAAAGACACGACACTCAGACGTGCACAGGGAGCCTGTTTCACCGGGTATGTTTCCCATCCTTTCTTATTTGTGATTCTCACATCACTCGGCCCTCAAGCTCTGTTTTTCTGAAAAAGCCCTTTTCTCACTTTTTCTCTCATCGCACCTCTCTCTATTCTTCAATCTCTCATTTTTCATCCCTCCCCTGGGTGGTTGATGGATAAACAGCAAGTTGTGGGCTCAGGCCCCTAGCATTCAGCTAGATCCTTCTTCTTCTGCATGCAGCTAATGAGTTTCTCCCACAGAGGGGTTGTGCTGCAACAGGATGCGTAGCAAATTTGCAGCTGACATCGATTGATGATGCTTTGCTGGGGAGTTTGGACGTGATCAGATCTGTCCAGATGAAGGAGTGGAATATCTTGCCCCATTCTAGTTCGTGCTTCGCACTTGGCTTGATACCTCGTTGCTTGGAGGATGTGAGAGAGCTTTCAGCCCATTTGCGGTTTGCTTCAGTTGTGCCCTTTTCTGGCAGGTAGAGTGCCCTTTCTGGCAAGTATGTTGACAAAGGGGAAAAGACAGAACACCTGACTCAACTGTGCCCCTAGTTCATCATTTTGACCATTTTTTGTTTTTGGCTTTCTAAAAAAAATTTGACCAAAATGAGAGTTAGATTAACATGCTTGTTCAATTTTTGATTTGAAATCATGCAAGTCAAGCTACGAGCACTGAAAATTTTCCTTTTTCGGGTCCAAGAAATGGTCCAATTTTGGAAAAGATGGAACAATTTTTGAGAAAATTAGTCAACCTCAGTAAAAATTCTCAAAAACTATTTTTGCAAACGGCCACTTGCTCAACGAGCATAGAACCCACTCTTGAGATGCACAACCTCGAATCTGGAGGAAAACTACCCCTTGCTTGGAGAGAGCTGCATGGCAACGAAAAGTTGCCCCTTGTTTGAACGGCACCGCGGCGCATTGAATGGCAACGGAAAGTTGCCCCTTGTTTGAACGGCACCGCGGCGCATTGAATGGCAACGGAAAGTTGCCCCTTGTTTGGATGGCGTCGCAGCACACTATAATTAGTCCTCAGAGTGATGGTGACAACCGAACTCTCAGATACAGAGAAGGCAAAGATGATCAAAACCATTACATGGACACAATCGAATTTGAATCGTTTTACGGCTGGACTTCGGGATGAAGTTGCCTACGTATCCCAAACATGGGAATCAAGCCTTACGTAGTTCGGGGTTAAGGTACACTCGGGTATTTAACCTCTCCTTTTTATGCTCTAACTTTTGCCAAGGCGCCTGTTGCAGGTTTTCGACCTTGCGAGCTTTGTTCTTCTTTCTTTTTCTTTTTTTTTTTTTCTATTCTTTTCATTCCTTTTTCTTCTTCTTTTTTTTTGCATTTTCTTTTCTTTTCTTTTTTTTTGTATCTTTGCATTTTTTTCTTTTTGCATTTTTGTATATATATTTTTCTTGTCTCGCTCTAACTTTTGCCTGGGTCGCCCTTTCGGGTTTTCAGCCCAGCGAGCCTCTCAAAGGGTAAAAATGTAACCAGTCCATGCCAAATGGTTCTGAGATTGAAGCCCTCTATATCCAGGAGAGTGGCTGTTGTATTGACTTGCAGAAAGATCCACCTTTGGCTCTTCGAGCACATCGGATATTTTTTTTGCCCCTAGTTCGAGGGGTGCTTCTGCTCTAGCCTTGCAAGCTTTTTCTGATGAGGTCTAACCTTCTTGATCTGACTTTGGTGCCTCTTGTTCGAGGGCTGCTTCAAATCTGGCCACACAGGTCTTACATTGTGGTCAACCGTTGAACCTTCTGAATTCAAGTTCAAGGTTTGGAAGCAAAGGGGTTGAGTCTCGAGGCCGAGAGCGATCCTAAGCTGCACAATCTCAAGAGCGATTCCACACATGTCTTCGCAGGACCGCGCAAAATATTTTTTGAAAGTTTTTAAGAAAGCAACAAATCGCTCGCGCTGAAGACAGTGTAGGACCAATCTGGATCAAAGCTAGGGTCCTTCTCAGTACTCACGCTAACAAGCATGATTTCATTCATTAAGGGCTTAGCACGCCTTTCTTTCTCTCAGTTTGATCAAAGTTTTGCAAATCCCGAGGAATTCCTCCCTCTTTGTTTTCACTGCAGTGTTCAAAAAGTTTTGAAAAACTTAGGTCAATACAATGGCTTCAAGGCACAAGAGAGCAGGTGGAATGCACTGCCATTTCATTCAAATCCCGGCATAACTAGCACACGGCAGAAACAAATGCGAGAGTATGGAAATCACTGCTGTTTCATTCAAGATCTGTTGGCATAACTGGCTCCCTGGCAGAAACAGACTCAAAACAAAGCAAAAGGACAAACAGAAAACAAAACAGTGATGTCCGAGGTAACACCCCCCACGGAATCATCTGACTCCTATACAACAGGACTGACTCGACACAACAAGACAGACCCAAAATAAAAGAGACTGACTCAAAACAAAAGGACAGACTCAAAACAAAGTAGCAAAAACTGACCCAATACCCAAGTCAGAAAGCACAAAAACTGGTATTTACACATTGCTCAGAACAGTGCGTGCCATTCCCACGTCTGGAGTTGATCGAGCACTGCCCGCAGGTGGTTCATCCCCCGTTCATATAACATTATCCCCCAAGTTCACTGACCCAGTGCCGATAGACTTTGCTGAGCTCGGCGGGAGGATGACCCCGTTGTCAAATAGATCCTGTACTTCATGGCGAAGACGGAAGCAGTTGTTGGTAGCATGGCCAGTTTGCTGATGGTACGCGCAGTACTGGGTAGCATCATGTGTAGCCGGAAGAGGGTTCGGGAGAGACCGAGGCTCAAGGGGTTTGAGATGGCCTTGTCCGACAAGGATTTGGAAAGCTTTGGATAAAGGCATGTGGAGGGCATGGAAGACCCTCTGACCTCGGGGTTGGTACTTCTGGGTTTGTAGATTTTTGCTGGGCGCACCCGCAAAGGGATTGGCAGGTGCTGGCCTGGTTTGCTGATCTCTTCTAAGTGCAGGATTAGAGCAAATAGGATCATTTCTGGTATATCGGCCCTTCTCCCGGCTTGCCCCTTGATTCAAACTACCCCCAACTTGAGTAGCGAAAGTGTCATTCACAGCTTTTGCGACAATCGCGAGCACTTGTTCTTTGTTCAGTCCCTCGGATTTCAAAGTCTTAACAGCCAACAGAAGATGTTCATGGGGATCCATGTCTACCCTTACCTTGTCCTTTCCACTCGCTTCCACTTTGTCACGGGATTGGCCTTCCTCAGATGTAGCCCGCCCCAAGCTTGGGGAGCCTTTTGACATGAACTCCCTGGTAGGCGATGTGGTTGATGATGGAGCCAAAACTCCAAAGGCTAAATCCGCCACTGTTCTCTGAAGATCTTCAATCATCCTCATCAGCTCGGAAGTAGTGGGTTCATGGGTTTGAGATGATTGGGGTTCAGGTGCACCCATCATGCATAGGTCCATGCTTTCTGGAATAAACACCTCAGGCTTGGGTAAATGGGCCAGGGTGATGTATATGCTGGGGTCATAAGCGGATGGCAGTGTATGGATGAGATTGAGGTAGGTGGGAAATATTTGGTCATTGGGGCCTGAAGGTGGAGCTATCGTCCGGTTGTCGATGAGATTTTGGACCTCATGACGAAGGCGGTAGCAACGGTCGGTGCCATGACCGCGCTGTTGATGGTACATACAGTATTTGGAGGGGTTATGTCTGGCTGGGAGTGGGTTAGGAAGAGGTTGAGGATCGAGAGGTTTGAGATGCCCTCTTTCCATTAGGACTTTTAGTGCGCTAGTCAGGCTCATATGGAGAGGGGTGAAAGTTCTGCCCTGAGCTCTGGGCCGGGCTTATTTATGGCTTGGATTGGCAAAAGGGTTGGGCTGCGATGGATCATATTGATTTCATGCGTTCGAATAGTGCTACTTCGACATTGGTACTCCTTGAAATCACCCTCCTTGTCGGTTCACTTGTTCGGGAATGATCCCATTGTTGAACGCATTCTCGACTGAACCCCATTCATGCAAACTTTTGAAAGTGAATCTGAGCGACTATCAATTTCGCAACATATCATGCTCGAGGTTCCGCACCATCATCGCACTTGATCCCTCTCGAGAAGGGCGGCGATCATCATCTGTCTTGCCTTTGCTCTCCATCTCGCAACAAATTTCACAAAAGACTCTGTTGGGTTACGGCGGGTTGCTTCAAGCTCTTGGATGGTCATTTCAACTGGTATTGTAGGAATATTGATCGACAAAGGCCTCGGCTAATTCTTCCCAGTTTGCTTCACTTTGTCCTCCAACCTAGTGTACCAAGTGGTCGCTACACCCGGTGGTTCTTCCATCTGAGAGTTTTGGTGGCTTAGTCAGACCCATCGGCGTTAGCACATCCAAGACAAGTCAGATATGTATCATTGGATCCCAGACTGTCGAACGGTCAATATATGGCATTTTGAATCCGAGTCAGCAAACAGATTTGCAGTGTGCCCATCCTCAATGTCGGGAATGGAGTTAAGGCCATGTGCCCTTTTGAATTGCTTCTCAAGGTTCGCAATTTTCACCGCGGTCGGATCGAGGTCATTAGCATCAAGGGATAACGCCTCTTATTAGGCCGCACCGAGGGTCTCAAAACTTGGGCTTGAGTCAACCCTTCTCGAGGACTTGGACACCGCAAATTTTCGTTGGAATTGGGTCAAAGTTCGGTTGGGGTCCCAAAGTCGATGTGAGGCAGACGCCCCGGATATGGGCGCCGCGTTTCAATCTTGGTCTCAACCGCATGGCGCTTCCTCGATTCAACGCCATATCACGGCCACAAATTCTTCCGAACCTTGCGCCATCACGGTCTGTTGAGTCCGAACAAAGGTGATGTGATGGTGATCGGATCGGATGAAGGAGAGCCCCGACCGCCTTTCTTTGCCTTGCCTCACCGAAGAACACCGGTTTCCTTGAATTGAATTTCTGACCTAATCCAGTCTATCAGCACTAGTCCAATGTACCTGGGGGATAGTGGAGCCTTCTGAAGCTATGGTTCCAGGACTACCTAGCAAAGAGAAAACATGTAGCATCTCAGCCTGATTTCACGTAGCAGTCTGAGAACAAAGTGAATGAGTGTGTTTCTCATCGAATTCTGCCCCAAAATTCTGCCTGTAAGCTGATACCCTCAGGCAAAACTGATTCCACCAAATACTGATGCCCGCAGTTCGATACCCAAAATATCAATTGGTGCTCATGAACTGATGCTCAAACTTGTAAACCGATACATGCATTCCTGAGAGACGCACTCTAACAAGCACATAATGATAAGTGAGAGCCAAAACACCCCTATGTTGGGGTAGGGTTTCGCCCTATTTTGTCAAGAACTAGGGTTTCACTACGCACGCAGCGCTTCAAACAACCTATAAACGGGTAAGCAACCCGTCCTAGTTTGGAATGGTCACTATGGATCCGAATATGCACTAGGTCGAATGGTCAAAGGGTGCCCAGAAACCGGGTTTGTGTTCCCATATCGCAGAGCTCAGAATCGACAAATTTTATGGACATGCCTTGACAAGACAAGCCTCCCAAGAAACCGCCAGAATAGCAGATGGCAAACACGGTGTCCTAGGCGCACCGATGCAAATGCAATGCAAAGAAACACACAAGTGTAGTCAAAAACAGATATCACGAGTTCGAGTTAAGTTCTCTAAATCCCCAGCAGAGTCGCCAGAATCAGAATAACGTCAAGGGGACCTCGCTCTGATTCGACTCGATTTTTGTTATGTTCCAAATCTTGGACCAAAGAGTCCAACCGCAAATCGCTTTTGAAGGAAAACATATTTTTGAAAAGAAGTGCCAAACATGGATCGCTTTGCCAGATAATGTAGTCGCCACCTAAATATTTTAAAATGGGAAATTTAGGAAACCCCGACTCGGTGCCGAAAGGCCACGTGGTCCGCTATCACCAAAGTTGGTTCGGGAACTTGGGTACGATTAGGGAAGGTCACATCGTGAGCATTCTCTCGCCGGCCAAAGACCGCCTCTACTAACCATGATATCTGCTTTTGAAAACTTTGTATGCTCTTATTCTGCTTATTAGCCTAGGTTACTATGTGATGCTCGCAAAGAAACAAGTATAGATCGGGCTGTTCGAATCGAACAAAACATTTCATGTTTGTTTGTTTGAAAATGATGTGATGGTGCTACCCGCAGTAGGCTAAAATGCGGATTTGCCACCCTCGTGGGGCTTAAGAAAACATGATTTTGCCACTATCTAGTGGGCTTAAACAACAACAATGAATTGTCCCAATTCAAATAACTCAACCTCCACCCACAGGCATTCAAGGCGCTTATATCACATAAGCACATAGCCTCATGGTAAGCATGCTATCATGGCAACACTCACACGCATGCAAGGATGCTAAAGCATAAACTCACCTAGTACTCCAAGCCAAAACAGAAAACTGATTAGAAATCATGCATGATCCTAAGTATACAGAATGCCTAATGCAACACATGCAAAATGCAACTATAGCAGTTCGGCTATTCTAAGTATGGCATATGAGATGCAACACTATCAAGTACTCAACTTGGAATTGAAATACAGATGCTTTGTATGATGCGCCGAGTCTGCAATGCAAAACAGATGAATGATGCAAACATGTCATTACATCAGTATGCTAATTGAAATATGCCCTATATCTAACCATCCAAAGCGGAAAATAAAAGGGAGAAAGAAATGGGGTTGGAAGACATACATCACACTCACACACCCATATTACAATTATGCCCTCACAGAGGGTCCGAATAAATAATAATACAGAATTAATAAAAGAATATACAGTCGAATAATACAAATTCTAATTAATTAACAAATTAATTACAAAAGAATTAAATGGCGTGCAAGCCGTGGACCCGCCGCTCGATGAATGGTATCTTTGGCCGCATGCAGAAAATCCTTGGGATGCCCCGATTAGCCTCCGCTTGCAATTTTCTAAATGCGTACCTTCAAAAGTTGTTGATTGTTGATTTTGCCGCAACAGAGAGCGTGAAAAGGGCATAGCAATGTATTTCACAAATATATGCATGCCTCGATCCTCGTACCAATCACGCACATCGATGCATGATGGCCGAGGAATCGAATTGCACAACTCAATATGGGATGAATGCATATGAATGTTACAACAAAACCTAACTCCATCATGGGTAATCCGGAGTGTCGGTGACTTGGGAATTGAGACTCGTTACATTTACTCGAGTATGAAACGCGGCCTCGCTTCCGTGCAAAATGCAAGACATGTATGAAATGCAACTAATATACAACTTAGCATGCTCAATCTTTGTGAAAATGAGATGAATGAGACGCCGAAAAGATGCGCACACGGGCACGCAAATCGAGGCGGCGATATGAAATGCAAATCGGAAAATCGGCAGTGCCAAATGCGCGTTACACGCGCACGCAAACCGAGGCGATGATAAAAGAATGAAAATCGGATAAACCGAGTGCCAAACGCTGCGCTCACAGCGCCGCAAATCGAGCGATGATGAAAGAATGAAAATCGGTAAATCGGTGCCAAACGCGTGCCCACAGCGCCGCAAATCGAGGCGGCGATGAAAGAATGAAAATCGGATAATCGGCGCCTCAAACGCTGCACTCCAGCGCGCAAATCGAGGCGGCGATGAAAGAACGAAAATCATATAAACCGGCAGCTCAAACGCGTGCCCACAGCGCCGCAAATCGAGGCGATGATGAAAGAATGAAAATCGGATAAAACGCGTGCGCCACAGCGCGAAATCGAGGCGATGATGAAAGAATGAAAATCGGATAAAACCGGCGTGCTCAAATGCATGCCCGCGACACGCAAAACCGAGGCGATGATAAAATGAGACGAGATGGCGACGGAATGCAACGATGGGCTTACACCAACATGGGAGAGCCTCACTCACATAGGAGGCCGCTTGATAAAAACAAAGTCGCTGAAACGCGTGTCCGCGGACACGAAATCGGGCAATGATATAGAAGCATGAAAATGCAAATTGGGCTTATGCCAACATGAGATAGCCTCACCACGCCACATAGGTCATTTAATGATAAGAATGAGGTGCCTCAAGTGCGTGCCCATTGGCACGCAAAACCGAGGCAATGCAAAATGATACAAATGGCATGGGAAATAATATGCAAGCATGGCAATGGAATTTCAGCACCTAAATAAAGGGAAAACAGCCCTAAACAATTGAAATGACACTCAAGCATGCATTCATCCCGAAAGTGTGAAATTAAGCCCGAATGGCCTATAGCCATGCCATACATGCAAAATATGATCATGGCAGCAAGAACAGTAGCAAGGCAGTTCCAAATATGGCATTTTTCAGTAACAAACATGGCCAAAATGCAAGCATAGATAGATCAACAATAGCATGCAAAGTTAGTGGCCAAAAGAGGAGTATTGAGACAAGTGACATATGAAAACCCCAAATGGACAAACTTTCTTCTACAACATTGAATATGAGCTAAAAATAGGCACAATTGCAGAAGATGACATCCTCAAAATCAGAATAAAATCATGCTAACAATTCCATGCAAAAATGGAGCTCAAAAGAGGCTATAACAAGAGTCATGCAAAGCAAGCACCAAATGACAAAATTTTATTCATGAAATGTGTAAAGGGGGTCAAAATAAGACCAAAGTCAGTAGGGGTCGAAGTCCCAAAAACAAATAGAAATAGGTCAAAAGTTGCATACAAAAATGGGCACACTTGATGGAATTTGAAGGAAGTGGTGGATACAATGGCCAAATGAAGTTGAGCCCTTCTACAATGTTGTAGAGGGGCTCAAAATGAGCACAAAACCAGTATGGGTCGGACCCCTAAAAACAAAAGGAAATAGGCCTAAACTAGCATGCAAGATAATGGCATAAAAGCTAGGTATTGAAACAAGTATATCATAGATGCCTCAAATGAAGTTGAGCCCTTCTACAAAGTTGTAGAGGGGCTCAATATGAGCACAAAACCAGTAGGGGTCGGAGCCCCAATTCTCAACCAAATAGAGTATAGAAATGAATCAAGAAAAAGCCCTAAAAGTTGGTTTTGAAGACTTACCCTTGAAGACTTGTCTTTCTTTGATTCTTGGCTCTGATTTGTTGCTTCTTCACCTCTGAAGAACACCTCCTTGCTGCTGAAATGGTAGTAGGGATGGTGAGGCTAGGTGTTGATGAAGAGAAGACCTAGGGACTTAGAAGCTTTTTTGAGGTTTTAAGCTAAGGAAATGGAGGTTTTTGGAGAAGTGTTCTTGAAGACAAATTTTCCAACCTAAGCAAAGGGGAAGGAGGGCCCTTTAAATAGACAAGAAATAGGGTGTAAAAGGGGAGGGAAAGCACCCAATCTTTCCCTCCCGAAATATCCCCCGGATGCCCCGGGATATGTTGGAAAATATCCGGACAACTGGGACAGTGAAAGGTGAAGCCGGCCAGGTAGTTTTTTGCAAGGTGGCCGGCCACCCACCCCCCATGGCCGGCCAGCCACCTTACATGGCCGGCCAGCCAGGTGAAAAAAAATGAAGTTTTGAATTAGTGGCCGACCACCAACTTTTAGGGTCCTCCAAGGTGTGTAGAACAAGGATCCAAGGTTGGAATTTGGCAACACTGAAGCAGGAGCCACAACATAGAGCTTGAAGGAGAGGCTCAAAAATGAAACTCAAATTTTCTGCCACCACCAACTTTAGGGTCCTCCAAGATGTGTAGAACAAGGTTCTAGGGTTGGAAATTGGCAACATCGGCAGAGCCACAACATAGAGCTTGAAGGAGAGGCTCAAAAATGAAACTCAAATTTTCTGCCGACCACCAACTTTTAGGGTCCTCCCATGTCCCCGATCACAGATATGTAGCTTTGGTTGGAAGAAAATACCCTAGGGTGTTCAACATTGGCCCTAAGTGAGAAAACGGGCTCGAGGAGCGAAACCGCTATCTGGAATAATTGCTGGCTTCTCACCCCCAAAGTGATCTTCCCGATGTTGAAACAGAGGTACCGCCAAGTTTGAACAAAACTAATGAGAAATGAACGCCGAGCCAAAACCGAGCAATTCGGGATCCCGAAAATGAGCATCCGATGCCGGAAGTGGTGTTCAGCGAAGTGGATATCTGCAACTCGGTGTCCTCGAATGACAAACAGAGGTTCTCGCCAAAAATCGAGAAAATCGATGCAAATGAATGCTCGGGGCCCAAATCACGCAGCCGGTCCCGAAATGGGTCGCCGGCACCTAAGTGGTGTTCGGTCATGGCGGGCATCAGGGGCCCCAGTGTTCCTCAGAACTATAAAACAGGGGTGCATGCCAAAAACCGGAGAAATCGGAGATAGTTGGGTGGTCCCAAACCGAGGCACACGGCTTGACGGCCCGAAAACCGGGTACTGGGCTCCGAAATGGGCAAAATGGCCTACGGCCACAAAATATAGCTCACGACCACTGGGAGATAGTCTACGGGACCACTCCCTTCCCTCGGGAAAGAAAACAGAGAAAAACGAGTCTGGTTCGCAAACCGAGACAAGGCACAGAAGAGGGTTCGGAAGTCCGGAGGCAGGGCGCACGGCCGCAACTCTGAGACTTCTGAACGAGCACAGTATGCAACATCACCAAGCGCTCAATCGGTGACGTCTGAGTCTTAAGGTCGGTCAAAAATGGGATGTCTACACATACATAGAAACAGTAAAGGGTTTAATGTACCATATCCTACCGGATCTATCAATCTCTTTAATCATCTGGCTTCTTGAGACATAACCAGCAATATCATAATATCCGATGATATTGCGTCAGCAATTTCAGATATCTCAGCATGGAACTCATCATTTCAATCCTCAAAGCTCATCTCTCTATTTTTTTATAACTTTCACAATGTTAATAATGATGAGTTAAATTAACATAGCAATCCTTTTATAATATGTCCCTCACGTGCAAGTAACGTGTATATCTATGGGACACTATTTTTGGACACGGGACAGGATCTCGTAATACTAAGGAAATGAGATACTGCCCCAGTAATTAAATGCAACAGTAGGGGTATAAACGTCTTTTGTCCATTATTTTATTCAAAAATAATAAGAGTACAATGCAAACCAGTACCTTTTATTATATTAATATAATATTACAACTTGGGTTGGGTTAACATAACCCCAAGCGCAAGGATGACACTTTCCTTGACGGGCTGAAGGCCCAACGTAGCCTAGTGGGCAAGGCCCATTAACAATTTATTAGTTACACATATTAGGCTAAGCCGAATAATAATTTAATACAACATAATTTAATCACGCTTAATAACCAAAGCTCTAGGCTTAAAGAAGGGTCTATGAGAAGCGGTAGTCTTCTTCCTCTGATCCTCTGCTTCTTCCATCTTCTTTTACCCTTACGTATCTCCTCACGTCTCTTCATCTCTGTAGATCTTCTAGCAATGACATCAGCACGTCTTCTATCCTCTTGGTTTCTTTAAAACCTATCGCAATCCCTCATTGAATAATGAGAAACATCTTTGAGAATAGTATCACCACTAGATCCAACATGTTGGAACTTATGGTAGATAATCTTACAGTGTTGGATTAAACCATGAACAACAGATTGAGCAACAGATTCCAAATCTGAAAAGATCAAAGCCGTAGACTCCTCATGGAATAAATTCCACAATCTCTTATCAAGAATCATCTTGATCTTCTGCCAATAGAATATAGACATAGAAGCACCATCTCTTAACAGATAAACAAATCGGAGATGGTGATAATCTAACTTGAAGATCCTCCGGAGACTTCTATTTATCTTTATTTCAAACTCACAGGGATAATCTCTGGTACGAGAAGCATACATAGAAACAATAAAGGGTTTAACGTACCATATCCTGCCGGATCTATCAATCTCTTTAATCATCTGGCTTCTTGAGACATAACCAGCAATATCATAATATTTCGATGATATTACGTGAGCAATTTCAGATATCTCAGCAAGGAACTCATCATTCCAATCATCAAAGCTCATCTCTCTCTTTTTTTTTTATAACTTTCACAATGTTAATAATGATGAGTTAAATTAACATAGCAAACCTTTTATAATATGTCCCTCACGTGCAAGTCACGTGTATATCTATGGGACACTATTTTTGGGACACAGGACAGCATCTCGTAATACTATGGAAATTAGATACTGCCCCAGTAATTAAATGCAACAGTAAGGGTATAAACATCTTTTGTCCATTATTTTATTCAAAAATAACATGCAAACCAATACCTTTTATTATGTTAATATAATATTACAACTTGGGTTGGGTTAACATAACCCCAAGCGCAAGGATGACACTTTTCCTGACGGGCTGAAGGCCCAACGTAGCCTAGTGGGCAAGGCCTATTAACAATTTATTAGTTACACATATTGGGCTAAGCCGAATAATAATTTATTACAACATAATTTAATCACCCTTAATAACCAAAGCTCTAGGCCTAAAGAAGGGTATATGAAAAGCGGTAGTCTTTTTCCTCTGATCCTCTGCTTCTTCAATCTTGCTTTTACCCTTACATATCTCCTCACGTCTCTTCATCTCTGCAGATCTTCTAGCAATGACATCAGCACATCTTCTATCCTCTGGGTTTCTCTGAAACCTATCGCAATCCCTCATTGAATAATGAGAAACATCTTTGAGAATAGTATCACCCCTAGATCCAACACGTTGGAACTTATGGTAGATAATCTTACAGTGTTGGATTAAACCACGAACAACCGATTGAGCAGCAGATTCCAAATCTGAAAAGATCAAAGCCATAGACTCCTCATGGAATAAATTCCACAATCTCTTATCAAGAATCATCTTGATCTTCTGCCAATAGAATATAGACATAGAAGCACCATCTCTTAACAGATAAATAAATCAGAGATGGTGATAATCTAACTTGAAGATCCTCCGGAGTCATCTATTCTTTATTTCAAACTCACCAGGATAATCTCTGGTATGAGAAGCATACATGGAAACAGTAAAGGGTTTAACGTACCACATCCTGCCGGATCTATCAATACACGTGGAGGCAAGACCGATAATTTTATTTATCGGTATATTGAAGATCCAAAAAAAACATGTTGTGATGGATATTCCAAGGGATAATAAAGATTATGTTAGCTATGGAGGCATAGAGATGTTGAAGGATAGGTTCATTGAATCCAATAAGTTTGAACCTATTTTCTGTGCAGCTAGTCAATGGAAGATTCACATCATAGTGATGGCTAATTTCTTACATGATCCATTGAAGATATCGGAAGATAGATATAATATTATATACTATTAATGTAATGGGCCCAGCCCACTAGGCTACGTTGTTTCTTCAGGCCGTCAGGCGTGTGTCATCCTTGCGCTTGGGGTTATGTTAACCCAACCCAAGTTGTAATATTTTAATATTATATGAATAAATAATTAAATCTTAATTCTCATTGACGGATTTCAAAAACATGCTCAATTGTAATATATAATATTTGAAATCCGAGACATAGTTGTCTATATATATCAGTAAGGGTTAAAAGCTCCCACAGTACTGACTAGATGACAGGCAAATGTTGATTTGCCTTCTCCACCGTTAGATCCATAGACCCAATAGACGGTCCGATCATTAGCTTCTTCTTCTAATCTTGATTTTAGATCAAACTGCTATGGATAATATTCTAACTCTTTATATCGATCAAAAAACATATTTTGATGAAACAGAGACCATGCTTTCTTCAAAGCACCTTTATGGCTTGAATATGATTCAGGATCATCAATCATAATCTTCTCTAAGCTTTCACCCTCCATAGCTCTCTTCATAGAAGAAGCTAGAGTAGCCTTCTTACCCTCTGCACATATCCATGTTCCGTACTCCCATGGACCATTAACTCTTGTATCAATCTTTGTACAATATTCTTTACAGCATTCTTTATCAGTATGAGCAACTTCAATATGAACCGTAGGTAACCATTTCTTTATCCATGAGACTCTCTGAGGTCTTATGAGCTCCATATACATCTGCAAATGAGGAGTACCAGAAACCCCAGCTTCTAGTTGATACACAAGGTATCTTACATCTTTTGGAATTGATTCCTCTGAGAGAGGATACCCAGAGGGATTATTAAGTGTAAGCATATATCTTCTCATCTTAGAAATCTTTCATATCTATTATGTGCGTGCCCCATCCTTTTATAAAGAAATATGGGACACTATTTTTGGGACACGGGACAATATCTCGTCATACTAAGGAAATGAGATGTTGTCCCAATAATTAAATGCAACAGTAGGGGTATAAACATCTTTTGTCCATTATTTTATTCAAAAATAATAAGATTACAATTGCAACTTGGGCTGGGTTAACATAACCCCAAGCGCAAGCATGACACATTCCCTGACGAGCTGAAGTCCCAACGTAGCCTAGTGGGCTGCGGAGAAACTAGCAGCCCTTTAACAATTTATTAAACATATTCTATCTTCTGATATTTTACTATAATCAGGTAATATGTTCGTCATGATGACGACATAAATAGGCTTAAAATACATTACATGACTTTCATATTTAGAATTAAATAAAACTCCACCTTTGAAATGTTCAACGATATCATATCTGATATCTTGACACTTGGCAGCATCTAAGATAACAATCTTCTAATAATCATATGCAAATATGATGTCTTCATTACGTCCTCCATTAAATAAAAAAGCTTCCATAGTACTGACTAGATGACGGGCAAATGCTTATTTGCCTTCTCCATCGTTAGATCCATGGACCCAATAGACGGTCCGATCATTAGCATCTTCTTCTAATCTTGATTTTAGATCAAACTGCCATGGATAATATTCTAACTCTTTATATCGATCAAAAAACAAATTTTGATGAAACAGAGACCGTGCTTTCTTCGAAGCACCTTTATGGCGTGAATATGATTAAGGATCATCAATCATAATCCTCTATAAGCTTTCACCCTCCATAGCTCTCTTCATAGAAGAAGCTAGATTAGCCTTCTTACCCTCTGCACATATCCATGTTCCGTATACCTTCAACTCTTGTATCAATCTTTGTACAATGTTCTTTACAGTATTCTCTATCAGTATCAGCAACTTCAATATGAACCGTAGGTAACCATTTCTTTATCCATGAGACTCTCGGAGGTCTTCTGAGCTCCATATACATCTGCAAATGAGGAGTACCAGAAGCTCCAGCTTCTAGTTGATACACAAGGTATCTTACATCTTTTGGAATTGATTCCTCTGAGAGAGGATACTCAGAGGGATTATTAAGTTTAAGCATATATCTTCTCATCTTAGACATCTTTCATATCTATTATGTGCGTGCCCCATCCTTTTATAAAGAAATATGCGACATTATTTTTGGGACATAGGACAGCATGGCCCATATTGTTATTGGGCTGCTATTTTCTCCGCAGAATAGTATATTAAATACTCAGCCCACTAGGCTACGTTGGGCCTTCAGCCCGTCAGGGAAAGTGTCATCCTTGCACTTGGGGTTAATGCTATTATAGCCCAAGTATTAATATTTTATGTACCTAAAAAAAAAAAAAAGGTATTAATATTTTAATATTATTTAATAAAGATATTTGCAATTCAGTCCCTATAGTTTTGTTAATTACTGGGACAACATCCCATTACTAGATTAATATATCTCCAGAGGAGATAGAGTACAAACTGAACACCAGCAACTACAGTTGCGTACACTAAAATTTGAAACTACAATAGCATGCTCACGCATGCGATGATGTAAGCATTTAAAAGAATAATTAACTAAATTAAAAATATAAATGAATTGTATAACACAATTCATATTTACATAATATAATAATAATCATAAACACCTTTATGATTACAAATAACACTTAAATATAATCACAATAATATCTTCTTCAATCTATCTTCATTTATTAACCCACAGGCCATGTTCTCATGGACCTGCAATTCTATTTTCAACTCTAACACAATATTCTCTACAACATTCTCGTGAACATTTAACGGGAATGGCAAATGCCTTAGGTAACCATTTCTATATCCATGACACTCTCTGAGGTCTTCTGAGCTCCATATACATCTGTAAATAAGGAGTACCAGAAGCTCCAGCTTCTAGTTGATACACAAGGTATCTTACATCTTTTGGAATTGATTCCTCTGAGAGAGGTTACTCAAAGGGGTTATTAAGAATAACCATATATCTTCTCATCTTAGACATCTTTCATATCTATTATGTTCGTGCCCCATCCATTTATAAAGAAATATGGGACACTGTTTTTGGGACATGGGACAGAATCTCGTAATACTAAGGAAATGAGATATTGTCCTAGTTGCAAAGTGCCATAGTTCAGGTAATATGACATACACCATGTCGTATTATTAACAATAAATCCTATGTAACCGGTAATATCGGGTACAATAGCACTTAGTCAATGTATATAACCTGATATAACCCGTTATATATTAAAATAATATAGGTTGGCACATATATTACTAAATCATATATCTTTTGTGTCCTAACATATCCACCATTGGATTAGACAACACAAACGTATAAAAAGTCAATTATATTGGCTATGTGGGCTGGGGTTAACATAACCCCAAGTGCAAGGATGACACATTCCCTGACGGGCTGAAGGCCCAACTTAGCCTAAATAGGCTGAGTATTTAATATAATGGGCTGTGGAGAAAGTAGCAGCCCAATAACAATATGGGCCAAGCCCATTAACTTAATTATGGAATAAAATAAATAAAATGATAACTGCGTAAGCATAATGTAAGCAATCTCTTTATTTTATTAATATATCTCCAGAGGAGATAGAGTACGAACTGAACACCAGCAACTACAGTTGCGTATATTAAAATTTGAAAGTACAATAGCATGCTCACGCATGCGATGATGTAAACATTCAAAAGAATAATTAACTAAATTAAAAAATATAAATGAATTGTATAACACAATTCATATTTACATAATATAATAATAATCATAAACACCTTTATGATTAAAAATAACACTTAAATATAATCATAATAATATCTTCTTCAATCTATCTTCATTTATTAACCCACAAACCATGTTCCCTTGGACCTACAATTCTATTTTCAGCTCTAACACAATATTCTCTACAACATTCCCGTGAACATCTAACGGGAATGGCAAATGCCTTAGGTAACCATTTCTTTATCCAAACCGTTGATGAAATAATTTTTTTTCTTCAGATATCGATATAAAGAGTTATTCTCTCATAAATTATTTCATCCTCCTCTCTCTCTCTCTTGGTGGTGCTCTGCCCTCTCTCCTCCTCTTTGTTTTTATAATTTTATAAAAGCAAATTTCACTATGAATTATTGGGAACATATGCCCAATGATATTCAGTGGGAGATTAAGAAGAGATATTATTATGATTATGTGAAGTCATCTTTTGAGAAGAAGATGAAGATCCTGACTAAGATTTCCGAAGGTACTGAGGGTGATGTTCTTGTTAGCTATGGTGTTATGACAAAGATAATGAAGATGCAGATATTATTGGAGGAACAAAATATTTGTGTTCAGATTATTATCGACAGAAAGAATTTTATGTCTCAAGCTCATGAATATGTATATATTCATTCCTGGCATTTGGTTATGGTTCATTGCATTGATTACGAAGATTATAGATTTACTAGATCTATTGGAGATCTTGCGGAAGGACGTTATTATGTTTATGATGGTGTGGATATTCCTAGAAGAGTACAACAGGGTTACTGTGACGCAATATATGATTTCATAGAGTGTTAAGGATAGAATGATTCAATGCACCAAATATAGACCTATTAAGTGCAGAGAATTAAATTTGGTGCATTGTGTTGTAATGAGTAATAAGCAAAATGAGCATACGTCATTATATGTTAATTCAATGTACGCAACCTATGGTTGCTGGTGTTCAGTTTGTACTCTATCTCCTTTGGAGATATATTAATAAAATAAAGAGATTGCTTACATCATGCTTACACAATTATTCATTGTAATTTTTAATTTCAAAGTATGCAATTGTAGTTGCTCTGTTGTAATTGTATTCTATCTCCTTTGGAGATATATTAATAAAATAAAGAGATTGCTTACATCATGCTTACGCAGTTATTCATTTTATTATTTTATTCCATAATTAAGTTAATGGGCTTGGCCCATATTGTTATTGGGCTGCTATTTTCTCCGCAGTCCACTAGGTTATGTTGGGCCTTCAGCCCGTTAGGGAATGTGTCATCCTTGTGCTTGGGGTTATGTTAACCCAGCCCATACAGCCAATATAATTGACTTTTAAGTCATTTGATGAATATAATTGAATATTTTAATGGTAAGTTTACCATTATGCCCCCATATATTTTCATAATACTTGGGACAGCCCTTGGGACAAGCTCCTATTACTAGTATTACGGGAGCCTGTTACATGTCCCAAGAGGTACACTGTTAGATCATCCCATGCTAGGTGTCAATGATCCGTAAGTGGGATGAAATGCTACGCTTCCTCTTTAGATATCTATATGAAGAGGTGAATACTCCATCATAATTCATTTTATCCCCTCTCTTCCTCTCTGGTGGTGCTTTCTCTCGTTTTTATCATTTTATAAAAACAATTTTGCTATGAAGAGAAAACGTTCATATAATATACTTGTGCGTCATGTTTAGCCTTATACATTAAATTTTGAAATTGGGGGAAATAAGATCGATTTTGCATGAGTTCCAATTTTCAAAAGAAAATTATCAAATAACGAAAGTGGATCTCAGTGGTCATATATATGTTGAAAATGAAGGAACTCATTTTTGGAGGTTATGTTATAGTAATGATGTTACCACTCCTGCAGATATGGTTAAAATGTTTATGAGCAATTCATTGCAAGTTAAGCCAAAGTATGAAAGATCTATAGTTTCCATTAAAAGTGGAGTAGTATGTTCTAATGTTAGTGTTGTTCCTGTTAGAGATCCTTCTACAGGATATCAAAAAATGTGCAACACATTTTCGTGGAAGGTTTCGAAGTATATTAAGAAGGAAAGGTTAAATAACCGTGGAAGGTTATTTCTTGTGTTAAGAGGCATAGCTAGTATTGCTCAATATAGAGCTGATATGCAAGTGTTATGTTCTTCTTGTTAAGTCATCACATGTGTGACCATGCTATTGCAATTTTTAATTTCAAAGTGGGCAACTATAGTTGCTGGTGTTCAGTTTGTACTCTATCTCCTTTGGAGATATATTAATAAAATAAAGAGATTGCTTACATCATGCTTACGTAGTTATTCATTTTATTATTTTATTCCATAATTAAGTTAATGGGCTTGGCCCATATTGTTATTGGGCTGCTATTTTCTCCGCAGCCCACTAGGCTACGTTGGGCCTTCAGTCTGTCAGGGAATGTGTTATTGGTGTTACAAGGACTGTTACAGTCATTTTGAAAATATATGGGGGCATAATGGTAAACTTACCATTAAAATATTCAATTATATTCATTACCTGACTTAAAAGTCAATTATATTGGCTATATGGGTTGGGCTTAACATAACCCGAAGCGCAAGGATGACACTTTCCCTGATGGGCTGAAGGCCCAACGTAGCCTATTGGGCTAAGTATGTAATATAATGGGCTCCGGAGAAAGTAGCAGCCCAATAACAATATGGGCCAAGCCCATTAACTTAATTATGGAATAAAATAATAAAATGAATAACTACGTAAGCATGACGTAAACAATCTCTTTATTTTATTAATATATCTCCAAAGGAGGTAGAGTACAAACTGAACACCAGCAACTACAGTTGTGTACATTGGGCCTTCAGCCCGTCAGGAAATGTGTCATCCTTGCGCTTGGGGTTATGTTAACCCCAGTCCATATAGCCAATATAATTGACTTTTTATACGTTTGTGTTGTTTAATCCAACGGTGGATATGTTGGGATGCAAAAGATATATGATTTGGTAATATATGCCCCAACCTATATTATTTTAATATATAACGGGTTATATCAGGTTATATATATTGACTATGTGTTATTGTACCCGGTATTACCCGTTACATAGGATTTATTGTTAATAATACGACATGGTGTATGTCGTATTACCTGAACTGTGGCACTTGGCAACTGGGACATCATCTCATTTCCTTAGTATTACGAGATGCTGTCCCGTCTCCCAGTTGCAGATATAATATATATAAAGAGTTATTCTCTCATAAAATAAAGAGATTGCTTACATCAATTGAAAGTATATCTGTCAATAAAAATCTCTCTTTGTATATTATATCTATTCTAACCCATTATGATGATCTTCGTTATGATGAACATTGATTTCCCCTTCTACAGATCTATTTACTGGATCTCCTGTACGTCATATTAATATTCACAGAGTTGTATCCTCTTCTCTTATGCTAACCAGGGATGTAGGGCTCACCAATCTCATAGAGGACTATACCTTCCTTAAAACAATAGACCTTGTTCTGTGAGTCTGAACTAGTAGAACTGGTTAGATGAACAGTCTGAGAGCCAAGGAAATCTTTAATAGCACCAGGCCTTTTCATCTTCGTGGAAGAGATGAACCCTTGATAATGGTCTTTAAGGGTGGAGGAGCTCTTCTCTGCACCAACAATGAAATATTTCACTTCATTACCAAATATATTTTGCTTAAAGCAAAAATCTTCAAATATAGTAAAACAAAAACACCTTCCCTGTCTAAATGGAACAGGATTACTCATATTTATTGTTATTTTATTAGGGAAGGCTGCAAAGAAAGGGAGCGGCGTGGGAGCCTATTACATGTCCCAAGAGGTACACCGTTAGATCATCCCATGCCAGGTGTCAATGATTCGTCAGTGGGATGAAATGCTACGCTTCCTCTTTAGATATCTATATAAAGAGGTGAATACTCCCTCATAATTCATTTCATCTCCTCTCTCCCTCTCTGGTGGTGCTCTCTCTCTCTTTCTCTCTCTCTCTCTCTCTCTCTCTCTCTCTCTCTCGTTTTTATCATTTTATAAAAACAATATAATGGCATACATAAGAAGATATAGAATTAGAAGAGGGGTAAACCATCATTCCTATAGTAAAGGTCATCGAGGTGCTATTGAAGGTCATTCATTTTCATATGAGATGCTGAAGATTTTAGATTCGGGAACTTCAGTGCACGCACTTCCTATTCCCAATATTGACAAACAGTCATTGATAAAGATTACTTCTGTTAGTGTTCAAGGTTATTGTAGTATGACTACTAATGATCAATTCTTTTATGCTTTACTGTGTACTGAAGGTATTGATTTGAATATGTGTAGACATCCCCGAATGTCTGGGGAGAAATCTCGTTTTGTTCATTGGGCTCACTACAGTTTGGACTCAACGTCACGGTTCTGAATCTAATCTCACAAAGTGCAATGCAAGATCGATAAATCACCAAAGAGTCCAAATCTGGCAAATCATTTTGAAAAACTGATTTTTAGAACGAAGTGCCAAATGTGAACTGCTTTGACAGATACAGAGTCGCCACCTAAATATTTTATTTTTGGGAAATTTAGGAAACCCTGACTCGTTGCCTAAGGCTACGTGTCCGTCATCACCAAAGTTGCCTCGGCTCGGGAACTTGGGTACAAGAGGGGAAGGTCATCTATGAGCACCCCCAGTCGCCCGATCAAAGATCGGCTTGTACTAAGCATGATATCTTGTTTTTTAAAACACATGTGTTCTTATTCCGGTTAATTAGCTAGAATTACTATGTGATGCGCACACCACACAAGTATAGATTAGATCGCCTAATTTGGAACAAAGCATCGCATAAGGGTTTGAATGTGCTACTCGCAAGTAGGCTAAGACGTGGATTTTGCCACCCTCAAGTGGGTTTAAGAAAACAGGATTTTGCCACCTCAAATGGGTTTAAAACTCATATTTCAATGAATTGTTCCAATTCATGTAATCCAACCTTCACCCACAGGCATTCAGGCAGTTATATCACTTAAGCAGTTAGCCTCATGACAAGTATGCTATCATGGCAACACTCACACTCATGCAAGATGCTAAAGCATAAACACTCACTGAGTACTCCGAGCCAAAATAGAAACTGGTTAGTAATCAATGCATGGTCCTAGTTATGTTCAGATGGCTAATGCAACACAGGCAAAATGCAACTAGAAATAGGCTCGACTATCCTAAGATGTCATGTGAAATGCAACACTTGATACATGTATTCAAATTGGGATTGAAATACAATGCAGTTAGTATGATGCGCCGAGTCCGGTGCATGCAATACAGATGAATGAATACAAACATGCAAACATATAGATGCTAATTGAAACATGCCCTAAAACTAACCATCATAAGCTAGTAAATAAAAGGGAGAAAGATGTGGGATTGGAAGACATGCATCACACATACGCACACTTATTACAAAGTTCGCCCTCTCGCGAAGGGTCCGAATAAATAATACAGACCGAATAATTAATCAACTACCCTAGCTAATTAAATATTACAAAGCCCTTAATTAATTAACAAATTAATTACAAAACAATCTAACTATGAAATTAAAGAGGTGTAGACACCCCATTTTTGACCGTCCTCAAGACTTGGACGTCACCGTTCGAACACTTGGTGATCATCCATGTTTGTGTTCGTCTTGAGTTCCCGGAGGTCTCGGTCACGCGCGCCTTGCCTCAGGATCTCTCGATTCAACTGTTTTTTGTCTGGTTTTGCACCAAACACTTGTGTTTTGCCTTGGAGGGGCAGGGAATGGCTTGTGGGCCATCCCCACACTTCATCGGCCATGGCTTGAGGCCACCGGCTGTGTTTTGTTGCCATCGGCCAAATGTTTGGCCGGCTGGCACTATAGATGGCCGGTCGGCTATCTTTTTTTGGTCAATTGCATTTTTTGCCGACCGACTACTGTGCATCTGCTTTTGTAGATATTTTCATGCAGCTGGCATGCACTTGGCTCCCCTCCATACACATGTATGGAGGGATTTCCCTCTTCGTTAGCTTGTCTTGTAAGCTTACAAGATTGAAGCTCTATAAGAGAAGGCCTCATCTCCCTCTTTTAGGGTTAGACAACACTTCTTAGAGAGCTCTGGTTTTAGGGTTTGGTTTGTGTATCTATCCTATATCTATATCTCTCCCTCTCTTGTATTTGTGTGTGTTTAGCCTTAGGATTGCACACAAACACCCTCTATTACACTATCCTCTTGGAGCTGAGGCCCTTGAGGGTTGTTTTTGAAGTTTTGGAGCTGGTTTGAGCCAAAGAAGCTGCTGGTCTTCCATTCTTGAAGAGGGTCAACAAGGGTGAGCACTTACTCCTTTAAATACCCCATTTTTGCAAAGCTTTTTTGACTATCTTGCATCAGTTTTTAAGCTTAGCATATAAAAGATAAAAGTTCTATTTTTGAGCCCTCTAAATAGTTGTTTAAGAGTGTTCTAAGCTTTGGGGTTGTTTGACCCCTCTTAAGGCTTGTTTGGCCCTTGTTTTGTGCCATTTTGGTTGAGCTCCGAGACCATTGTGTTTGGGCCTCCTCACCACTGAAATTTTGAGGGATTTCAGAGGTGAGGATGGTGCCTTGAGGTCCTAAGAAGGAGAGGGCCACCCCCTCTCCTTGTTGTCCTTGAAAAGGGCCATTTTAGCCTCTTAAGAGAGCATCTTGTTTAGGTTCATGTTGGCCATGCCTTAACTGATTTTTGTGCTTATTATGTCATGATTTAGCACTATTTTGGGTTGGTTTTGGTACACCATGCTTGCTTAGCATACATGCCTTGTAATGCCATGTTTAGGCCTTAACATGCTTTAAGCTTTGATCTTTGTTTTAGCATGATTTTGGCTCAGTTTTGTGAAGCTTTTGTGCATGATTTAGTGTGCTTGAGGACTATTTTTGGTTGTTTGCGTCATCCATGCTTTGCTTTGTATAGCCACCATGTAATCCCTCTTGTACGCCTTAAGCATTGGCCCCTCTAGCATGCCATCCTTGCTTTGTTTCAGTGGTTTGGAACCACTTGGCGTGTTATTTTAGACCTCATGATGTGCTTTTATCCTTGCATTTGATGTCCCTTTAATGCTTTATAAGGTTGTCATCTCATGCTTCATGTTTAGGCCTTCATGCATGCCATCATGTTTAGGTCCCCTAGGATGCCATGTCACTGTGTTTTTGGCTTTGTTTTAACATACTAAACCTCTAATTTTGGTCATTCAATTCATGCCATGTTTGGTTTTGTTGAGGGTAGTTCAATACCTCCTTGGCTTGCCTTAGGCTTTGGACCATTGGTTGCATGTTTGGCTTGTCTTGCTTGCTTGGTTTGGCACCATCACTAACACGATTTTAGAGCTTTCCATGTATGCCTTGCATCCATGTTTGCATCCTTCCAAGTGTGCTTAAAAGTCTCTCTTTTATGCCCAATTCTTGGACCTTGCATGCATGTCTATTGGTATGTGTTTTAGCCTCCATTATTGAGCATGTTGGCCACTATTTTAGGCTTGTTTAAGGGTTGCCTAATTTAGTTTAAGTCCATCCTTTGGCATGTTGTTGCATGCTTAGCTTATGACATGTTGTTGCATGTTGAAATGGTGTTGCATTTGGCATGCATTATCCTCCTTGTTTTGGTTGCTTAACATGCCATATGTTTTGCATGTTTGTGTGTTTTGCATCGTATCTTGTATGCTCATTTAACTTGCATGCTTGTTATATGCCTTGCATGCTTCCCATATGCTCATGTTGCATGCCTAGTTAACATACTTAGGATTGCATTGCATTAGCATGCATGCTTTACCTCTTGATCAAGCCATGATAGAGGTTGAAAGCCCCTTGGTTTGTTTATGTGCATTGCATTTCATTTGAAATCGAAATGCACACTTGATTCTTTGGGCCATCATGTATGGAAATGCGCGATTGGTGGTCCGAGAATCGAGGCCCATCCTCCTTTGAGTCATACATATGATAAGGAGTGTGGTTGGTGCATACATTGCTTGAAATACATTGCCATGCTTTGCTTTGCCCTCTGTTGCTATCAAAACAGGTTCTGCAGGAAGCTTTGGCCGGCCGGCCATCTATACTGCCGATCGGCCATCCATTGTTGGCCAATGGCCTTACAGATGGTCGATGACCATCCGGACATGGCCGGTGGTGTTCTGTCTTAGCCAGTGGTGTTCCACAGTGTCCATAGAGTGCTCCCTGGGACTTGTGCAATTTTCAGAGGAGTAAAGTAGGGAAAACAGAGGCATCTTGGGCATGGCAGTGACTTTCCGAGCAGAATGGAGCGCGCATGCATTGGACCCTCTTCCCGAGGCTGTTGTTTATTGCTCAAATAGATTAGTTAATTTGCTTAGCTGATTTAATTGGTCTGTAATATTTAATTAGCTTGTAGGTTAATTAAATTGTATTATTCTTTCAGTCCCTCCGAGCAAGGGTAAATTTGTAATAAGTGTGGGTGCGTATGTGCATGTCTTCCAACCCCCACTTTTTTCTCCCTTTTACTTACCTGCTTTGATGGTTAGTATTAGGACATGTTTACTTTAGCATCCTTATGCTATGCATGCGTGCATCATTCGTCAGTTTTGCATGCACCGGGCTCGGCGCATCATGCTAACTGCATTGTATTTCAAATTCCAAATTGAATATGTGTTATTTGTAGCATCTCACATGCCATCCTAGGATTAGCCGAGCCTATTCTAGTGACATTCTGTATGCGTTACATTAGGCATTTAAACATGGACTTGGATCATGCATGATTGCTAACACGTTCTTGTTTTGGCTCGGAGTACATTGTGAGTATTTTATGCTTTAGCATCTCGCATGAGTGTGAATGTTAACATGACAGCATGTTTACCATGTGGCTAGATGCTTATGTGATATAAACTGCCTGAATGCCTGTGGGTGAAGGTTGGATTGTTTGAGTTTGAACAATTCATTGAAATCCGTGTTTTAACCTACTTGCGAGTAGCAAATTTCAAACATTTTCCAAACAAACGGATATGCAATGCTTCATTCCAAATTAGGCGATCTAGTCTATACTTTTGTGTTGTGCGCATCACATAGTAATTCTAGCTAATTAATTAGAATAAGAACACATAATGTTTTCAAAATCAGATATCACGATTAGTAGAGGCCGATCTTCGGATCGGGTGAGAGGGGGTGCTCATAGTTGACCTTCCCCAATCGTACCCAAGTTCCTGAGCCGAGGCAACTTTGGTGATGACGGACACATGGCCTTTGGCACCGAGTCAGAGTTTTCTAAATTCCCCCATTAAAAATATTTAGGTGGCGACTCTGTATCTGGCAAAGCAGTCCATGTTTGGCACTTCTTTCTAAATCTTTTTTTGTCAAAATGATTTGCCAGATTTGGACTCTTTGGTTCAGATTAAGAACCGTGACAAATCGAGTCCGAACTGTGTGACAGCATAAGTCCCTCACGCGGGGCGTGTCCACAAGGGGCCGCCGCAGCTCTGCCTCGAAATGATTAGATGATGCATGCTCGATTCGCCTCGCTCGGAAATTCGTTGCCATGCCAACTATTGCCTGTGTTTGCACTGTTTCATGCCCCTGAAAGCTGCGCAAGTCCCAAGACTACTTCTGAACCACTCCCTAAGCACTGTGGGAGGTCACTGGCCAGAAGACAGGACTACCAGCCATGGGAGGATGGTCATCGACCAAAGATGGGGCCACCGGTTGGATACTGGTAGTCGGTCGGCACTGAAAGTGGCCGACCGGCCGTTTCTTCCTGCAGAACACTGGTTTTGTTGCAACAGAGGACAGACAGTGCATGGCATGGAATTTACAAGCCAAATGTATGCACGACCACCCTCCCTATCATGCTATGAACTCAAAGGAGTATGGCTTTCGACCCTCAGGCCACCAATCACGCATCTTGATGCAAGATGGCCGAGGAACCAAATTGCACAACTTATTATAAAATGAATGCACATATGAACACATAAATGCCTAAACTTCATCATGTGTCGTCAAGAGTGTCGGCGATCGGGAATCGAGGCACGTTTCATCACTTTGAGTATGAAACGTGCCCCGTTTCCTGTGTTCGGACTAACTCCTATTCCGAACACAATGCAACAAACAATGGCATACACAATGCGACTTTAAGTATGCAACCAAAATGCTATGCAACTAAGTGATGAAAACATGCAAAGGATGACATGCAAACATGCAACTAGCATACACAATGCTATGAACTAACAATGGCATACTCAATGCACGTGGTACTTAGCATACACAATGCACCTAAGAACTAACATACACAATGAGATGAACAAAGCATGCACAATGCAATGATCAATCATGCGACAATGTGGCATACTGAATGCTATGGAATATAATGGCATACTCAATGCAAAAATGGACTTAAACCAAAATGATTAGGCCTCATCCACACCCAAATCGGTGGCCATACATCATGAAAATGAAGCAACAACACACATGCAAACATGCACAAATGCAAGGGATCAAACCTAAGGCACAAAGTGAAACTCCACCAAAGCATGGTAAGCATGAAATATGGCATACAATCACATATTTTCCAGCTCTAAAATGACATGCAAGATGGTCCCGAATCATGCAAACACCTCACACAATGCATGCTAGATGGCCCAAATACCGAAACTAGTGAAGTGGATTACACTATAGGCATGCAAAGCAATACTCAAATGGCCAAACCAGCCCCAAACAGTCCCTATGCAGGCCAAAACAGTAGCAAATATGGACTAAAATGGTGGCTCGCAAAGCATGGAAATGAAGCTCATGCAATGGTCCAAAAATGAGGTATTTATGCATGACTCTCAAACACATTTAAAGAGTGGAAAACATGAGAATATGGCATACATATAAGCTCTAAAATATGATTCACAATGATGCCAAAACATGGAAACACCTCAAAATACGCATGCAATAGGCTTCAAAACTCAAAGCTAGGCAAGGGTATTGAACCACAACCATGCATAACAAACATCATTCGACCATGAGGCCCAAAAATAGAGCTAAGGCAGTCCAAAACATGCACAAAATCAGTTTAAGGCATGGACAAAAAGTGCTAGAATCAAAGGCCAAAATAGCATGCAATGTAAGCTAGTAAAGAGGATTTGCACTACAAGCATGTGAGGCAATCAAGAGGCCACTAAACCAGAAAAATTCAGAGGTATGACATGCCAAATAAAGCCCAAAAACCCACTGAAACATGGTTAATGCATGCAAGAATGAGATGCTCCTTTGATATGCTATAAAGAGGGTTATTCTACACATGCAAGATGGACATCTAATATGGCAAAAAAAGCTCTGGAAAGAGCCTATTCAGGTCCTAAAACTCATAAAAAATGGCCTGAAATATGGCTTGGAAGCATGCAAATAAGGGCTCCTTTGTAAGGCCAAAAATGCTAGAAAACAAAACAAGGAGAGAGAGGGTCACCCCTCTTTGATTTTGGCACTCAAAATAGCATGCTAGCCACTGAAAATTCATTGGATTTCAGTGGCTAAAAGGCCAAACAAAGGCCAACACAAATGCTCCAAGGCATGGCTCAAAACAAGGTAAAATGAAGCATGAAAGGGGGTAGATGACCCCCAACAGAAAAATGATCTTAAACAGACATGTTAAGGACCTCAAAATAAGACTTGTTTTATTTTACACCAAAGCTCAAATATGCTTGAAAGTATAGCTAAAAGATGAAGCAAAATAAAGCCTTAAAAGGGAGAAAGTGTGTTACCCTTGTAGCACAAAAGGACCAGCAACCTCTGGATGACAAAGATAGCCTCTCAACCTCTGAAAATGGCCTCCAAGATGCTTAGAGAGTGATGGTGGAGGGGTTAGGTTGGGAGATGGTATGTAAAGGTGCAAGAACCATGCACTTTTTGAGCTTGGATGTAGAGATATAAAGGGAGAAGTCTTGTATGCCTTAGACAAATTTTTTTTGAACCCTCTACAAGGAAGGGGAGCCCTTCCTTTATAGACAAGAGGGACTAAAGCTTCTCCTAGAAGCTTAACACCAAGGGCAAACATCCTCCATACACGTGTATGGAGGATACAGTCTGTGCCTCCCAGCTGGCACAGCTAGAATCAACTCACTGAGATAGAACTGATAGGAGATGGCCGACCAGTTCAAGTGGTCGGCCGACCACTTGCCCTGGTCGGCTGACCAGGGTCAAAAGGTTCAAGGGGTCAGCAGCCTCCCAGTCTCCACATGAAATGCAAGCAAGTGGTATGGTGGGAGACCAGTAAATGTGGCCCAAAAACCAAGGAGACCAGCTTCTTGTTAAGAAAATCGGCCAACGAAGAGAAAGGTGGTCTCCAAGGAGAAAAGGTGGTCTCCCACCCTTGTACCACCTTCCAAACAATGAAAATAGGGTCCATGACAAAAATGAACCAAGACGGATGCAAAACGAGGGTTCGGGGGCCAAAACGCGCAGCTGGGTGCCCCGAAAACTGACTATTAAGCATCGAAAGTGGCGTCCGACCATGAAGGTGGTCTCCCGGGCCACAGTGTCCCTCTAGAGAGAGGAAACAAGGTGTGTGCGAAAAATCGGAGCAAACAGAAAAAGTTAAGTGGTCCCGAACCGAGGCGCACGACCGACGACTCTGAAAACCAAAAACTGGTCTCCAAACGAGAACAGTGGTCTATGAGACCTCTCCCTCCCTTTGGGAAGAGAAAACAGAACCTGGTTCGCAAACCGAGGCAAAGCACAAAAGAGTCCTGAAGTCCGGAGGCAAGGCTCTCAGCCGAGACTCCGTAACCTCAGAACGAGCACAACATGCGCAATCACCGAGCGCTCAATCGATGACGTTTGAGTCTTAAGGTCGGTCAAAAATGGGGTGTCTACAATACGTCAGCATTGAGACGAAGTATAAGAAGATCGTTCCTATTTAGTGAAGGCCTGGAGAATAATGTGAAGATTATATTCCGCGGTGTTGCTAGCGGAGATTTTACTCCAAATACAGTATTTAAATTTCCAATTAGAAAATTTAGAAAGGTTGGGAAATTTAATCTTACTCAGAGGACTTTGTTTTTTTTTGTTAGATTTATAATTGTTCAAAGAACACAATTGATATTTAATGTAAAGTTTTGTTATAATGTTTAATTAATTCAAGTTTAATGTACGCAACTATAGTTGCTGGTGTTCAGTTCGTACTCTATCACTCTCTCTTGGTGTTAGTGTTCAGCTTGTTCAAGTTTAATTATTTCATCCTCCTCTCTCTCTCTTGGCGGTGCTCTGCCCTCTCTCCTCCTTTTTGTTTTTACCATTTTATAAAAACAAATTTCACTATAAATTATTGGGAACATATGCCCAATGATATTCAGTGGGAGATTAAGAAGAGATATTATTATGATCATGTGAAGTCATCTTTTGAGAAGAAGATGAAGATCCTGACTAAGATTTCCAAAGGTACTGAGGGTGATGTTCTTGTTAGCTATGGTGTTATGACAGAGATAATGAAGATGCAGATATTATTGGAGGAACAAGATATTCGTGTTCAGATTATTATCGATAGAAAGAATTTTATGTCTCAAGCTCATGAATATGTATATATTCATTCCTGGCATTTGGTTATGGCTCATCGCATTGATTACGAAGATTATAGATCTACTAGATCTATTGGAGATCTTGCAGAAGGACGTTATTATGTTTATGATGGTGTGGATATTCCTAGAAGAGTACAACAGAGTCACTATGACGCAATATATGATTTCATAGAGTGTTAAGGATAGAATGATTCAATGCACCAAATATAGACCTATTAACTACAGAGAATTAAATTTGGTGTTGTAATGAGTAATAAGCAAAATGAGCATGCATCATTATATGTTAATTCAATGTACGCAACCTATGGTTGCTGGTGTTTAGTTTGTACTCTATCTCCTTTGGAGATATATTAATAAAATAAAGAGATTGCTTACATCATGCTTACGCAGTTATTCATTTTATTATTTTATTCCACAATTAAGTTATTGGGCTTGGCCCATATTGTTATTGGGCTACTATTTTCTCTGCAGCCTAATAAGTGTAGACATCACATTTTTGACCGTCCTCAAGACTTGGACGTCACCATTTGAACACTTGGTGATTATCCATGTTTGTTTTTGTTTGGGGTTCCCGGAGTTCTCAGCTACACGCCTTGTCTCAGGATCTCCGAACTCGACTGTTTTGTGTCTAGTTTTGCACCAAACACTTGTGTTTTGCCTTGGAAGGGCAGGGAATGCCTTTTGAGGCATCCCCACACACCACCGGCACTAGCTAGAGGCCACCAGCTGGTTTTTGTTGCCACCGGCAATATATATTGCCGGTCGGCACTCTTTGTTGCCGGTCGGCACTCCATTTTGTCAAAATGACAATTTTGAGCGGCCGACCACTGTTCATCTACTTTTTGTAGATATTTTGTGCCAGCTGTGATAGCTGGCACCCACCCCATTCCCCTCCATACACGTGTATGGGGGGATTTCCCTCTTGGATGGCTTGTTTTGTAAGCCTTACAAGAGGGAATTGCCTATAAGAGGAACCCTCCTCCCTTGGCATTGGGGTTAGACACTTTTGAGACATTTTAGACAGCTTTGGTAAAGCTTGAGTTCTAGGGTTAGGGTTAGAAATATTTCCTATCTCCATAAGTGTGTGTTTTGTGTCACTTTTGCTCACATACACACACTAACACACCATCTCTTGGACTTGAGACCCTTAGAGGCTTGTTTGAGTGTTTTGGAGGTGGATTCAAGCAAAGAAGGGCTGTTGGAGCATCCTTTGTGAAGGTGGTCTTCAAGGGTAAGAAACTTCCCTTTTATTCCCCATTTTTGCATCCTATTTCTACCTATCTTAGAGCTGTTTTTGTGTTTAGTGTATAACATAAAAAAGTTCTATTTTTAGGCCCTCTTGATAGTTTATTAAAAGTGTTTTGTGCTTTGGGGAAGTTTGACCCCTCTTAGGTCTTGTAAGGCCCTTGTTTTGTGCCATTTTGTGAAAGTTTCGAGACTTTGGTGTTTGGGCCTCTTCACCACTGAAATCTTGAGGGGTTTCAGTGGTGGAGATGGTGCCTTGAAGTCTCCAAAAGGGGAGGGCCACCCCCTCTCTTTGTTGTCCTTGAAAGGGACCTTTTTTGGCCTCTTGAGGGAGCCTATGTTAGAGTGTGTGTTGATCATGTCTAGGCTGCATTTCATGCTTATTATGCCATAATATAATCATGTTGTGTGTTGGTTTTGGTACACCATGCATGCTTAGCATACCTACCATGTAATGCCTTGTAATTGCCTTAATATGCCTTAGGTTGTTAGCCTTTGTTCGAGCATGTTTTAGGCTTAGCCTTGTGAATGTTTTGTGCTTATTTTGCCATGCTTTAGGTCTGTCCATAGTTGTTTGGATCGATTTTGGCATGCTTAGTATAGCTCCTTTGCATTTGTGGCTTGTCGGGCTTGTATGCTTCAAGTATGTGAATGTGTAGCATGTGTTGCTTGCATCATTTTGGTGGTTTGGAACCATCCAACATGTAATTTCAGTCCCTTTGGCATGCTCATATGCTTGCCTTAGTTGCCTCTTTGTTGCTTTAAGAGCATGTGTTGTATGCCCTATGTTTTGACCATGGTGCATGCCTTTGAATTTGAGCCACTTAGATGCCATCTAAGTAGTCCTTTGGCCATGTTTTAACATGCTAAAATCTTTTTTTTAGTTGTTTAATGCATGCCATGTTTGTTATTCTAAATGTCCTTCAAAGCTTCATGACTTGCCTCAAGTACTTGGACCATGCTTGCATGCTTATGCTTGTCTCATTTGGGTTGGTTTGGCACCACATTTTGACATGATTTTAAAGCTTTTCATTCCATGCAAATTATCCATATTTAGCCTTTTTCAAGTGTGTTTGAGAGTTGCTTGTTTAATGCTTAGGTTTGTGTTTTAACATGTGCATGCGTGTGTGTGTGCTTAGCCTTCATTTTTGGGCACTTTGGCCACTGTTTTAGGCCTATTTAGAGTTGCCTAATTCATGTTTAAGTCCCTCTTTTATTTGGTTTGCATGCTTGCCTTGCATGCTTGCTTGCATGTTTGTATGAGTGCCTTGCATTGTCCATATTGCATGTTAGCCAACATGTCTAGGATTGCATTGCATTGTGCATGCTTGGCCTCTTGAAGTGAGTGTGATAGAGGTTAGGCTTCCTTGTGTGATTATGTGGTTTGCATGCATTTGAAATTGAAAGTGCGCACTCGATTCTTTGGGCTATCATGCATGGAAATGCGTGATTGGTGGTCCGAGAATCAAGGCACATTCTCCCTTGAGTCATTAACATGATAGGGAGTGTGATTGGTGCTTACATAGCTTGAATAGCATTGCCATGCAAGATTCTGCCCTCTGCTGCTGTGAGTTGCAGGTTCTGCAGACATTTTCAGCCGACCGGCAACATTTAGTGCCGACCGGCAATGTATTTGTGGCCGATAGTCTCATTTGCAGCCGATGACCATATCCTTCAGCCGGTGGTGTTCCCTTTCAGCCGGTGGTGATCCCCAGTATTCAGAGAGGCATCTCTGAGGCCTTGGAAGTCTTCAGAGGGGCAAAGCAGGGAAAACAGAGGCAGACTATGCATGGCAGTGCAATTCCGAGCAAATCCCGAGCATGCGCCGCATCTGACCCGCTTCCCGAAGGCTTTACTGTTTTAATTAGATTAATTAATTTGTTAATTTAATTGGTCTGTAATATTTAATTAGCTTGCGTAGTTAATTAACTTGTATGTTCTTTTGGTCCCTCCGAGTGAGGGCAAATCTGTAATAAGTGTGTGTGAGTGGTGTGCATGTCTTCCAACCCCCACTTCTTTCTTCCCTTTTACTTACCTGCTTATGATGGTAGATTAGGGCATATTAAAAATTAGCATACCTTATGCAATGCATGCGTGCATCCATACATTTGTCTTACATGCACCGGGCTCGGTACATCATACAAACTGCATTGTATCTTCAAATCTAACTTGAATACGTGCACCGAATGATTGCATTTCACATGCCATTTTAGGGTTAGCCGAGCCTATCCTAATCGCATTCTGTATGCGATGCATTAGTCACTTAACATGAACTAGGACATGCATGTTTGCTAACTGGTTTATTGTTTTGGCACGGAGTACGATGTAAGTATTTATGCTTTAGCATCTCGCATACGTGTGAATGTTAACATGACAGTAGGCTTACCATGTGGCTAAATGCTTATATGAGATAAACTGTTTGAATGCCTGTGGGTGGAGGTTGGATTGCTTGAGTTGGAAAAACTCGTTGAAATCCGTGTTTTAGCCTACTTGCGAGTAGCAAATTCCGAAGCGCTTTCAAAGCGAACGGATATGCAATGCTTGTTTCCAAATTAGGCAATCTAGTCTATACTTGTTTGCTGTGCGCATAACATAGTAATTCTAGGCTAATAACTGGAACGAGAACACATAACGTTTTTAAAATCGGATATCACGGTTAGTAGAGGCCGGTCTTCGGACCAGGCGAAAGGGGGTGCTCATAGCTGACCTTCCCCGATCGTACCCAAGCTCCCGAGCCAAGACAACTTTGGTGATGACGGACACGTGGCCTTCGGCACCGAGTCAGGGTTTCCTAAATTTCCCATTTTAAAAAAAATATTTAGGTGGCGACTATGCATCTGGCAAAGCAGTCCATGTTTGGCACTTCTTTTCAAAATCTGTTTTTCTCAAAACAATTTGCCAGAGTTGGACTCTTTGGTTCAGATTACGAACCGCAACAAACAAAAAAGGGAAAGTGTCATCCTTGCCCTTGGGGTTATGTCAACCCAATCCATACAGCAAATATAATTCACTTTTAAGTCATTTGATGAATATAATTGAATATTTTAATGGTAAGTTTACCATTATGCCCCCATATATTTTCATAATACCTGGGACAGCCCTTTGGACCGCATCCCATTACTAGTATTACGGGATGCTGTTACATGTTACAAAATGTAAACCGTTGGATCATCCCATGCCACGTGTAGATAATCTGTAAATGGGATGAAATGTTACGCTTCCTCTTTAGATATCTATATAAAGAGGTGAATACTCCCTCATAATTCATTTCATCGATTATCTCTCTCTCTCTCTCTCTCTCTTGGTGGTGCTTTCTCTCTCTCTCTCTCTCTATTGTTTTTATCATTTTATGAAAGCAATATTCTCTATGAATCATTTGAAAGTTATTTTTGATTCATCAGAAGATAGTTTAATTATTCATGACGATGTTGATTTTGCTGAAGGCACATCCGATGTTGATCGTCTGTTTAAGGTTGAAGACGTTAGTAATGTGTTAAGCTTTATATAGATAGAATTCATATATCCATTGCTGGTGCTGCTAATGGTGGCAGTGGCAGCACCTGTTTGGGGTTTGTTCATATCAATGATTTTGCAGATACTTTGTCACACAAGTATGCTATTGTGCCAGTTGCTTTTGGTGATGGTAGTTATGGTTCAACATTCAGTAGAACCTATGACGTTGTTATAAATAGGGATGTTACTAAAAGCCTTTCAAGTTATAGATTAAATTTTAATCTAGAAGATTGTTGGGGATTGAAGGAAGGCATTGGTGTATAAATTAGATACATATTATATTGTAAAATTGAAAAGAAGAATTGATAACAATTACATAATTGCATGCTTGAGCATGCTATTTTAATTTCCAAGTTTAATGTACGCAACCTATGGTTGCTGGTGTTCAGTTTGTACTCTATCTCCTCTAGAGATATATTAATAATATAAAGAGATTGCTTACATCATGCTTACGTAGTTATTCATTTTATTTATTTTATTCCATAATTAAGTTAATGGGCTTGGCCCATATTGTTATTGGGCTGTTACTTTCTCCGCGGCCCATTATATTAAATACTTAGCCTAATAGGCTACGTTGGGCCTTCAGCCCGTCAGGGAAAGTGTCATCCTTGTGCTTGGGGTTATGTTAACCCAGTCCATACAGCCAATATAATTGACTTTTAAGTCATTTGATGAATATAATTGAATATTTCAATGGTAAGTTTACCATTATGCCCCCATATATTTTCATAATACCTGGGACAGCATCCCATTACTATTATTACGGAATGCTGTTACATGTTACAAAATGTAAACCATTGGATCATCCCATGCCACGTGTAGATGATCTGTAAATGGGATGAAATATTACGCTTCCTCTTTAGATATATATATATATATATAAAGAGGTGAATACTCCCTCATAATTCATTTCATCCATTATCTCTCTCTCTCTCTCTCTCTCTTGGTGGTGCTCTCTCTCTATTGTTTTTATCATTTTATAAAAACAATATTCTCTATGAATCATTCGAAAATTATTTTTGATTCATTGGAAAATAGTTTAATTATTCATGACGATGTTCATTTTGCTGAAGGCACATCAGATGTTGATCGTCTGTTTAAGGTTGAAGACATTAGTAATGCTGTTAAGATGCTGTAACGTTCTTCATGAACGTTAATGGAGTTTTCTGTTATGATTACGAGTCAGTAATCAAGATTGTATTAGATTAAGTCTACAAGTAGCATGCGTGAGCACGCGTCACTATGTTGAAGTTCAATGTACGCAACTTTCGTTGCTCTGTTTAAGTTGTACTCTATCTCCTTTGGAGATATATTAATAAAATAAAGAGATTGCTTATGTCATGCTTATGCAGTTACTCATTTTATTATTTTATTCCATAATTAAGTTAATGGGCTTGGCCCATATTATCCTCTTCATACCTGTCTCTAATCTTCCGTTTATTGGATCCACGTTTAAGATACACACCACGTTCCCATGGACCTACAACACGAGATTCTTCTTTCTTTGCATAAGCTATAGCCTCTTCAGGAGTACCTCTCATCTTCTGAAGATGAGGATGTAAACCATTAAAACACTGTTTTGCTTTAACCATAGATGTATTATAATTTTTAAACTGCATAACTCCTTGTAAATGATCATGACTAACTCTCTCGTGTTGCCACACGACATACTATATGTAACAACGCCCGCGGGGGGCCTCGTTACAGTTCGGACTCGATTTTGTTGCGGTTCTCAATCTTGAACCAAAGAGTCCAGATCCGGCAAATCGTTTTGAAGGAAAACAGATTTTTTGAAAGAAGTGCCAAACATGGACTGCTTTGCGGATAATGAGTCGCCACCTAAATATTTTAAAATGGGAAATTTAGGAAACCCTGACTCGGTGCCAAAAGGCCACGTGTCCGTCATCACCAAAGTTGGTTCGGGAACTTGGGTACAATTAGGGAAGGTCACATCGTGAGCACCCCCTCTCGTCCGGTCAAAGACCGGCCTCTACTAACCATGATATCTGCTTTTGAAAACATTGTGAGTTCTTATTCCAGTTATTAGCCTAGGTTACTATGTGATGCTCGCAGCAAACAAGTATAGACTGGGCCGTCTGAATTGGAACAAAACATTTCATGTTTGTTTGTTTGAAAATGGTGTGAAGGTGCTACCCGCAGGTAGGCTAAAATGCGGATTTGCCACCCTCGGGTGGGCTTAGAAAACAGTGATTTTGCCACAATCTAGTGGGCTTAAAACAAACATTCAATGCATTGTCCCAATTCAAATAACTCAACCTCCACCCACAGGCATTCAAGGCAGTTATATCATATAAGCATATAGCCTCATGGCAAGCATGCAATCATGGCAACACTCACACGCATGCAAGTATGCTAAAGCATAACAACTCACCAAGTACTCCAAGCCAAAACAGAAAACTGATTAGAAATCAATGCATGATCCTAAATATACAGCAATGCCTAATGCAACACATGCAAGGATGCAAACTATAGCAAGCTCGGCTATTCTAAATATGGCATATGAGATGCAACAGCTAACATGTATTCAATTTGGAATTGAAATACAATGCAGTTTGCATGATGTGCCGAGCCCGATGCATGCAATACAGATGAATGATGCAAACATGCTGTCATACTGTATGCTAATTGAAATATGCCCTATATCTAACCATTCAAAGCGGGTAAATAAAAGGGAGAAAGAAATGGGGGTTGGAAGACATACATCACACTCACACACCCTTATTACATTTATGCCCTCGCGCAGAGGGTCCGAATGAATAATAATACAGACCCGAATAAAAGAATATACAGTCCGAAATAATACAAATTCTAATTAATTAACAAATTAATTACAAAAGAATTAAAACTGGCGTGCAAGCCGAGGATCGCCTCGCTCGATAGATGTTGCATATTGACCGCTTGGTGCGAAATCCTTTGGGGCATACGATTAGCCTCTGTTTGCAATTTTCTCGAAATGCGTGCGACCTCGAAAAGTTGTTGATTGTTGATTTTCTGCAGCAGAGAGCAGAAAAGGGCATAGCGATGTATTTCACAAATATATGCGTGTCTCGATCCTCGCCACCAATCACGCATATCGATGCATGATGGCCGAGGAGCCGATTCGCACAACTCAATATTGGGATGAATACATATGAATGCTACAATGAAAACCCAACTCCATCATGGATGATCCGGAGTGTCGGCGACTCGGGAATTGAGACCCGTTCCGTTACTCGGAGTACGAAACGTGCCTCGTTTCCCATGTAATATGCATGATATGCATGAAATGCAACTGCTATACAAATCTAGCATGCTCAATGCTTATGACAATGAGATGTCTCGAAATGCGTATCCATAGACACGCAAACCGAGAAAAGCGGAATGACATGCGAAATGCAATGATGGGCTTATACCAACATGGGAGAGCCTCAGCTCACTTACATAGGAAGCCAAAATGATGAAAGGAGGTGCCTCGAAAAGCGTGTCCACTTGACACGCAAACCGAGGCAATGATGTAAAATGCAAAACGGAAGAAATGGAAGGTGCCTCGAAGTGCGTGCCCGCGGGCACGCAAACCGAGGCAATGAGGAAATGAAAATCGGATAAAATTGAACTGCCTCGAAACGCGTGCCCACAGGCGCGCAAACCGAGGCGATGATGAAAGATGAAAATCGGATAAAACCGAAGTGCCTCGAAACGCGTGCCCACAGGTGCGCAAACCGAGGCGATGATGAAAGATGAAAATCGGATAAAACCGAAGTGCCTCGAAACGCGTGCCCACAGGTGCGCAAACCGAGGCGATGATGAAAGATGAAAATCGAATAAAACCGAAGTGCCTCGAAACGCGTGCCCACAGGCGCGCAAACCGAGGCGATGATGAAAGATGAAAATCGGATAAAATCGAAGTGCCTCGAAACGCGTGCCCACAGGCGCGCAAACCGAGGCGATGATGAAATGAAATGAAATGGCATACGGAATGCAACGATGGGCTTACACCGACATGGGAGAGCCTCAGCTCACTCACATAGGAGGCCGTCGGGTAAAAACAAAGCTGCCTCGAAACGCGTGCCCGCGGACACGCAAATCGAGGCAATGATGTAGAAGCATGAAAATGCACATTGGGCTTACGCCGACATGAGAGGGCCTCAACCACACTCACATAGGCTGCCGTAATGATAAGAATGAGGTGCCTCGAAGTGCGTGCCCATTGGCACGCAAACCGAGGCAATGCAAAAATGATGCAAATGGCATGAGAAATGATATGCAAGCATGGCAATGGAATTTCAGCACCTAAATAAAGGGGAAAACAGCCCCGAAACAATTCGAAATAACACTCGAAGCATGCATTCATCCCGAAAATGTGAAATTAAGCCCCGAAATGGCCTATAGCCATGCTATACATGCAAAATATGATCATGGCAGCAAGAACAGTAGCAAGGCAGTCCCAAATGTGGCATTTTTCAGTAACAAACATGGCCAAAATGCAAGCATAGATAGATCAACAATAGCATGCAAAATTAGTGGCCAAAAGAGGGGTATTGAGACAAGTGATATATGAAAACCCCAAATGGACAAACTTTCTTCTACAACATTGAAGATGAGATGAAAATAAACACAATTTCAGAAGACGACATCCTCAAAATCAGAATACAAACATGCTAAAAAAAACCATGCAAAGTAGGCTTCCAAATAGGCTATATCATGAGGCATGCAATGCACACACCAAATGACAAATCTTTCTTCATGAAGTATGTAAAGGGGGTCAAAATAAGACCAAAACCAGTAGGGGTCGAAGTCCCAAAAACAAACACAAATAGGTCAAAAATTGCATGCAAAAAATGGCACACTTGATGAAATTTGAAGGAGGTGGTATATACAATGGCCAAATGAAGTTGAGCCCTTCTACAATGTTGTAGAGGGGCTCAAAATGAGCACAAAACCAGTAGGGGTCGGACCCATGAAAACAAAAGGAAATAGGCCTAAACTAGCATGCAAGATAATGGCATAAAAGCTAGTTATTGAAACAAGTATATCATAGGAGCCTCAAATGAAGTTGAGCCCTTCTACAAAGTTGTAGAGGGGCTCAAAACAAGCACAAAAGCAGTAGGGGTCGGAGCCCCAATTCTCAGCCAAATAGAGTATAGAAATGAATCAAGAAAAAGCCCTAAAAGTTGGTATTGAAGACTTACCGTTGAAGACTTGTCTTTCTTTGATTCTTGGCTCTGATTTGTAGCTTCTCAACCTCTGAAATTCACTTCCTAGCTGCTGGAATGGTAGTAGGGATGGTGAAGCTAGGTGTTGATGAAGAGAAGACCTAGAGACTTGGAAGCTTTTTGAGGTTTTGAGCTATGAAAATGGAGGAATTTGGAGAAGTGTTCTTGAGACCAAATTTTCCAACCTTGAAGAAGGAGAGGGAGGGTCCTTCAAATAGGCAAGAAATGGGGTGTAAAAGGGGAGGGAAAGCACCCAATCTTTCCCTCCCGAAATATCCGGATGCCGGGATATGTTGGAAAATACCCTGACAAATGGACAGCCAGTGGAAGCGAGCCGGCCAGTAATTTAGGAGGTGGCGGCCGGCCACCCACTGTCGGCCGACCACCTACCATGGCCGGCCACCCCAAAAATGAAGTCAACATTTTTGGCCGACCACCATGCCAAGGTGTCCTCCCAAGTGTGTAGAATAAGGCTCGGTGAATTTGGCAACCGAACCATGAGTCACAACATAGAGCTTGAAGGAGAGGCCCAAAAATGAAACCAATAATTGCTGGCCGACCACCATACCAAAGTGTCCTCCTAGATGTGTGCAACAAGGTTCCAAGGCCGGAAATTGGCAACACTGAAGCAGGAGCCACAACATAGAGCTTGAATGAGAGGCCCAAAAATGAAACCAATAATTGCTGGCCGACCACCATACCAAAGTGTCCTCCTAGATGTGTGCAACAAGGTTCCAAGGCCGGAAATTGGCAACACTGAAGCAGGAGCCACAACATAGAGCTTGAATGAGAGGCCCAAAAATGAAACCCACAATTGCTGGCCGACCAGTAGCTTTTAGGGTCCTCCCATGTTCCCTCATCACAAATATGTAACTTTGGTTGGAAGAAAATACCCCCAAGGTGTTCAACATTGGCCCGGAAGTGAGGAAAAGCGGCTCGAGGAGCAAACGCTTATCTGGGATAATTGCTGGCCTCTCACCCCCCAGTGATCTTCCTGATGTTGAAACAGAGGTACTTGCCAAGTTTGAACAAAAACTAATGAGAAATGAACGTTCGGGGCCAAAACCGAGCAAATCGGGATCCCGAAAATGGGCTGCAGGTGCCGGAAGTGGTATTCAGCAGCGAAGTGGGTATCTGCGACCCCAGTGTCCCTCGGAATGACAAAACAGAGGTTCCTGCCAAAAATCAGAGAAAACCGATGCAAAATGAATGCTCGGGACCAAAACCGGGCAGTTTGGGGTCCCGAAAACCGGTTACAGGCACCGAAAGTGGCATACGGCCACGAAGTGGGCATCGGGGGCCCCAGGGTTTCTCGAAATGATAAAACAGAGGTTCCTGCCAGAAACCGGAGAAAGCGGATGCGAAATGAAAGCTCGGGGCCCAAATCACGCAGTTCGGGGTCCCGAAAATGGGTCGCCGGGCACCGGAAGTGGCGTTCGGCTGCGAAGTGGGCATCAGGGGCCCCAGTGTTCCTCGGAACATTAAAACAGAGGTCTCCGCCAAAAATCGGAGAAGTCGGAGATGGTTGGGCGGTCCCGAGCCGAGGCACACAGCCTAACGGCTCCGAAAACCGGGGACCGGGCTCCGAAATGGGCAAAATGGCCTACGGCCACGAAAAGTAGCTCACGGCCACCGGGAGATATTCTACGGGATCACTCCCTTCCCTCAGGAAAGAAAACAGAGAAAATCGAACCTGGTTCGCAAACCGAGACAAGGTAGAGAAGATGGTTCGGAAGTCCGGAGGCAGGGCACGCGGCCGTGACTCTGGGACTTCTGAACAAGCACAGTATGCAACATCACCGAGTGCTCAACCGGTGACGTCTGAGCCTCAAGGTCGGTCAAAAATGGGGTGTCTACACTATACGTCAGCACCAAAAAGCAAAATGGGAATTTCCCCTTCAAAATTTAATGTAAAACACCACCAAGTGGATTGAACTATAGGCATATTAATAATATGCAACACTTTGAAGGGGAAGGGGGGGGGGGGAGAAGAACGGCAACCGGGTCTTGACATGTATAATAGATATGTTTGTTTAATGAAGAGGAAAGCATTCATGGAGAATTATGCAGACGTACACCCTCGTCATCCATGGCAGAATATTCTTTTAGAATATTTATCAAGTGATCCAAATCATAGATCTATTTATTGGATCTACGATCCAGATGGTGGTGAAGGAAAGACTGAATTCTCAAAGGTTTTGGAGGCAAAATATGATTATTTTGTTGTTAAGCCTACTAAGATTGAAAACATGATGTATTATTACGTAGATGATAATACCACAAAGTATGTTTGTGTGGATATTCGTAGAAGAGTACAGTAGAGTCACTATGACGCAATATATGATTTCATAGAGTGTTAAGGGTAAAATGATTCAGAGCACCAAATATAGACCTATTAAGTATAGAGAAATAAAGGAGTTTATCTTCTCATCTTACACATCTTTCATATCTATTATGTGCGTGCCCCATCCTTTTATAAAGAAATATGGGACACTGTTTTTGGGGCACGAGAAAGCATCTCTTCCATTTATTGGATCCACATTTAAGATACACACCATGTGTCCCATGGACTTGCAACATGAGATTCTTCTTTCTTTGCATAAGCTATAGCCTCTTCAGGAGTACCTCTCATCTTCTCAAGATGAGGATGTAAACCATTAAAACACTATTTTGCTTTAACCATAGATGTATTATAATTTTTAATATAATTTAGTAATATATGTCCCAACCTATATTATCTATATAATAAGAGAACATGCTTTTTGAAAATGTCCTAGAGACAATTGTCCTATTAGGACATTTCAACGGTTGAGATGACTTTTAATAATAACATCCAACGCATAAAAATGTATAAACTAATCTAAGAATTTTAGATTCCCGCTTATACCCACGTCCACGTGTTAAACCACGTCCACGCTCTCTCTCTCAAAGCCATCTCTCTCTCTCTGTCCCTCCCTCTTCTATGCTTCTCACCCACGTCCACGCTTCTCTCTCTCTCTCAAAGACCGAAACCCTAGCTCTACACAAGTAACCCACATTTCTCACCCACGTATATATTTATCTCTCTCAATATGTTTGTGTATATTCTGTACGACACCATCTTTGAAACAATCCGATGCTTACCAGACTCACTTCACGATCTCCAACACTTGAAACTTCTGTACAACACCATTCTACGCGATTACCAGACTCTCTTCACGATCATCTTTGCACTCCTACTCTCTCTCATCAAGCCCTTACTCTCTTTCTAGGGTTTCCGATTCTGTACTCCGTTGGTGCCACAGCAACAACGATGACTCAGCCTCAGCTTCTCCATCGGATAAATCATCCTCCGTTAACCGTTGGTGGGACTCGGTGATTCAGGAGGTGTTGAGGAACGCGGTTAAGAAGTTCGATTTATCTCTTTTTGGGGGTTTTCCATCTCTCTCTCTCTCTCCAGAAAGTTCAGTCAGGTGGGTTCTATTTCTCTTCATTCTCAAATGGATCTCTGTTAATGTTTCAACACTCTTTCATAGATTGGATTCTTTGATTTGTGGGTTATCTCTTTTTGGGGGTTTTCCATCTCTCTCTCTCTCTCTCTCTCTCTCTCTCCAGAGAGTTCAGTCAGGTGGGTTCTATTTCTCTTCATTCTTAAATGGATCTGTGTTAATGTTTCGACACTCTTTCATAGATTTAAAAAATTATTAGGGATTTTAAGTTAAAACCCATGTTTGTTTGGATGTGTTTTGAGATGGAAATTGAATTTTTTAGTGTAATTGAACTTTGGTTGGTGATTGGGAAGTGTTTAATTTAATATATAATTCAAAATTTAATCCAGAATTTGGGGAAAGGAATTGGTTTCCCTATGTTTGGTTGTGAAGAAAATCTTCTTCTTTTTTTTTAAAAAAAAAAATCCCTACTGTTTAGTAAATAATTGCTCGAAGCTAAGACTACTGTTTTTCTGTTAATTTGTAAAATAATTTTTAGATTGTTAGTGTTTTAAACTCTGATGGGTGGTTGTGGTGCCCTTCTTTGACCTCAAATTATGATTGGGTTTATTTATTTATTTTTTATTTTAATGTGTAATGCAAAATTCAAGAGAGAACATACATAATTGGGCGAAGAAAGTGCTTTTCCCTCTGTTTGGTTGTCAAGAAAATCTTTTATTTTTCAAAAATCCTACAGTTTAGTGTATGAGAAATCAAAAAAATGAGCTTAATCCTGCTATAGTAATTGTGCAGAACTTAACTGAGTTTGCTTAGCATCTGAAGTGAAACATCTAAAATTTAATTGAAATATCAAATGGAAGATTTTCCCCCTAATTTGTGAGTGCTTAATTGCGCAGGAAAGGACAAGGGAAGAAGCACCCAACGTGGACGATTTTTTCTTTAAAGGAATTGCATGCTGCTACAAACAATTTTAATTATGACAACAAGCTCAGAGAAGGTGGATTTGGCAGTGTTCATTGAAGTAGGCCGTGGGGGTTGTTGCAAAAACCTTAATTCATTTGGCTTTGATGCACTAAAGGAAAGTTTATAAGTTTAATTGGATTTCAGGTAGCTGAAAAGATATTAAACAAGGAGGAGCTGGAATTCTATAAATGGAATGGGGACCTTTCCCAGCTGTTGCAGAATGTGAGGGAGAAGCTGAATCGAGTTGCTGAGGTAGTTCTCTTGGTGCTGTATATATATATATATATATATATCTTTTCCCTCAACATATCTTCTTTTTTGTCCATTTTTATATTGAATAATGTTTTTTTATATAACTACATTGTTATCATGCTGGTTTTTAATACAAAATATGTGGGGGTTCAATCAAAACTGGACTAGGGAGGAGAAGAACCACTATTTGGAAGAAACAGAGAAGTCATTCAAGCTATTGGGAGATATCCTCCGTTTAATACTGTCATGATTCGCTAATAGCGCTGTTGTTGTTGTATACTGCTGTAAGTAATGGCGCAAGCGCATAACATTTGTTCATACGCGAAATGTTTCCTTTTCTTCTTTTCATTACTCGAAATGTTTACTTTTCTTCTTTTCGTCAATGATTTTCATGAATTTACCATTGTGCATAAACAAAACCATTTTATAGCCTTTAGTTTGAGTCTGTATTTTGAGACAATTTAGAGATGTGCACTGGAATATGTATTTTGAGCTACTGGAATATGTGCTCTATTTTGAGACAATTTAGACAATTTAGTCTGTATTTTGAGCTACTGGAATAAGTGCTTGAGTTTATGTATAAGCTGGGTTTCTACTCATTAGTTTATCACCGCATTGTGCTTACGGAAAATTTCAATTATGTTTGTGTCTCCTTAGCACATGTCTAATGTATATGAAGTTTTATACGGCTACAGTTTTGATGCATAATTATTAATAGTTTTCAAAACAGAAAATAAGTTTCCTCCCTTATTATACAGTTTGTGTCTCATTAATAGCAATACAGTTTCACACAGTCGAAATAGAAAATAAGGTTTATACAGTTTTATAAAGTTTTTAAAATTATGCATCCCAAGCCTACCCCCGGTCAGATCGTCACCGTCCACTGCACCGGCTACGGTTACTCGTTCTCTCGCTCTCTCGCTCTCTCGCCAATATATATGTATTTGTGTGTATTATATATGATTCCAATATGTATATAGATTGGGACAATTTTGAGAAGGATATGAAGAAGATTCTGAAATGCCGATGATGCTACTCTCATCTTCTTTTGTTTCTTTTAACTTGCATTCAGAATCAATTTGCATTGGAGCTGGAGTTATTTCAAATATAGTGAACTGATTCTCCAAATTTTGAAGACCCCCATTTTCTTTCCATTCTTTAGATTTTGCATTGGAAACAGTTATCACTGGACCTGGCGATAGTTTTGAAATTTTGTACTCATCTTGAGTGATTATAACACTCTTGAAGTCCATCTCATTTGGCTTATTTGGATTATAATACTCTTGAAGTCCATCTCATTTCGATTCTTAAGATTATGACACTCTTGATTATAACACTCAAGTTCTTTCCCTTATTTGGCTTAGCACCACTAGGTTTAGATCCTGCAATACATTGTCGGCTCACTTTAGTTGTCAAAAAACATGCGTTTGGATGAACTGAAATGTTGATCACAGATTTAAAGGAATGAAAATAATATTAAGCCATTAGAAAGCAATGAAGTTAAAAAACGTAGTTACATTTAACAAAAAAACCAATATAATAACAACCAATAGGGCTGTGTTTGTGTTTCTAAACCAGTATAATAACAAAAAAAAAAAAAAAACTAATTAACAAAAATGTAGTTACATTTAACAAAAATCAATACATATGTTGTCAGTATTATGTTATTTTAATCATATATTTATGGTTTGGGATACTATGACACTGATCAGTGTATCAAGTGTTCACCACAAACTAATGGTAAAAGTGTTGACTTGATCTTTTGTCTGGTGCTACAAACCCTATAAATTTTAACATGATACGTACAAATTATAATTATATTTTGATTCTAATATTATTTATACCGTGCCTTTAGGCATGGGCATACACTAGTATTAAAATATTACAACTTGGGCTGGGTTAACATAACCCCAAGCGCAAGGATGACACATGCCTGACGGCTAGAAGAAACAATGTAGCCTAGTGGGCTGGGCCCATTACATTAACAGTGTATAATATTATATCTATCTTCCGATATCTTCAATGGATCAGGTAAGAAATTAGACATCACTATGACGTGAATCTTCCATTGACTAGCTGCACAAAAAATAGGTTCAAACTTATTGGATTCAATGAACCTATCCTTCAACATCTCTATGCCTCCATAGCTAACATAATCTTTCTTATCCCTCGGAATAGCCATCACATGTTTTTTTCGGTCTTCAATATACCGATAAATAAAATTATGGGTCTTGCCTCTACGTGTACAGAACCAATTACAATTTTGATAAAGATGTCTTGCAAATGTAGATTTGCCCTCGTTACCATCTTCACCGTAAACCCATATGATCTGACGGTTGTCAGGCTCTTCATTAATAAGCCTCTGTACATGAATTTGCCATTCCCTGCAAAAGTCAGGGAATAGTTCAGAATTAGATCTAGTGATACTATCACAATGAATTCTTCTATACTTTGATGGTTCATCATAACGAAGATCATCAGGATCCTCTTCATACCTGTAATGATTACGAGTCAGTAACTAATCTAATAGAGGACAGCACCTTCCTTAGAACAATAGACCTTGTTCTATGAGTCTGAACCAGTAGAACTGGTTAGATGAACAGTCTGAGAACCAAGGAAATCTTTAACAGCACCAAGCCTTTTCACCTTTGCGAAAGAGATGAACCCTTAATAAAGGTCTCTAAGGGTGGAGGAGCTCTTCTCTGCACCAACAATGAAGTATTTCACTTCATTACCAAATATATTTTGCTTAAAGCAAAAAATCTTCAAATATACTAAAACAAAAACGCCTTCCCTGTCTAAGTGGAAAAGGATTACTCATATTTATTATTATTTTATTAGGGAAGGCTGCAAAGAAAGGGAGCGGGGTAATACTAGTGCCTGCTTCCGCATTACCTATATAAAGGCAAATAAAACGGATTTGAAAGGGAACTATAAATTATATTTAATAATAAATAAACAAATCCGTTGAAAAGTAAAATCCTTTATTCAAATAATAATATAATATTACAACTTGGGCTGGGTTAACATAACCCCAAGCACAAGGATGACACATGCCTGATGGCCTGAACAAACAACGTAGCCTTATGGATATGGATTACAATGAATTAAAATAATTCTATCAAATGATATTTTCTCGTAATCAGGAAGCTAATTACTCATTACAACACAATGCACCAAATTTAATTCTCTATACTTAATAGGTCTATATTTGGTGCTCTGAATCATTCTATCCTTAACACTCTCTATGAAATCATATATTGCGTCATATGCTGACGTACACCCTCGTCATCCATGGTAAAATATTCTTTCAGAATATTTATCAAGTGATCCAGATCATAGATCTATTTACTGGATCTACGGTCCAGATGGTGGTGAAGGAAAGACTGAATTGTCAATGGTTTTGGAAGCAAAATATGATTATTTCGTTGTTAAACCTGCTAAGATTGAAAACCCAGCTTCCGTTCTTCCTCTCCCCCTTCCCCTTCAATGTGTTGCATATTATTAATATGCCTATAGTTCAATCCACTTGGTGGTGTTTTAAATTAAATTTTGAAGGGGAAATTCCTATTTTGCTTTTTGGTGCTGACGTACAGTATGCCGTATGGCAACACGAGAGAGTTAGTCATGATCATTTAAAAGGAGTTATACAGTTTAAAAATTATAATACATCTATGGTTAAAGAAAAACAGTGTTTTAATGGTTTACATCCTCATCTTGAGAAGATGAGAGGTAGTCCAGAAGAGGCTATAGCTTATGGAAAGAAACAAGAATCTCGTGTTGTAGGTCCATGGGAACATGGTGTGTATCTTAAACGTGGATCCAATAAACGGAAGATTAGAGACAAGTATGAAGAGGATCCTGATGATCTTCGTTATAATACCACAAAGCATGTTTGTGTGGATATTCCTAGAAGAGTAGAGCAGAGTCACTATGACGCAATATACTCCAACAATGAAGTATTTCACTTCATTACCAAATATATTTTGCTTAAAGCAAAAATCTTCAAATATAGTAAAACAAAAATGCCTTCCCTTTCTAAGTGGAACATGATTACTCATATTTATTATTATTTTATTAGGGAAGGCTACAAAGAAATGGAGCAGGGTCTCGTAATCAGGAAGCTGATTACTCATTACAACACAATGCACCAAATTTAATTCTCTGTACTTAATAGGTCTATATTTGGTGCTTAGAATTATTTTAATTCATCGTAATCCATATCCATAAGGCTACGTTGTTTCTTCAGGCCGTCAAGCATGTGTCATCCTTGTGCTTGGGGTTACGTTAACCTCGCCCAAGTTGTAATATTATATTATTATTTGAATAAAGGAGTTTACTTTTCAACGGATTTGTTTATTTATTATTAAAAATAATTTATAGTTCCGTTTCAAATCCATTTTATTTGCCTTTATATTGGTAATGCGGGAGCGGGCACTAGTATTACCCCACTCCCTTTCTTTGCAGCCTTCCCTAATAAAAAAATAATAAATATAAGCAATCCTGTTCCACTTAGATAGGGAAGGCGTTTTTGTTTTACTATATTTGAAGATTTTTGCTTTAAGCAAAATATATTTGGTAATGAAGTGAAATACTTCATTGTTGGTGCAGAGAAGAGCTCCTCCACCCTTAGAGACCATTATCAAGGGTTCATCTCTTTCACGAAGGTGAAAAGGCCTGGTGCTGTTAAAGATTTCCTTGGTTCTCTGACTGTTCATCTAACCAGTTCTACTGGTTTAGACTCACAGAACAAGGTCTATTGTTCTAAGGAAGGTGTAGTCCTCTATGAGATTGGTGAGCCCTCCATCCCTGGTCAGCATAAGAGAAAGAGGATACAACTCTGTGAAGAAGATTAGAGACAGGTATGAAGAAGACTGTGTGTGTCTTAAACGTGGATCCAATAAACGAAAGATTAGAGACAGGTATGAAGAGGATCTTGATGATCTTCGTTGTGATGAACCATCAAAGTATAGAAGAATTCATTGTGATAGTATCACTAGATCATTGTAATCCATATCCAGCAATAGCTACACTCATTGTACAATCCATCTTATCTTCTCTAGACTTCTTGTATATATTAACAAACCCACCAACTGATGTGTTATACGCACTATGGGTTAACACATAATCAATACTCAAACTATCCAGTTTAATCTGTCTAGTGATCAAAGACTCCTGCTCAACACAAAATGCACCTCTATTCTATTTAGGATCATTAAATATTTCATCTCTATTATGATCAAAATATCTTGTAAAGAACTTCCATTGAATATCGGTGGCCGTATTTGTTTTTATAAAATGATAAAAACAAAAGAGAGAGAGCGAGAGCACCACCAGGAGAGAGAGAGAAGGATGAAATGAATTATGAGAGAGTATTCACCTCTTTATATAGATATCTAAAGAAGGAGTGTATAGTTTCATCCTTCTTATGGAGCATTGACACCTGGCATGAAATGATCCAACGACTCTGTGGATTTTGTAAAGGGGGACACCATCCTGTAATACTATATATGGGATGGTGTTATAGGGGATGTTACAGTCATTTTGAAAATATATGGGGGCATAATGGTAAATTTACCATTAAAATATTCAATTATATTCATTACCTGACTTAAAATTCAATTATATTGGCTATATGGGTTGGACTTAACATAACCCCAAGCGCAAGGATGACACTTTCCCTAACGAGATGAAGGCCCAACGTAGCCTATTGGGCTTAGTATTTAATATAATGGGCTGCGGAGAAAGTAGCAGCCCAATAACAATATGGGTCAAGCCCATTAACTTAATTATGGAAGAAAATAATAAAATGAATAACTGTGTAAGCATGACGTAAACAATCTCTTTATTTTATTAATATATCTCCAAAGGAGATAGAGTACAAACTGAACACCAGCAACTATAGCTGCGTACATTGAAATTGGAAATTACAATAGCATGCTGACGCACGCATAATTATATAATTAGACTAAGACATAATGTTCATTCTAAACATTACGTTAATACGACACCGAATTGCTTTCATTTAGCTTATGCCAAATGTTGGTTAAACTTCCACCACGAAATCTTGAGTATAGATATACTTTGAATTTAATATCTCTAACAATTCACCAAGCTGTACAGTCTCTGAACTAGATACAATGTATACATCATTATGGTATCCATAACCAGCAATAGCTACACTCATTATATGATCCATCTTATCTTCTCTAGACTTCATGTATATATTAACAAACCCACCAACTGATGTGTTATACCCACTATGGGTTAACACACTTCCGTTCTTCAGCCCCCATTCCCCTTCAAAGTGTTGCATATTATTAATATGCCTACAGTTCAATCCACTTGGTGGTGTTTTACATTAAATTTTGAAAGGGAAATTCCCATTTTGCTTTTTGGTGCTGACATACCGTATGCTGTATGGCAACACGAGAGAGTTAGTAATGATCATTTACAAGGAGTTATACAGTTTAAAAATTATAAAACATCTATGGTTAAAGTATGTCTCGGATTTCAAATATTATATATTACAACTGAGTGTGTTTTTGAAATCCGCCAATGAGAATTAAGATTTAATTATTTATTCATATAATATTAAAATATTACAACTTGGGCTGGGTTAACATAACCCCAAGCGCAAGGATGACACATGCTTAACGGCCTGAAGAAACAATGTAGCCTAGTGGGCTGGGCCCATTACATTAATAGTATATAATATTATATCTATCTTCCGATATCTTCAATGGATTAGGTAAGAAATTAGCCATCAATATGATGTGAATCTTCCATTGACTAGCTGAGCAAAAAATAGGTTCAAACTTAATAGATTCAATGAACCTATCCTTCAACATCTCTATGCCTCCATAGCTAACATAATCTTTCTTATCCCTTGGAATATCCGTCACAACATGTTTTTTTGAATCTTCAATATACCGACAAATAAAATTATAGGTCTTGCCTCCACGTATGTAGAACCAATTACAATTTTGGTAAAGATGTCTTGCAAATGTAGATTTGCCCTCGTTACCATCTTCACCATAAACCCATATGATCTGATGGTTGTCAGGTTCTTCATTAGTAAGCCTCTGTACATGAATTTTCCATTCCCTGCAAAAGTCAGGGAATAGTTCAAAATTAGATCTAGTGATACTATCACAATGAATTCTTCTATACTTTGATGGTTCATCATAACGAAGATCATCAGGATCCTCTTCATACCTGTCTCTAATCTTCCGTTTATTGGATCCACGTTTAAGGTACACACCATGTTCCTATGGACCTGCAACATGAGATTCTTCTTTCTTTGCATGAGCTATAGCCTCTTCAGGAGTACCTCTCATCTTCTCAAGATGAGGATGTAAACCATTAAAACACTGTTTTGCTTTAACCATAGATGTTTTATAATTTTTAAACTATATAACTCCTTGTAAATGATCATGACTAACTCTCTCGTGTTGCCATACGACATATTGTAGGTCAGGACCAAAAAGCCAAATGGAAATTTCCCCTTCAAAATTTAATGTGAAACACCACCAAGTGGATTGAACTGTAGGCATATTAATAATATGCAACACTTTGAAGGGGAAGGGGGGGGAAGAACGAGAGCCGGGTTAACGGGCTTGGCCCATATTGTTATTGGGCTGCTATTTTCTCCGCAGCCCACTAGGCTAAGTTGGGCCTTCAGCCCGTCAGGGAATGTGTCATCCTTCTGCTTGGGGTTATGTTAACCCAGCCCATACAGCCAATATAATTGACTTTTAAGTCATTTGATGAATATAATTGAATATTTTATTGGTAAGTTTACCATTATGCCCCCATATATATTCATAATACCTGGGACAGCCCTTGGGACAGACTCCCATTACTAGTATTACGGAAGCCTGTTACATGTCCCAAGAGGTACCCCGTTAGATCATCCCATGCCAGGTGTCAAGGATCCGTAAGTGGGATGAAATGCTACGCTTCGTCTTTAGATATCTATATAAAGAGGTGAATAGTCCATCATAATTCATTTCATCCCCTCTCTCCCTCTCTGGTGGTGCTCTCTCTCTTGTTTTTATCATTTTATAAAAACAATTTTGCTGTGAAGAGAAAACGTTCATATAATATACCTGTGCATCATGTTCAACCTTATACTTTAAATTTTATAATTGGAGGAAATAATATTCAATGTGTTTGCTTTGAGTTTTCTAGATTAAGTTTTTTGAAAACTGAGTTTTTTGGTTTTCGTATTCTTTTGTTTTTAGTGAATATTTTTTAAATTTTGAACATTTTTTTTACTTTTTTAGATGCACCTTAGTTAGAGGTATCTAAAAAGTAAAAAAATAGTGAAAAAATATTTTAAAAAATTAATAAATACATAGAAATACAAAAAATGTACTGAATTCTTGTATTTTTTTCTGTATTTTTGGTATTTAGTGAATTTTTAAAAGATTTTTTTTACAATTTTTTTACTTTTTAGGTGTATTTATGTTAGGCGTGTTTAAAAAGTAAAAAAATTGTTTAAAATATTAAAAAAATTCAGTAAAAACAAAAAAACACGGAAAATAAGAAAGTAGAATTTTCTGAAAAGTGTTTTGAAAAACTGGTAACCAAGCACAGTTTGATTTTCATGAGTTCCAATTTTCAAAAGAAAATTATCATGTAACGAAAGTAGATCTCAGAGGTCATATATATGTTGAAAACGAAGGAACTCATTTTTGGAGGTTATGTTATAGTAATGATGTTACCACTCCTGCAGATATGGTTGAAATGTTTATGAGCAATTCATTGCATGTTAAGCCAGAGTATGAAAGATGTATAGTTTCCATTAAAAATGGAGTACTATGTTCTAATGTTAGTGTTGTTCTTGTTAGAGATCCTTCTACAGGAGATCAAAAAATGTGCAGCACGTTTTTGTGGAAGGTGTCGAAGTATATTAAGAAGGGAAGGTTAAATAACCATGGAAGGTTATTTCTTGTGTTAAGAGGCATAGCTGATATTGCTCAATATAGAGCTGATATGCAAGTGTTATGTTCGTCTTGTTAAGTCATCGCATGTGTGAGCATGCTATTGTAATTTTTAATTTGAAAGTAGGCAACTGTAGTTGTTGGTGTTCAGTTTGTACTCTATCTCCTTTGGAGATATATTAATAAAATAATAAAATGAATAACTATGTAAGCATGATGTAAGCAATCTCTTTATTTTCACCCCGCTCCCTTTCTTTGCAGCCTTCCCTAATAAAATAATAATAAATATGAGTAATCCTGTTCCACTTAGATAGGGAAGACGTTTTTGTTTTACTATATTTGAAGATTTTTGGTTTAAGCAAAATATATTTGGTAATGAAGTGAAATACTTCATTGTTGGTGCAGAGAAGAGCTCATCCACCCTTAGAGACCATTATCAAGGGTTCATCTCTTTTACGAAGGTGAAAAGGCCTGGTGCTGTTAAAGATTTCCTTGGTTCTCAGGCTGTTCATGTAACCAGTTCTACTAGTTCAGACTCACAGAACAAGGTCTATTGTTCTAAGGAAGGTGTAGTCCTCTATGAGATTGGCGAGCCCTCCATCCCTGGTCAGCATAAGAGAAAGGGGATATAACTCTGTGAAGAAGATCCAGACAGTGCTAAAATTGAAGATCCTGACATGTATAATAGATATGTTTGTTTAATGAAGAGGAAAGCATTCATGGGGAATTATGCTGACATACACCCTTGTCATCCTTCTTATGGATCATTGACACCTGGCATGGGATGATCCAACGGTTTCAGAGTCTGGCACGTGTAACACCATCCCGTTCAATCCACTTGGTGGTGTTTTACATTAAATTTTGAAGGGGAAATTCCCATTTTGCCTTTTTGGTGCTGACGTACAATATGCCGTATGGCAACACGAGACAGTTAGTCATGATCATTTATAGAGTTGTATCCTCTTTCTCTTATGCTGACCAGGGATGGAGGGCTCACCAATCTCATAGAGGACTGCACCTTCCTGAGAACAATAGACCCTATTCTGTGAGTCTGAACCAATTGAACTGGTTACATCAACAGTCTGAGAACCAAGGAAATCTTTAACAGCACCAGGCCTTTTCAGCTTCGTGAAAGAGATGAACCCTTGATAATGGTCTCTAAGGGTGGAGGAGCTCTTCTCTGCACCAACAATGAAGTATTTCACTTCATTACCAAATATATTTTGCTTAAAGAAAAAATCTTCAAATATAGTAAAACGAAAATGCCTTCCCTGTCTAAGTGGAACAGGATTACTCATATTTATTATTATTTTATTAGAGAAGGCTGCAAAGAAAGGGAGTGGAACCCGGCTCCCGTTCTTTCCCCCCCTTACCCTTCAAAGTGTTGCATATTACTAATATGCCTCCAGTTCAATCCACCTGGTGGTGTTTTACATTAAATTTTGAAGGGGAAATTCCCATTTTGCTTTTTGGTGCTGACGTACAGTATGCCGTATGGCAACACGAGAGAGTTAGTCATGATCGTTTACAAGGAATTATAGAGTTTTACAATACATTTATGGTTAAAGTAAAACAGTGTTTTAATGGTTTAACATAACCCCAAGCGTAAGGATGACACATTCCCTGATGGGCTGAAGGCCCAACGTAGCCTAGTGGGCTGCGGAGAAAGTAGAAGACTACAATAGAGTCACTATGACACAATATATGATTTCATAGAGAGTGTTAAGGATAGAATGATTCAGAGCACCAAATGCAGACCTATTAAGTACAGAGAATTAAATTTGGTGCATTGTGTTGTAATGAGTAATTAGCTTCCTGATTACGAGAAATTATCATTTCATAGAATTATTTTAATTCATTGTAATCCATATCCATAAGGCTACGTTGTTTCTTCAGGCCGTCAGGCATGTATCATCCTTGCGCTTGGGGTTATGTTAACCCAGCCCAAGTTGTAATATTATATTATTATTTGAATAAAGGAGTTTACTTTTCAACATATTTGTTTATTTATTATTAAATATAATTTATAGTTCCTTTTCAAATCCGTTTTATTTTCCTTTATATGGGTAATGCGGAAGCGGGCACTAGTATTTCCCCGCTCCCTTTCTTTGCAGCTTTTCCTAATAAAATAATAATAAATATGAGTAATCCTGTTCCACTTACACAAGGAAGGCGTTTTTGTTTTATTATACTTGACGATTTTTACTTTACGCAAAATATATTTGGTAATGAAGTGAAATATTTTATTGTTGGTGCAGAGAAGAGCTCCTCTACCGTTAGAGACCATTATCAAGTGTTCATCTCTTTCACGAAGGCAAAAAGGCCTGGTGCTGTTAAAGATTTCGTTCATTCTCAGACTGTTCATCTAAACAGTTCTACTGGTTCAGACTCACAGAACAAGGTCTATCGTTCTAAGGAAGGTGCAGCCCTCTATGAGATTGGTGAGCCCTCCATCCTTGGTCAGCGTAACAGAAAGCGGATACAACTCTGTGAAGAACCCCGCTCCCTTTCTTTGCAGCCTTCCTTAATAAAATAATAATAAAAGTGAGTAATCCGGTTCCATTTAGAGAGGGAAGGCGTTTTTATTTTACTATATTTGAAGATTTTTGCTTTAAGCAAAATATATTTGGTAATGAAGTGAAATACTTCAATGTTGGTGCAGAGAAGAGCTCCTCCACCCTTAAAGACCATTATCAAGGGTTCATCTGTTTCACGGAGGTGAAAAGGCCAGGTGCTGTTAAAGATTTCGTTGGTTCTCAGACTGTTCATCTAACTAGTTCTACTGGTTCAGACTCACAGAACAAGGTCTATTGTTCTAAGGAAGGTGCAGTCCTTTTTGAGATTGGTGAGCCCTCCATCCCTGGTCAACATAAGAGAAAGAGGATACAACTCTTTGAAGAAGATCCTGACAGTGCTAAAATGGAAGATCCTGACATGTACAATAGAAATGTTTGTTTAATGAAGAGGAAAGCATTCATGGAGAATTATGCTGACGTACACCCTCGTCATCCATGGCAGAATGTTCTTTTGGAATATTTATCAAGTGATCCAGATCATAGATCTATTTACTGGATCTACGGTCCAGATGGTGGTGAAGGAAAGACTGAATTCTCAAAGGTTTTGTAGGCAAAATATGATTATTTTGTTCGTAAGTCTACTAAGATTGAAAACATGACGTATTATTACGTAGATGATAATATGACAAAGCATATTTGTGTGGATATTCCAAGAAGAGTACAGCAGAGTCACTATGACACAATATATGATTTCATAGAGAGTGTTAAGGATAGAATGATTCAGAGCACCAAATATAGACCTATTAAGTACAGGGAATTAAATTTGGTGCATTGTGTTGTAATGAGTAATCAGCTTCCTGATTATGAGAAATTATCATTTGATAGAATTATTTTAATTCATTGTAATCCATATCCATAAGGCTACGTTGTTTCTTCAGGCCGTCAGGCATGTGTCATCCTTGTGCTTGGGGTTATGTTAACCCAACCCAAGTTGTAATATTATATTATTATTTGAATAAAGGAGTTTACTTTTCAACGGATTTGTTTATTTATTATTTAATCTAATTTATACTTCCCTTTCAAATCCGTTTTATTTGCCTTTATATAGGTAATGCGGAAGCGGGCACTAGTATTACCCCGCTCCCTTTCTTTGCAGCCTTCCCTAATAAAATAGTAATAAATATGAGTAATCCTATTCCACTTAGACAGGGAAGGCGTTTTTGTTTTACTATATTTGAAGATTTTTGCTTTAAGCAAAATATATTTGGTAATGAAGTGAAATACTTCATTGTTGGTGAAGAGTAGAGCTCCTGCACCCTTAGAGACCATTATCATGGGTTCATCTCTTTCATGAAGGTGAAAAGGCCTAGTGCTGTTAAAGATTTCCTTGGTTCTCAGACTGTTCATCTAACCAGTTCTACTAGTTCAGACTCATAGAGATAATAAAACAATAAGAGTCACAAGAACATCACCCTCCATCCCTGGTTAGCAGAGTCACTATGTTTGTTTAATTTATCAGTATAATTTAAATTTAGTTCTCTATAGTTAATAGGTCTATATTTTGTGTTCTGAGTCATTCTATCCTTAACACTCTCTATGAAATCATATATTGCGTCATAGTGACTTTGTTGTACTCTTCTAGGAATATCCACACAAACATGCTGTCACTCCCCCAACTCACCCCTAAAAGTGTGGGCATGACCCATTCAGAAACGGACATTTAACTTGATATACATAACATACAGGGCCTGAACGGAAGCATTAAACATAAAAAAAAAAATAATAGACAACAATCTCCATTGAGCCATCACTACTATGTCAGGATCACAAACATCATAACAGGAAAATAATATACGGAAACATGCATCGGAGCATCGGTTATATATATATATATATATATGTATATACAGACCCAGCCCTAAGATTGGGTGTATACCAAAAATATTATTTACACGTCATCTGCAGTCGGCAATTAGAGTACAAACCAAAAGCCCAACCAAACTTCACCAAAATGCACGGGCTTCTCCAAGTGCCTGGTTATACTTAGAGTGACAAAAGGGAGACGGGTATCGGGGTTAGGACTGACCTCCCGGTTGATTACCTACAGAATTAGACAAAATACAGAGTGAGCTACGCTCAGTGAATAATAGTAGTTAAACAGTTCAATGCATAACTCAAATTATAATAGATAATAACGCGTACGTAACTACAAAGTTTATATGGTTATTCTGATGTTGTGTTACTTTCAGAACGGCCATCGACCCATAAATAATAGATTGGCCATCGGCCTAGAAATAACAGAATGGCCATTGGCCCAGAAATAACAGAATGACCATCGGCTCAGAAATAACAAAACGGCCATCGGCCCAGAAATAACAGAATGGAATAGTTCCGGAGTGATCCAGATGTATACAATTCCTTCGACGTTTACATTCACACGAACTCCACTTGTCAATATACATGTTATTGCAGTGCCTTACGAAAAATAGAACGTTAATAGCAAATGCATTAACGGTAAATAATGTATGTTGGTTGCACTATTACTCACAGTGTTGTGGCGGAGCGCTAGTTCCTCCCGGAGTGTGCCCTGTCCACATACATAATTCACAAGTTAGTTCTTTTTCCTTATTAAACCATTTTCGGACTCGTTTTACTTTGAACGAATTTACAATTACAAAAAGGCATCAAACACATTTCGACAACATTAGAGGGTTAAGCACCTAAAACGTAGCAACCCGAGTTTTTCAACATGGGCTACATGTGCGGCTGTGAGCCCCGCACGTGCGGCGGTTGGTCCCGCACGTGCGGCTGGGAGGCCCGCACGTGCTTTTCTAGCAGTAGCTAAGCCTCAAAATTTTGCCATTTTCCATACGTGCGGCCATGACTCACGCACATGCGGCAGTGCTTCCAGCACGTGCGGCCATGACCCCCGCACGTACGGCGATTTCTTGTGTTGCACATTCCGAAATTCAACAAAACTCATCTTGGAGGAGGCTCAAAATAGGTAAGTTTTGGCACAATAATTTGGCTCAACATCACATAGTTATGGATCGCAAATTTAATCAAGTCTTCCATATTTCCAAATTTATGTATACAATCCACCCCTCTAAGGTTCTACTCATTTTTGGATCCATTTACACACATACAAATATAGCCATCTAATCATATACTCCAGGCATACAGTTAAGTATTCACATAAGATAATAAGATAACAAGATACCATGATGCAAATTCTTCCGCATATAACTCAATTTAATTCCTAAAACAACCACATAGTAAGTACCACTTTCAAAAAAATTAACACATATAAACCTTCAACATCAACTCTAGCTCTTCCAATTGAAAGGCATGCTTACTCACATCCAAGAAAAAGCTTAATTCAAAGTAAAGTTGGCATACCTTGGTTTAATTCTTTGCAATCCTCTTACTTCCCCAATTTCTCCCCTGAAAAATTTCTCTTCTTCTCTAGCTTTCTTCTCTCAAGAGATATTTGGAGATAATATAAGAGTTATAAATCAAATGTCTAGAGAGCATATATATATACATAAATAAGTGAATGAGGACAAAAATCAATCGTTTAATCATCCCAAATTGAAATTTCACAGAAATGCATATTATTACCTAAAAATTATGCTTATCTCACATATAAAATCAATTTTTGATTTTCAAGCCTCGAAGGCTCTCAATTTTTGATTCGAACACTTTAATTGTGACAGATACTTCCTTATTATTGTAACAACGCCCGCGGGGGACCTCACTAAAGTTCGGACTCGATTTTGTTGCGGTTCTCAATCTTGAACCAAAGAGTCCAAATCCGGCAAATCGTTTTGAAGGAAAACAGATTTTTTGAAAGAAGTGCCAAACATGGACTGCTTTGCGATATGTAGTCGCCACCTAAATATTTTTAAAAATGGGAAATTTAGGAAACCCTGACTCGGTGCCAAAAGGCCACGTGTCCGTCATCACCAAAGTTGGCTCGGGAACTTGGGTACGATTAGGGAAGGTCACATCGTGAGCACCCCCTCTCGCCCGGTCAAAGACCGGCCTCTACTAACCATGATATCTGTTTTTGAAAACTTTGTGAGTTCTTATTCCGGTTATTAGCCTAGATTACTATGTGATGCTCGCAGCAAACAAGTATAGACTGGGCCGTCTGAATTGGAACAAAACATTTCATGTTTGTTTATTTGAAAATTGTGTGAAGGTGCTACCCGCAGGTAGGCTAAAATGCGGATTTGCCACCCTCGGGTGGGCTTAGAAAACAGTGATGTTGCCACTATCTAGTGGGCTTAAAACAAACAGTTAACGCATTGCCCCAAGTCAAATAACTCAACCTCCACCCACAGGCATTCAAGGCAGTTATATCATATAAGCACATAGCCTCATGGCAAGCATGCTATTCATGGCAACACTCACACGCATGCAAGGATGCTAAAGCATAAAACTTACCGAGTACTCCAAGCCAAAACAGAAAACTGATTAGAAATCATGCATGAATCCTAAATATGCTGAAATGCCTAATGCAACACATGCAAAATGCAACTATAGCAAGCTCGGCTATTCTAAATATGGCATATGAGATGCAACAGCTATCAAGTACTCAGCTTAGAATTAAAATACAAATGCAGTTTATATGATGCGCCGAGCCTGGTGCGTGCAAAACAGATGAATGATGCAAATATGCTGTCATACTGTATGCTAATTGAAATATGCCCTATATCTAACCATCATAAGCGGATAAATAAAAGAGAGAAAGAAATGGAGGTTGGAAGACATACATCACACTCACACACCCTTATTACAACATTGCCCTTGCGCAGAGGATCCGAATAAAATAATAATACAGACCCGAATAAAAGAATATTACAGATTTCTAATTAATGTACAGATTAAACTAAGAAAGCTGTAAAGCTGGCATGCAAGCCAGGGGCTGCCTTGCTTCTGATGAATGATGTATGCTGGGCTGCTCTGGTGCGGAAATCCACTGGGATGCCCCAATTAGCCTCTGTTTGCACTGTTTCTCGAAATGCGTGCCGGACTCCGGAAAGTTGTTGATCCTTCATTTTGCTGCAACAGAGAGAAGAAAAAGGGCATAGCAATGTATTTCACGAATATATGCATGCCTCGATCCTCGTGCCATCAATCACGCATATCGATGCATGATGGCCGAGGAATCGGATTGCACAACTCAATATGGGATGAATGCATATGAATGCTACAACAAAACCTAGCTCCATCATGGGTAATCCGGAGTGTCGGTGACTGGGGATTTGAGACACGTTCCGTCACTCGGAGTGCGAAACATACCTCGTTTCCCGTGCAATATGCATGGTATGCATGAAATGTAAGTAACATATATCCTAGCATGCACAATGCTATGCAAATGAGTAACCTCGAAATGCGTGCACACGGGCACGCAAACCGAGGTAATGCATGAAGGCAATCTAAGATACAACCTAGTATGCACAATACGGATGAAAATGAGATGAAAATAAGATGCCTCGAAAAGCGTGCACACAGGCATGCAAACCGAGGCGATGATATGAAATGCAAGCCGGATAAAACCGAAGTTTCTCGAAATGCGCGCCCACAGGCACGCAAACCGAGGCGATGATGAAATGAGAAAATCGGATAAAACCGAAGTGCCTCGAAATGCGTGCCCACAGGCACGCAAACCGAGGCGATGATATGAAAATGGAAATCGGATAAAACCGAAGTGCCTCGAAATACGTGCACACGGGCACGCAAACCGAGGCAATGACAAAATGCAAATCGGATAAAACCGAAGTGCCTCGAAATACGTGTACACAGGCACGCAAACTGAGGCGATGACAAAATGGAAATCGGATAAAACTGAAGTGCCTCGAAATACGTGCACACAGGCACGCAAACCGGGGCGATGACAAAATGGAAATCGGATAAAACCGAAGTGCCTCGAAATGCGTGCACACAGGCACGCAAACCGAGGAAATGCACTAAGGCATGAAATGACATGGAAATGAGATGTAAAATGCAAATTGGGCTTACACTAACATGAGAGAGCCTCAGCCGCACTCACATAAGCTGCCATCGGATAAAAAAGAGCTGCCTCGAAATCGTGCTCAGCACGCAAATCGAGGTGATCTGAAAATGACATGCGAAATGCAAATTGGGCTTATACCAACATGAGAGGGCCTCGGCCGCACTCACATGGGATGCCGATGATGATGAAGCGGAGTGCCTCGAAGTGCGTGCTTGCAGACGCAAAACCGAGGCAATGCATTAAGGCATAAAATGACATGGGAAATGATATGCAAGCATGCAAACCAAATTTCAGCCACTAAATAAAGGGGAAAACAGCCCCGAAATGATACGAAATGACAATCAATGCATGAAATCATCCCGAAATGCAATTCTAAGTGCCCGAAATGGCCTACGGCTATGCTAAACATGCAAAATTGGCACATGAAAGCAAAAACAGTAGCAAGGCAGCCCCAAAAATAGCATCTTTCCAGTACAAAACATGGCCAAATTGTAAGCATAGATATGACAATAATAGCTTGCAAAAATACGGAAAAAGAGAGGATTTACAAAGCAAGTGATATCTACAATGCTCAAACCCAAAAACTCAGTTCTACAACATTAGAGAGGGACTAAAAATATGAATTTTTACAGAAGATGAGATCCCAAAATTCAGTGTGTAGATATACAATACATAGCATGCAAAATAAGGGTCAAAAGAGGTTTATAAAGAGAGGTATCATAAGAAATGACCAAAAAACTTAAGACCCTTAATAAAACTTGAAGAATAGACCAAAATAAGACACTTCACAAGCCTGATGAAGGCTCAAAACAGAGGCTAAGAAAGCCTAACAAAGCATGCGATTTTACGGAAAAATAGAGGAATACAAAGGAAGTACCAAAACCAATCCTCAAATGGACTAAGACCCTTAACAAAGGATGAATGATGGACCAAAATAAGGTATTCTCTAAGCCTTATGAAGGCTGAAATCCGAAGCCAAATGAGTCTAACAAAGCATGCAAAATACGCATAGGACATGGATTCAAAGCAAGTGTATGATAGAGGAGGAAAACATGGTTGAGCCCTTCTTCAATGTTGAATAGGGGCTGAAAATGAGCACAATATCAGTAGGTTGCATACTCCAACTCAGATCACAAATAGGCTAATTAACTCATGCAATTTTACGGTAAAATTGAAGAATTTCAAAGGAAGTGCATGCTAGAGCCACCAAACATGATGGAGCCCTTCTTCAATGTTGAAGGGGGGCTCAAAATAGGCACAAAACCAGTATGGGTCGGAGCCCCAAAAACAAATGCAAATAGGCTAAAAATAGCATGCAAGATTGTGACATACAAGCTAGGTATTGAAACAAGTGTATCAAGGAGACACCAAATGAAGTTGAGCCCTTCTACAAAGTTGTAGAGGGGCTCAAAATAAGCCTAAAACCAGTAGGGGTCAAGGCCCAAAAACTGAAAGGAAATAGGGTAGAAATAGGAAGCAAAATTATGCTACAAAAAGAGATTTGGAGACTTACCCTTGAAGATCCGGTTGTTGCTACCTCTTGGCCTGAATTTGGTGCTTCTTAGCCACTGGAGAACACTTCCTTGTTGCTGGAATGATAGTGGGGATGGTGGAGCTAAGGGTTGATGAAGAGAAGAGCTAGAGACTTGAAGCTTTTTCTTGAGTTTTGGCTATGGAGATGGAGGATTTGGGAGAGGTGTTCTTGAGAGCAAATTTTCCAACCTAGGCAAAGGAGCTGTCCAGCCCTTTAAATAAGGGAGAAAAGGTGTAAAAGGGAGGAGAAGCATCCAAGCTTTCCTCCCAAAATATCCCCCGGATGGGGTGATATTTCAGCAAAAATATCAGACAAATTTCTTGGAAAGCAAGCTGGCCGGCCGGTGGTTTCTGCAAGGTGGCGGCCACCCCACTGTCGGCCGACTGACCACCATGGCCGGCCATGGTCAAAAATGGACAACAAATTTTACGCCGACCACTATAGATTGGTGTCCTCCCAAGTGTGTAGAATAAGGCCCCGGGGTCGAGAATCGCAACTCTGAGCGAGAGTCACAACATAGAGCTTGAAGGAGAGGCTCAAAATGAATCGCACAATTGCGGCCGACCACCAACTTTTAGGGTCCTCCCATGTGTGCAACAAGGTTCCAAGGTCGGAAATTGGCAACACCGGGCGAAGTCACAACATAGAGCTTGAAGGAGAGGCTCAAAAATGAAACTTTGAATTTCGGCCGACCATACATTTTAGGGTCCTCCCATGTCCCCGATCACAGATATGTGGCTTTGGTTGGAAGAAAATACCCTAGGGTGTTCAACATTGGCAGGAAGTGAAAAGCGGGCTCGGAGGAGGAAACCCGATTATCTGGGATAATTGCTAGCCTCCCACCCCAAAGTGATCTTCCTAGTGTTGAAACAGAGGTACCGCCAAATTTGAACAAAAGTAATGAGAAATGAACGCTCGGGGCCAAACCGAGCAATTCGGGATCGAAAATGAAGTGCAAGTCTTAGGAAGTGGCATCTGGCGAAGTGGTATCTGCAACTCCAGTGTCCCTCAGAATGACAAAACAGAGGTTCCTGCCAAAAATCAGAGAAAACTGATGCAAAATGAATGCTCGGGGCCCAAACATCGCGATTCGAGGTCCCGAAAACCGACTACAGGCACCGAAAGTGGCATACGGCCACGAAGTGGGAATCAGAGGCCCCAGTGTTCCTCGGAACTATAAAACAGAGGTGCAAGCCAAAACCGGAGAACTTCCGGAGATGGTTGGGCGGTCCCGAACCAAGGCACACGGCCTGACGGTCCCGAAAACCGGGAACCGGGCTCGGAAATGGGCAAAATGGCCTGCGGCCAGAAAATATAGCTCGCGGCCACTGGGAGATAGTCTACTGGACCACTCCTCTCGGGAAGGAAAAGCGGAGAAAACGAGTGCAGTTCGCAAATCGAGACAAGGCCTGAAGAGAGTTCTAAGTCCGGAGGCGGGCGCCTGGCGACTCTGAGACTTCTGAACAAGCACAGTATGCAACATCACCGAGCGCTCAATCGGTGACGTCTGAGTCTTAAGGTCGGTCAAAAATGGGGTGTCTACAATTATACAAATACGAATCAATATTCATATGCCCTACTTAATTAAACCTCATTTCACATGACATTTTACACGACATTTCAGAGTAAGCAATTAAGTGCATAGAATAAAGGACCGAAAATATATCAGAAACAGATATGAGGGTCGGGTTATTACACATGCTTTGTGGTATTATCATCTACATAATAATACATCATGTTTTCAATCTTAGTAGGCTTAACAACGAAATAATCATATTTTGCCTCCAAAACCTTTGAGAATTCAGTCTTTCCTTCATCACCATCTGGACCGTAGATCCAGTAAATAGATCTATAATCTGGATCACTTGATAAATATTGTAAAAGAATATTCTGCCATGGATGATGAGGTTGTACGTCAGCATAATTCTCCATGAATGCTTTCCTCTTCATTATACAAACATATCTATTATACACGTCAGGATCTTCAATTTTAGCACTGTCAGGATCTTCTTCACAGAGTTGTATCCTCTTTCTCTTATGCTGACCAGGGATGGGGGGCCCACCAATCTCATAGAGGACTGCAGTTTCCTTAGAACAATAGACCTTGTTCTGTGAGTCTGAACCAGTAGAACTGGTTAGATGAACAGTCAGAGAACCAAGGAAATCATTCACAACACCAGGCCTTTTCACCTTCGTGAAAGAGATGAACCCTTGATAATGGTCTCTAAGGGTGAAGGAGCTCTTCTCTGCACCAACAATGAAGTATTTCACTTCATTACCAAATATATTCTTCTTCAAGCAAAAATCTTCAAATATTGTAAAACAAAAACGCCTTCCCTGTCTAAATGGAACATGATTACTCATATTTATTATTATTTTATTAGGGAAGGCTGCAAAGAAAGGGAGCGGGGTAATACTAGTGCCCGCTCCCGCATTACCTATATAAAGGCAAATAAAACGGATTTGAAAGGGAACTATAAATTATATTTAATAATAAATAAACAAATCCGTTGAAAAGTAAACTTCTTTATTCAAATAATAACATAATATTACAACTTGCGCTGGGTTAACATAACCCCAAGCGCAAGGATGACACATGCCTGACGGCCTGAAAGAACAACGTAGCCTTATGGATATGGATTACAATGAATTAACAACTTCCTGATTACAAGAAAATATCGTTTGATAGACCCCGCTCCCTTTCTTTGCTACGTTCCCTAAGAAAATAATAATAAATATGAGTAATCCTGTTCCACTTAGACAGGGAAGGCATTTTTGTTTTACTATATTTGAATATTTTTGCTTTAAGCAAAATATATTTGGTAATGAAGTGAAATACTTCATTGTTTGTGCGGAGAAGAGCTCCTCCACCCTTAGAGACCATTATCAGGGGTTCATCTCTTTCACGAAGGTGAAAAGGCCTGGTGTTGTTAAAGATTTCCTTGGTTCTCAGACTGTTCATCTAACCCGTTTTACTGGTTCAGACTCACAGAACAAGGTCTATTGTTCTAAGGAAGCTGCAGTCCTCTATGGGATTGGTGAGCCCTCCATCCCTAGTCAGCATAAGAGAAAGAGAATACAACTCTGTGAAGAAGATCTTGACAGTGATAAAATTGAAGACCCTGACATGTATAATAGATATGTTTGTTTAATGAAAAGGAAAGCATTCATGGAGAATTATGCTGACGTACACCCTCGTCATCCATGGCAGAATATTCTTTTAGAATATTTATGAAGTGATCCAGTTCATAGATCTATTTACTGGATCTACGGTCCAGATGGCGGAGAAGGAAAGACTGAATTCTCAAAGGTTTTGGTGGCAAAATATGATTATTTTGCTGTTAAGCCTACTAAGATTGAAAACATGATGTATTATTACATAGATGATAATACCACAAAGCATGTTTGTGTGGATATTCCTAGAAGAGTACAGCAAAGTCACTATGACGCAATATATGATTTCGTAGAGAGTGTTAAGGATAGAATGATTCAGAGCACCAAATATAGACCTATTAAGTACAGAGAATTAAATTTGGTGCACTGTGTTGTAATGAGTAATTGGCTGCCTGATTACGAGAAAATATCATTTGATAGAATTATTTTAATTCATTGTAATGCATATCCATAAGGCTACGTTCTTTCTTCAGGCCGTTAGGCATGTGTCATCCTTGTGCTTGGGGTTATGTTAACCCAGCGCAAGGATAGAATGATTCAGAGCACCAAATATAGACATATTAAGTACAGAGAATTACATTTGATGCATTGTGTTGTAATGAGTAATCAGCTTCCTAATTACGAGAAAATATCATTTGATAGAATTATTTTAATTCATTGTAATCCATATCCATAAGGCTACGTAGTTTCTTCAGGCCGTCAGGCATGTGTCATCCTTGCGCTTGGGGTTATGTTTACCCAGCCCAAGTTGTAATATTATATTATTATTTGAATAAAGCAATTTACTTTTCAACGGGTTTGTTTAATTATTGCAAAATAATCATATTTTGCCTCCAAAATCTTTGAGAATTCCGTCTTTCTTGCACCACCATGTGGACCATAGATCTAGTAAATAGATCTATGATCTGGATCACTTGATAAATATTCTAAAAGAATATTCTGCCATGGATGACGAGGGTGTATGTCAAATCCGTTTTATTTTCCTTTATGTAGGTAATGCGGGAGCGGGCACTAGTATTACCCCGCTCCCTTTCTTTGCAACCTTAGTAAAATAATAATAAATATGAGTAATCCTGTTCCTCTTAGACAGGGAAGGCGTTTTTGTTTTACTATATTTGAAGATTTTTGCTTTAAGCAAAATATATTTAGTAATGAAGTGAAATACTTCATTGTTGGTGCAGATAAGAGCTCTTCCACCCTTAGAGACCATTATCAAGGGTTCATCTCTTTCACGAAGGTGAAAAGGCCTAGTGCTGTTAAAGATTTTCCCTTGTTACCATCTTCACCATAAACCCATATGATCTGACGGTTGTCAGGCTCTTCATTAATAAGCCTCTGTACATGAATTTGCCATTCCCTGCAAAAGTGAGGGAATAGTTCAGAATTGGATCTAGTGACAATATCACAATGAATTCTTCTATACTTTGATGGTTCATCATAACGAAGATCATTAGGATGCTCTTCATACCTGTCTCTAATCTTCCGTTTATTGGATCCACGTTTAAGATATACACCATGTTCCCACGAACCTGCAACACGAGATTCTTCTTTCTTTGCATAAGCATCTCACCTTAGATTAAATGATCCAAGCCATTGATAAAATAATTCTTTCTCTTTAGATATCTATATAAAGAGTTATTCTCTCATAAATTATTTCATCCTCCTCTCTCTCTCTGTTGGTGGTGCTCTGCCCTCTCTCCTCCTTTTTGTTTTTATCATTTTATAAAAACAAATTTCACCATGAATTATTGGGAACATAGGCCCAATGATATTCAGTGGGAGATTAAGAAGAGATATTATTATGATTATGTGAAGTCATCTTTTGAGAAGAAGATGAAGATCCTGACTAAGATTTCCGAAGGTATTGAGGGTGATGTTCTTGTTAGCTATGGTGTTATGACAGAGATAATGAAGATGCAGATATTATTGGAGGAACAAGATATTCGTGTTCACATTATTATCAACAGAAAGAATTTTATGTCTCAAGCTCATGAATGTGTATATTCATTCCTGGCATTTGGTTATGATGGTGAAGATTGGAACCTTTGTTCAGAACTAAAGGAAGTACTTTATGAAGATGCTGTATCGTTCTTCATGAACATTAATGGAGTTTTCTATTATGATTATGAGTAAGTAATCAAGATTGTATTAGATTAAGTCTACAAGTAGCATGCGTGAGCATGCGTCACTGCGCTTAAGTTCAATGTATGCAACTTTGCTCTGTTTAAGTTGTACGCTATCTCCTTTGGAGATATATTAATAAAATAAAGCGATAGCTTACGTCATGCTTATGCAGTTATTCATTTTATTATTTTATTCCGTAATTAAGTTAGTGGACTTGGTCCATATTATTATTGGGCTACTACTTTCTCCGTAGCCCATTATATTAAATACTTGGCCCACTAGGCTACGTTGGGCCTTCAGCCCGTTAGAGAAAGTGTCATCCTTGCACTTGGGGTTAATGCTATTGTACCCTAAGCATTAATATTTTAATATTATTTAATAAAAATATTTGCAATTCAATCCCTATAGTTTTGTTAATTACTGGGACAACCCTTGGGACACCATCCCATTACTAGTATTACGGGATGCTGTCCCGCATTACAATCTACGTAATAATACGTCATGTTTCCAATCTTAGTAGGCTTAAGAACAAAATAATCATATTTTGCCTTCAAAACCTTTGAGAATTCAGTCTTTCCTTTACCACCATCTGGACCGTAGATCCAGTAAATAGATTTATGATCTGGATCACTTGATATTACCTGATCCATTGAAGATATCAGAAGATGGATATAATATTATATACTGTTAATGTAATGGGCCCAGCCCACTAGGCTACGTTGTTTCTTCAGGCCGTCAGGCATGTGTCATCCTTGCGCTTGGGGTTATGTTAACCCAGCCCAAGTTGTAATATTTTAATATTATATGAATAAATAATTAAATCTTAATTCTCATTGACGGACTTCAAAAACACGCTCAATTGTAATATATAATATTTGAAATCCGAGACATAGTTGTCTATGTCTACATAAACCCATATGAACAATTTGAGAACCAAGGAAATCTTTAACCGCACCAGGCCTTTTCACCTTCGTGAAAGAGATGAACCCTTGATAATGGTCTCTAAGGGTGGAGGAGCTCTTCTATGCACCAACAATGAAGTATTTCACTTCATTACCAAATATATTTTGCTTAAAGAAGAAATCTTCAAATATAGTAAAACAAAAACGCCTTCCCTGTCTAAGTGGAACAGGATTACTCATATTTATTATTATTTTATTAAGGAAGGCTGCAAAGAAAGGGAGCGGGGAAGAATCTCGTGTTGCAGGTCCATGGGAACAGGGTGTGTATCTTAAACATGGATCCAATAAACAAAAGATTAGAGACAGGTATGAAGAGGATCCTGATGATCTTCGTTATGATGAACCTGCAACACGAGATTCTTCTTTCTTTGCATAAGCTATAGCCTCTTCAACGGTTTCAGAGTCTGGGACATGTAACCCCATCTCGTAATATTATATATGGGATGGTGTCATAGGGGCTGTTACAGTCATTTTGAAAATATATGGGGGCATAATGGTAAACTTACCGTGAAAATATTCAATTATATTCATTACCTGACTTAAAAGTCTATTACATTGGCTATATAGGTTGGGCTTAACATAACCCCAAGCGCAAGGATGACCCAATCCCTGACGGACTAAAGGCCCAACGTAGCCTAATGGGCTGCGGAGAAAGTAGCAGCCCAATAACAATATGGGCCAAGCCCATTAACTTAATCACGGAATAAAATAATAAAATGAATACTGCATAAGCGTGATGTAAGCAATCTCTTTATTTTATTAATATATCTCCAAAGGAGATAGAGTACAAACTGAACACCAGCAACTATAGTTGCGTACATTGAATTAAAATATAATGACGCATGCTCGTGCACGCTACTTGTAGACTTAATCTAATAAATTCTTGATTACTGACTCGTAATCATTACAGTTAACTCCATTAACGTTCACAAAGAACGTTATAGCTTCTTTATCAATAACATGATCTGGATCAAAACAAGCACACCAGTCTTCTCCGTCATAAACATAATATTGCATACCTATAATATCTCTTACAGAGAGAACAAATTTATAATCCTTATAACTCATACGATCCGCCATAACCAGATACCATGAATGCATGTAAACAAATTCATGGGCTTCCTCGTTAAAATCTTCTTTAGATATAACAAGCTGAACTTTAATCTTCTTTTCCGCCAGATAAAACTGAATCTTTGAAATCTCTGATACAACAATGACGCATGCTCACACATGCTACTTGTAGACTTAATCTAATACAATCTTGATTACTGACTCGTAATCATTACAGGTAACTCCACTAACGTTTACAAAGAACGTTACAGCTTCTTTATCAATAACATGATCTGGATCAAAACAAGCACACCAGTCTTCTCCGTCATAAACATGATATTGCATACCTATAATATCTCTTACAGAGAGAACAGATTTATAATCCTTATAACTCATATGATCCGCCATAACCAGATACCATGAATACATGTAAACAAATTCATGGGCTTCCTCGTTAAAATCTTCTTTAGATATAACAAGCTGAACTTTAATCTTCTTTTCCTCTAGGTAAAACTGGATCTTTGAAATCTCTGATAATACCACAAAGCCTAGAAGAGTACAGCAGAGTCACTATGACGTAGTATACAATTTTTCATAGAGAGTGTTAAGGATAGAATGATTTAGAGCACCAAATATAGACCTATTAAGTACAGAGAATTAAATTTGGTGCATTGTGTTGTAATAAGTAATCAGCTTCCTGATTACGAGAAAATATCATTTGATAGAATTATTTAATTCATTGTAATCCATACCCGGCTCCCGTTCTTCCCCCCCTCATTTCCCCTTCAAAGTGTTGCACATTATTAATATGCCTACAGTTCAATCCACTTGGTTGTGTTTTACATTAAATTTTGAAGGGGAAATTCCCATTTTGCTTTTTGGTGCTGATGTACAGTATGCCGTATGACAACACGAGAGAGTTAGTCATGATCATTTACAAGGAGTTATACAGTTTAAAAATTATAATACATCTATGGTTAAAGCAAAACAGTGTTTCAATGGTTTACATCCTCATCTTGAGAAGATGAGAGGTACTCCTGAAGAGGCTATAACTTCTGCAAAGAAAGAAGAATCTCATGTTGCAGGTCCATGGGAACATGGTGTGTATCTTAAACGTGCGGAAGATAAATATAATATTATATATTGTCAATGTAATGGGCCCAGCCCACTAGGCCACGTTGTTTCTTCAGGCCGTCAGGCCTATGTCACCCTTGCCTTAGGGTTATGTTAAAACAACCCAAGTTGTAATATTTTAATATTATATGAATAAATAATTAAAGCTTAATTCTCATTGGCGGATTTCAAAAACACGCTCCCTTTCTTTGCAGCCTTCCCTAATAAAATAATAATAAATAGAAGTAATCCTGTTCTACTTAGACAGGGAAGGCTATTGCAGGTATGCAATATTATGTTTATGATGGAGAAGACTAGTGTGCTTGTTTTGATCCAGATCATGTTATTGATAAAGAAGCTGTAACGTTCTTTGTGAACGTTAATGGAGTTACTTGTAATGATTACGAGTCAGTAATCAAGATTGTATTAGATTAAGTTTACAAGTAGCATGCGTGAGCATGCGTCATTATACTTTAATTCAATGTACGCAATTGTAGTTGCTAGTGTTCAATTTGTACTATATCTCCTTTGGAGATATATTAATAAAATAAAGAGATTGCTTACATCATGCTTATACAGTATTCATTTTATTCCATAATTAAGTTAATGGGCTTGGCCCATATTGTTATTGGGCTGCTACTTTCTTCGCAGCCCATTAGGCTATGTTAGGCCTTCAGCCCGTCAGGGATTGTGTCATCCTTGCGCTTGGGGTTATGTTAAGCCCAACCCATATAGCCAATATAATTGACTTTTAAGTCAGGTAATGAATATAATTGAATATTTTAATGGTAAGTTTACCATTATGCCCCCATATATTTTCAAAATGACTGTAACAGCCCCTGTAACACCATCCCATATATAGTATTACGGGATGTTGTTACATGTCCCAGACTCTGAAACCGTTGGATCATCCCATGCCTGGTGTCAATGATCCATAAGGATGAAATAATATACTTTCTCTTTAGATATCTATATAAAGAGGTGAATACTCCCTCATAAATTATTTCATCCCCCCTCTCTCTCTCTTGTTTTTATCATTTTATAAAAACAATATTTACTATGAATTATTGGGAAGATACGCCCACTGATATCCAATGGGAGATTAAGAAGAAATATTATTATGATTATGTGAAGTCATCATTCGAGAAGAAGATGGATTATCTTAATATCATATGTAGTGATCCTCAATATGATATGAAATGTCCTGTTGTTGTATCAGAGATTTCAAAGATTCAGTTTTATCTGGCGGAAAAGAAGATTAAAGTTCAGCTTGTTATATCTAAAGAAGATTTTAACGAGGAAGCCCATGAATTTGTTTACATGCATTCATGGTATCTGGTTATGGCGGATCGTATGAGTTATAAGGATTATAAATTTGTTCTCTCTGTAAGAGATATTATAGGTATGCAATATTATGTTTATGACGGAGAAGACTGGTGTGCTTGTTTTGATCCAGATCATGTTATTGATAAAGAAGCTATAACGTTCTTTGTGAACGTTAATGGAGTTAACTGTAATGATTACGAGTCAGTAATCAAGAATTTATTAGATTAAGTCTACAAGTAGCGTGCACGAGCATGCGTCATTATATTTTAATTCAATGTACGCAACTATAGTTGCTGGTGTTCAGTTTGTACTCTATCTCCTTTGGAGATATATTAATAAAATAAAGAGATTGCTTACATCACGCTTATGCAGTATTCATTTTATTATTTTATTCCGTGATTAAGTTAATGGGCTTGGCCCATATTGTTATTGGGCTGCTATCTCCTAAGGGTGGATGAGCCCTTCTCTGCACCAACAATGAAGTATTTCACTTCATTGCAAAATATATTTTACTTAAAGCAAAAATCATCAAATATAGTAAAACAAAAACGCCTTCCCTATAGAAGTGGAACAGGATTACTGATATTTATTATTATTTTATTAGGGAAGGCTGCAAAGAAAGGGAGCGGGGTTCAGTTTGTACTCTATCTCCTCGTGAGATATATTAATAAAATAAAGAGATTGCTTACATCATGCTTACACAGTATTCATTTTATTATTTTATTCTATAATTAAGTTAACGGGCTTGCCCCATATTGTTATTGGGCTGATATTTTCTCCACAGCCCATTAGGCTACGTGGGCCCTTCAGCCCGTCAGGGAATGTGTCATCCTTGCGCTTGGGGTTATGTTAAGCCCAACCCATATAGCCAATATAATTGACTTTTAAGTCAGGTAATGAATATAATTGAATATTTTAATGGTGAGTTTACGATTATGCCCCCATATATTTTCAAAATGACTGTAACAGTCCCTGTAACACCATCCCATTACTAGTATTACGGGATGGTGTTACATGTTACAAAATGTAAAAAGTTGGATCATCGCATGCCACGTCTTGATGATCCGTAAGAAGGATGAAACTATATACTTTCTCTTTATATATCTATATAAAGAGGTGAGTACTCTCTCATAATTCCTTTCATCCTTCTCTCTCTCTCTCTCTCTCTCTCTCTCTCTCTCTCTCTCTCTCTTGTTTTTATTATTTTATAAAAACAAGTTTCATTATGAACCATTGGGAGGATATTCCTTATGATATTCAGAAGGATGTTAAAGTTAAATATTATTATGATTATGTTAAAAAAACATTTGTAGATAGATTGAAGAGTTTAAGTTTGATTGTTCACAGAGATAAAGAGGAAGTTGTTAATGAAATTGTTAAATTTTAGGCGAAGTTTGCAGATAAAGAAGTTAGATGTTATATGGTTATTGACAGATATAACATGGTTTCTGGTGCTGATGAGTACTCGTATTTACATTATAAGAAGATGTTTCATGAAGGGAAGATGGACTATACAGATTATACAGCTTCATTTGTTGTATCTGCGTTAGTGGCTGGTAGATATTATGTCTATGGTGGAGATGAGTATAGTGGACTACATGTAATGTTCAAGATTATTTGGAGGAATCTTCAGTGACGTTTTTAATTAATCGTAAAGGAGTTTATTGTTATGATTACGAGTCAGTAATCAATATTGTATTAGATTATGTCTACAAGTAGCATGCGTGAGCATGCGTCATTATATGTTAATTCAAAGTATGCAACCTATGGTTGTTGGCGTTCAGTTTGTACTCTATCTCCTTTGGAGATATATTAATAAAATAGAGAGATTGCTTACATCATGCTTACGCAGTATTCATTTTACGCAGTATTCGTAAAGGAGTTTATTGTTATGATTACGAGTCAGTAATCAATATTGTATTAGATTATGTCTACAAGTAGCATGCGTGAGCATGCGTCATTATATGTTAATTCAAAGTATGCAGCCTATGGTTGCTGGTGTTCAGTTTGTACTCTATCTCCTCTGGAGATATATTAATAAAATAGAGAGATTGCTTACATCATGCTTACACAGTATTCATTTTATTATTTTATTCCATAATTAAGTTAATGGGCTTGGCCCATATTGTTATTACCCCGCTCCCTTTCTTTGCAGCCTTCCCAAATAAAATAATAATAAATATGAGTAATCATGTTCCACTTAGACAGGGAAGGCGTTTTTGTTTTACTGTATTTGAATATTTTTGCTTTAAGCAAAATATATTTGGTAATGAAGTAAAATACTTCATTGTTTGTGCGGAGAAGAGCTCCTCCACTCTTAGAGACCATTACCAATGGTTCATCTCCTTCATGAAGGTGAAAAGGCCTGGTATTGTTAAAGATTTCCTTGGTTCTCAGACTGCTCATCTAACCAGTTCTATTGGTTCAGACTCACAGAACAAGGTCTATTGTTCTAAGGAAGCTGGAGTCCTCTATTAGATTGGTGAGCCCTCCATCCCTGGTCAGCATAAGAGAAAGAGGATACAACTCTGTGAAGAAGATCTTGACCATGCAAAAATTGAAGATCCTGACATGTATAATAGATATATTCGTTTAATGAAGAGGAAACCATTCGTGGAGAATTATGCTAACGTACACCCTCGTCATCCATGGCAAAATATTCTTTTAGAATATTTATCAAGTGATCAAGTTCATAGATCTATTTACTGGACTGACGGTCCAGATGGTGGTGAAGGAAAGATTGAATTCTCAAAGGTTTTGGAAGCAAAATATGATTATTTTGTTGTTAAGCCTACTAAGATTGAAAACATGATGTATTATTACGTATATGATAATACCACAAAGCATGTTTGTGTGGATATTCCTAGAAGAGTACAGCAGAGTCACTATGACGCAATATATGATTTCATAGAGAGTGTTAAGGATAGAATGATTCAGAGCACCAAATATAGACCTATTAAGTATAGAGAATTAAATTTGGTGCATTGTGTTGTAATGAGTAGTCAGCTTCCTGATTACAAGAAAATATCATTTGATAGAATTATTTTAATTCATTGTAATCCATATCCATAAGGCTACGTTGTTTCTTCAGGCCATCGGGCATGTGTCATCCTTGCGCTTGGGGTTATGTTAACCCAGCCCAAGTTGTAATATTATATTATTATTTGAATAAAGGAGTTCACTTTTCAACGAATTTGTTTATTTACTATTAAATATAATTTATAGTTCCCTTTCAAATCCGTTTTATTTGCCTTTATATAGGTAATGCGGGGGCGGGCACTAGTATTACCCCGCTCTCTTTCTTTGCAGCCTTCCCTAATAAAATAATAATAAATATGAGTAATCCTGTTCCATTGAGACACGAATGGCATTTTTGTTATACTATATTTGCAGATTTTTGCTTTAAGCAAAATATATTTGGTAATGAAGTCAAATACTTCATTGTTAGTGCACAGAAAAGCTCCTTCACCCTTAGAGAACATTATCAAGGGTTCATCTCTTTCACGAAGGCGAAAAGGCCTGGTGCTGTTAAAGTTTTCCTTAGTTCTCAGACTGTTCATCTAACCAGTTCTACTGGTTCAGACTCACAGAACAAGGTCTATTGTTCTAAGGAAGGTGTCGTCCTTTATGAGATTGGTGAGCCCTCCATCCTTGGTCAGCATAAGAGAAAGAGGATACAACTCTGTGAAGAAGATCCTAACAGTGCTTAAATTGAAAATCCTGACATGTATAATAGATATGTTTGTTTAATGAAGAGGAAAGCATTCATGGGGAATTATGCTGACGTACACCCTCGTCATCCATGGAAAAATATTCTTTTAGAATATTTATCAAGTGATCCAGATCATAGATCTATTTACTGGATCTTCGGTCCAGATGGTGGTGAAGGAAAGACTGAATTCTCAAAGGTTTTGGAGGCAAAATATGATTATTTTGTTGTTAAGCCTACTAAGATTGAAAACATGATGTATTATTACGTAGATGATAATACCACAAAGCATGTTTGTGTGGATATTCCTAGAATAGTACAGCAGAGTCACTATGACGCAATATATGATTTCATAGAGAGTGTTAAGGATAGAATGATTCAGAGCACCAAATATAGACCTAGTAAGTACAAAGAATTAAATTTGGTGCATTGTGTTGTAATGAGTAATCAGTTTCTTGATTACAAGAAAATACCATTTGATAGAATTATTTTAATTCATTGTAATCCATATCCATAAGGCTACGTTGTTTCTTCAGGCTGTCAGGCATGTGTCATCCTTGCGCTTGGGGTTATGTTTGCCCAGCCCAAGTTGTAATATTATATTATTATTTGAATAAAGGAGTTCACTTTTCAACGGATTTGTTTATTTATTATTAGTATATCTCCAGAGGAGATACAAACTGAACACTTGCAACCATAAGTTGTGTACATTAAACTTGGAAATTAAAATAGCATGCTGACGCATGCAATTATGTAGTTGTTATCAATTCTTCTTTTCCATTTTACAATATAATATGTATCTAATATATACACCAATGCCTTCCTTCAATCCCCAACATTCTTCTAGATTAAAATTTAATCTATAACTTGAAAGGCTTTTAGTAACATCCCTACCTATAACAACATCGTAGGTTCCACTGAACATTGAACCATAACTACCATCACCAAAAGCCACTAGCAAAATAGCATACTTATGTGACAAAGTATTCGCAAAACCATTGATATGAACAAACCCCAAACGAGTGCTGCCACTACCACCATTAGCAGCACCAGTAATGGATATATGAATTCTTTCTATAAAAAGCTTAACAGCATTACTAACGTCTTCAACCTTAAACAGACGATCAACATCTAATGTGCCTTCAACAAAATGAACATCGTCATGAATAATTAAACTATCTTCCAATGAATCAAAAATAACTTTTGAATGATCATAAAGAATATTGTTTATATAAAATGATAAAAACAATAGAAAGAGAGAGAGAGCACCACCAAGAGAGAGAGAGAGAGAGAGAGAGAGAGAGATAATGGATGAAATGAATTATGAGGGAGTGTTCACCTCTTTATATAGATATCTAAAGAGGAAGCGTAACATTTCATACCATTTACGGATCATCTACACGTGGCATGGGATGATCCAACGGTTTACATTTTGTAGCATGTAACAGCATCCTGTCCACCCCTTTTCCCTTCAAAGTGTTGCATATTATTAATATGCCTACAGTTTAATCCACTTGGTGGTGTTTTACATTAAATTTTGAAGGGGAAATTCCCATTTTGCTTTTTGGTGCTGGCGTACAGTATGCCGTATGGCAACACAAGAGAGTTAGTCATGATCATTTACAAGGAGTTATACAGTTTAAAAATTATAATACATCTATGGCTAAAGCAAAACAGTGTTTTAATGGTTTACATCCTCATCTTGAGAAGATGACAGGTACTCCTGAAGAGGCTATAGCTGATGCAAAGAAAGAAGAATCTCGTGTTGCAGGTCCATGGGAACATGGTGTGTATCTTAAATGTGGATCCAATAAACGAAAGATTAGAGACAGGTGTGAAGAGGATCCTAATGATCTTCATTATGATGAACCATCAAAGTATAGAAGAATTCATTGTGATAGTATCATTAGATCTATTCTTCCGATATCTATCTTCCGATATGAATAGATTTAGAACAGTTTAAGGATATTAATACATCATCTCCAAAGGAGATAGTGTACAGCTTAAACAGAGCAACTAAAGTTGCGTACATTGAACTTAAACACAGTGATGCATGCTCACGCATGCTACTTGTAGACTTAATCTAATACAATCTTGATTACTGACTCGTAATCATAACAAAAAAACTCCATTAACGTTCATGACGAACGTTACAGCATCTTCATAAAGTACTTCCTTCAGTTCTGAACAAACGTTCCAATCTTCACCATCATAAACATAATAACGTCCTTCAGCAAGATCTCCAATAGATCTAGTAGATCTATAATCTTTGTAATCAATGCGATGAGCCATAACCAAATGCCAGGAATGAATATATACATATTCATGAGCTTCAGACATAAAATTCTTTCTGTCGATAATAATCTGAACACGAATATCTTGTTCCTCCAATAATATCTACATCTTCATTATCACTGTTATAACACCATAGCTAACAAGAACATCACCCTCAGTACCTTCGGAAATCTTAGTCAGGATCTTCATCTTCTTCTCAAAAGATGACTTCACATAATCATAATAATATCTCTTCTTAATCTCCCACTGAATATCATTGGGCATATGTTCCCAATAATTCATAGTGAAATTTGTTTTTATAAAATGATAAAAACAAAAAGGAGGAGAGAGGGCAAAGCACCACCACCAGAGAGAGAGAGGAGGATGAAATAATTTATGAGAGAATAACTCTTTATATAGATATCTAAAGAGAAAGAAATATTTCATCAACGGCTTGAGAATTCAGTCTTTCCTTCACCACCATCTGGACCGTAGATCCAGTAAATAGATCTATGATCTGGATCACTTGATAAATATTCTAAAAGAATATTCTGCCATGGATGACGAGGTATGCGTCGGCATATGGCCTTAATATATGATTTAATAACGACCGAAATTCTTTCCTCCGCTTCGGCGAGGAGTGGCCTCAGCGGACTTTTGGGGTTTCCAGCAAATTTTCAGACGGCCTGAGATTCTGGGAGTTGTGATTCTCCGCCGGCGGGGAGTTTACGCCGAGGACGACTTTGTTGATCTGGCGCTCGGCGCAAGATTTGGCGCCGAGCGTGGTCGCTGAGTAAGGTTGATTCGAAGCATGTGGACTCATTTTGATGTTCTTCTTAGTGTATTTGAAATGTTCTTATCTTATTTTGGGATATGGATTGAGATGATAAGATGAGGGTAAAGTAAGATTGAACCAAAACCTTAATTTGAGTAATTCATTTACGACCAACCGTCACTCTTTTGACCTTTTCTTTTCCACACTTTGAATTTGGATGTGAGGTTAGAAGCATTGGAAAGCTTATCTCCGGGGCTTCAATTTGACCACAAGAATGACCTAAAACGGAGTCGAATGAGAGAATTATACCTGTTCAAAGTTTTGGAATACGTGTGAAACAGTCCGCTCGAGCGGGAATTTCACGCTCGAGCGGAGATTACGGGACAGCAGTTTTTAAACCAGATTTTTGGATCATTTCTTCCATTTTCCTTTTCCTTCTTCTCTTTTCTCTCTAGGTCCGAAAACCCTAGAGGTTTGATCCCCAAATACTTCCTTTTCCTTAGATTTGAGCTAGATTTTCCACCAAGGAAAGAAGAAGAAGTGAAGATCAACTTTTCCAACCGATTAGATTTTGGGATTTCGAGAGGTTGCGTTCAACCTAGCTTCTTTGCTTCTAATTTCGAGGTAAGGGTTCTCTTAGCCTTGAATGTTTATGATTCGAAGTGATTTCGTTGGTACCTTGAGATTTTGGTGACATTTTGGAATCTTGAGTTAATTATGGGCTAGGGACACTTATGGTTTAATGTTTATGCACAATTGGGGCTTCCACTCTACTTCTCAAAGGATGTTGAATGTTTTAGCATATTGGCATATAGTAATTGTTGATTTGGTGATTTCACTAAGAAAAGAGAAGAAACCCCCAATTTCCTTGGAAACCCTAAGTTGATTAGTGTTGATAATCAATGTATTGGCTCAAGTGGAAGGTAGAGTAACGAAATTTAAGTGTTGAATGATATGTATTCAAGTTGAATTAGAATTTGGAAATGTTTGAAAGCTATGTTTAGAATTGCAAATGAATTTGTTATAAATGTTGGAATTTATGCTATCATGTAAAGGGAAAATTAGAGAAATCATCTAATTAAGGATATAGATGATATGAACTTGGTTTTAGAATGATAAAATAGGATTCAAGGATTTATTGTGAATTATGTAAGGTCGTAAATTGTATTGATGAACCAAGTGATGTTGATTATGTTGGATAATGTTGTATTGAATAATAGTGGCAATTAAATGGTGTTGTATTATGATGAATTGTGTAGGGTCAATTCTGAGGCGGACCAAGCGTCTAATCACTGTGAGTAATAGTACTCCATACGTACATTATTTCCCATTAATAATCATTGTTAATAACATTTTGTTCTCCGTGGAAATATGGTGACATGTATGTGGATTGAGGATTGATGTAACCTATGTGAACGTGGAAAGAGTTGGCCTTATTAGGTGTTTCGTCTGAGTTCACGATTATGGGTAATGTACTACTCTAAAAGTTATGTATGATGTCGCATAATAAAGGGAGAAGAGTTATTAAGATGATGGACTTAAGTGAACAAAAAGGGTAGTGGAAATGTTGTTTTGATTAATTGGGATTACTTACTATTGGCAACATTATTAATGTTCTCTTGTCCGTAAACTATCTCGCATTGATTTGTGGTGAACAAGAGAAACAATAAGGCTCATGTATTACGACTCATACATTTTGTCGGTGATGAGGCGATTATGCCTATGTGTAATAAGCCATGAGATGATTTGTGTATCCTATGGTGCGACCATGTTCATATGAATTTGAGGCATTACGTATTAAGCGAAAAATATGGAAATGTAATAATAAAAAGGTTTACGTATATATTAGTATGCGTTACGGGCGAAAAGGTCATTACGGGCGAAAGCCTATTCGGATATTTACGGGCGATGGCCGCTCATACGCTTTATGCATTCCGTCACGCTTTATGCGTTCTGTTATACGGGCTTAAAGTCGCTTTGTTAAAGAAAAGCTGGACCCATGTTGTTTGAGATATATTTACGTAACGTAGTTAATCATATACTTCGATTATATACTTTATTGTTTGGGTTGAACATTACATGATTTACGTACTATTATTCATCGAGCTTGACTCACTTTATTTTGTGTCATTTACTGTAGGCACTCAACACGGAGGTCAACCTTAACTTTGTGGCTTCCGTTACAGTTGCCAAGCCTTGGGTGTCTAAGCCGTTAGATGTTGACCGTTTAAGTTTGGAGTTTTATTAAGTTTTAATTTATACCTAAGTGTTTATTAAGCTTGATGTATATGTATATGTATTTAGCTATCTCGGATATCGTCAATGTATATTTATACGCTTTATGTTACATGCGTGATCTGGCATAGTAGTGGTAGCTCAATGGATATTATTTTATACTATTATATCATATTAAATGCTTCCGTTCAGGCCCCGTAGATATTATTTATCAGGTTTGGTGTTTATGGTCGGATGGGTCATGCCCAAATTTTTAGGGGGGGGTTTGGGGCGTGATGTGGTATCGAGCACGAGTTGCTATCTCACACACGGATCCATTGAAAGAGGATGTCTAGAAAAGACTTAGGCTTGATGCGTGACATCCTTAGTGCATATGAAAAGACTGATAGCAACGTTAAGAGTAATTTGTTTACGTTAACGATTATGAACCATGTTTATTATACCTCTCATGTCTATTATACTGAAATGGTTGATTTTTGAAAAGCCTGTTACGATGACATTATGGTTGTTACGCTATGATACTCGTTTTGCTTATGATATGATATGATAAGACTTATTGACTTACGGTGTGGAGCAAAGTGTCTGGAACTAAGTGCTACACTTTAGTGGGAGCCACCTCTAGAATCCGTCTGAGCCACCTCTTGAGTCCATACGCATTTACGTATGCATTACGTATGTTTCGATATATACGTGCAAAGGGCTATCTCGTGCCAAGGGCTATCTGCCGCAAGGCTATCTGGTTTGAAGGCCAATTTGATAGTCTGGGCCAACATGCCAATCTGTTAAAATTGTATAAGTATTTGTGGCACCCTTAATTTCTATGGCCCTCGCCTGTAACAATACCGTGGCCTTTCGCCCTGGGGTAACAATACCGTGGTCATTGGTATCAACTTTGTGGTCTTCGACCTACATTTGTGGTCTTCGGACCTACATTGTTGTGGTCATTAGACCTACCTGTTGTGGTCTTCGGACCTACCTGTTGTGGTCATTAGACCTACCTGTTGTGGTCTTCGGACCTACCTGTTGTGGTCATTAGACCTACCTGTTGTGGTCTTCGGACCTACCTGTTGTGGTCATTAGACCTACCTGTTGTGGTCATTAGACCTACCTGTTGTGGTCTTCGGACCTACCTGCTGTGGTCTTCGGACCTACCTGATCTGATAGTTAGCCATATATGATCTTATGCAAAATTTAAATATGAATATAATTATGAGCATGTATCTGAATCTGTTTCAGTTGTCATAAATTGCTTAAACACTAAGTATGAAAGATTTAGTTATGATATAGTGATGTCTTTCTTGTTATGGTATTGTTTAGACCTATGATTTAAAAAGGTATTGTTATATGTATTTTGATAAGTTGTGTTGTGGATAATAGTTGGACTCATGTAAGAAGTGACTTATTCTATTCTGTTAAGTGCACGAAATGACATGATATGACAAGCACTGCTTCATTTTCTGATACGTTATGTTACGAATTAAGGAATGATGATTCATGTATGTAAGAGTATTAAGGGCCCTTGCCCGGGGGTAAAAATACCGTGGTATAAGTATGTTACAAGATATCTCTCGCCACCAACGGTCTTGTTCGGGTGGAATATGATCAAGTATACGTTCTGATTTTTGTTTCCGATTTAAGTATAACTAAGAACACGTATGAATATGCTTGAGTTATCTGTTAGGTTTATGCTATGTCATCACATGATGGGAATTGATAATGTCAAATGAATGCAGTTCATGTGTGATCGGGATTTGTTTATAGACTTTGTGAATTGTGATACATGAGATTTATTAAAAAAAAAGGGGAAAAAGAGAAGCAGCTATTGACTACTTTGAAGTGTAAGTAGATAACCTACCGTAAGAATTAAAATCCTGTCTTCGTACATTAAGTGACTTAAGATTAAGAAAACATTCCTGTGAAATGCTTATGTGTAAACTATGTTAATGTTAGATATTGCAAAATTTTCTTCTATCACCTATATGGAGGTTGTGATGTGAATTATTCCGCTTGATATTGAAGATTTCGATGAAAACAAATGGATTTGAGAATATTTCCTTTTGCTAATTGCAAAATGATTGACTACCGCATTGAGTAGAATTACGTTTTATTAAGAATTATGAATTTTGATGTTATGAAATCAAATTACTCCTCTGTTATACTATTGCATATGTTTTGACACTATAGAATCTGGAAGGATGTGATTCTTATAGTTCTTGATTTATGATCCTATGAATGAACTGGTAGAATTCTGAGCGAGGAATAGCGGAAACCCTATTTATGTTAACTGATTGAGCCAAATGGCTGGACTCTAAATTCTGTATGACCGTTTGCTGACCCTCGATAATTACAAGTGGTGAATACGAAACCATGTGATTGACCTCGTGTTTTCCAGTAAGAAAAAGAAGAATTGTTTGAATGATAGAGAAAAAAAAGGGTGTTACCTACGATTAGGAATGATTAGTCAAGTATGATTTTGAATTCAATTTACGGCCTTGTTTTGATAATTGTCTTTGTTATTTAGATTCCCACATATGACGTAATTAGGTGTCTATAATGGGGATTCTTCTTCCCACGTTGATTTTGTTAAAAAGTAGAGAAGGTGGGTTAAATCTATAATGATGTGATTTTGATATGTTTTCGTAAATGGAAGATATGGTACCTCTCAGGCAGGCAGAACCTTATTTGATAGAGTCTAAGATCTGATTCAATGCTGCCTAATCGGATTTGAGTCTAACCATGTAATTAAGTTACTTGGGAACTACGTCATGGTCAGGGACCACCGAGTAAATGCATTAGAAGATAAGTTCGAACATGTACTCTCTAATTAAAATTGTGTATGAAACTATTACAGCTGGGCTGACTTAGTTAGAGACTTTGTGGAGGGTACTTTCATTACGAGGGAACTTAACGCATGCTAAGGGAACTCATTTCGCATAATTGAACAAGGAATTTGAAACTTTAAAGGTTTCATTATCTGAAATTGATCATGTATCTGTGACCAGCATATTTCTTATGTAATCTTAGGTATGTTTACGAGATTTCCATTTTGGGAATGCTTAACGGATTGAATTGTATCCCATATGTTTTATGTATGATCCTCTATATTTGTATCCAAGTCCTCTTTCGCCTAGAAAGAAATAAGGATTGAGAAGAAAAGAAGTAAATGAGAAAGTGAAAAGGGTGTAGAGATTTTAAAGTTTAAGGTATGTTTGAATGTTTGATTGACCTCTCTTGAAGTTGAGTAGGGGCCTCTATGTGAGTGTCTTTAAGAAGTAATTGTATGATGGTCCTCACTATTCTATGTTTTAGTTTCAATGAAATAAAGAGTTGGTGATGCCGCTAATTGAAGTGCGATTGAATTTTGGTGATGGACCGTACAATGTGAATTGTCTTTGAAATTGAGAAGTTGTTATGGGCCTTGGGATTATAATTGGTTAGTGTTGTTCCTCGTTGGAATTTTGATGCGTATATGTTGATCGAAAGTATTTGTAATCCTTTTCTATCCCAAGTGTGGATCGAGTTTTGGAGCCTTACAGGGTGTGTTTCTGCATATGTTTGTCCTATTTTCTATTTGGTTTTCTCAATTTCGAGGACGAAATTTTTGTAAGGAGGGAAGGATGTAACGACCCAGAAATTCTTTCCTCCGCTCGAGCGGAGGGGTGGGCGCTCGAGCGGGCTTTTGGGGGTTCCAGCAAATTTTTAGACGGCCTGGGGTTCTGGGGGTTGTGGTTCTTCGCTCGCGCGGGGGAGTTTACGCCTTTCAGCGACGACTTTGTTGGTCTGGCTCGGCGCAAGATTTGGGCGCTCGGCGGTCGCCTGAGTAAGGTTGATTCTGAAGCATGTGGACTCATTTTTGATGTTCTTCTTAGTGTATTTGAAATGTTCTTATCTTATTTTGGGATATGGATTGAGATGATAAGATGAGGGTAAAGTAAGATTGAACCAAAAACCTTAATTTGAGTAATTCATTTACGACCAACCGTCACTCTTTTGACCTTTTCTTTTTCCACACTTTGAATTTGGATGTGAGGTTAGAAGCATTGGAAAGCTTATCTCCGGGGCTTCAATTTGACCACAAGAATGACCTAAAACGGAGTCCGAATGAGAGAATTATACCTGTTCAAAGTTTTGGAATCTGTGCAGAAACCAGGCCCGCTGGAGGGGGAATTTCTACGCTCGAGCGGAGATTACGGGACAACAGTTTTTAAACCAGATTTTTGGATCATTTCTTCCATTTTCCTTTTCCCTTCTTCTCTTTTCTCTCTAGGTCCGAAAACCCTAGAGGTTTGATCCCCAAATACTTCCTTTTTCCTTAGATTTGAGCTAGATTTTCCACCAAGGAAAGAAGAAGAAGTGAAGATCAACTTTTCCAACCGATTAGATTTTGGGATTTCGAGAGGTTGCGTTCAACCTAGCTTCTTTGCTTCTAATTTCGAGGTAAGGGGTTCTCTTAGCCTTGAATGTTTATGATTCGAAGTGATTTCGTTGGTACCTTGAGATTTTGGTGACATTTTGGAATCTTGAGTTAATTATGGGCTAGGGACACTTATGGTTTAATGTTTATGCACAATTGGGGCTTCCACTCTACTTCTCAAAGGATGTTGAATGTTTTAGCATATTGGCATATAGTAATTGTTGATTTGGTGATTTCACTAAGAAAAGAGAAGAAACCCCAGTTTCCTTGGAAACCCTAAGTTGATTAGTGTTGATAATCAATGTATTGGCTCAAGTGGAAGGTAGAGTAACGAAATTTAAGTGTTGAATGATATGTATTCAAGTTGAATTAGAATTTGGAAATGTTTGAAAGCTATGTTTAGAATTGCAAATGAATTTGTTATAAATGTTGGCATTTATGCTATCATGTAAAGGAAAATTAGAGAAATCATCTAGTTAAGGATATAGATGATATGAACTTGGTTTTAGAATGATAAAATAGGATTCAAGGATTTATTGTGAATTATGTAAGGTCGTAAATTGTATTGATGAACCAAGTGATGTTGATTATCTTGGATAATGTTGTATTGAATAATAGTGGCAATTAAATGGTGTTGTATTATGATGAATTGTGTAGGGTCAATTACGAGGCGGACCAAGCGTCTAATCACTGTGAGTAATAGTACTCCATACGTATTATTTCCCATTAATAATCATTGTTAATAACATTTTGTTCTCCGTGGAAATATGGTGACATGTATGTGGATTGAGGATTGATGTAACCTATGTGAGCGTGGAAAGAGTTGGCCTTATTAGGTGTTTCGTCTACAGTTCACGATTATTGGTAATGTACTAATCTAAAAGTTATGTATGATGTCGCATAATAAAGGGAGAAGACTTATTAAGATGATGGACTTAAGTGAACAAAAAGGGTAGTGGAAATGTTGTTTTGATTAATTGGGATTACTTACTATTGGCAACATTATTAATGTTCTACTGTCCGTAAACTATCTGCATTGATTTGTGGTGAACAAGAGAAACAAAAAGGCTCATGAATTACGACTCTTCGCTTTTGTCGATGATGAGGCGATTATGCCTATGTGTAATAAGCCATGAGATGATTTGTGTATCCTATGGTCTGACCATGTTCATATGAATTTGAGACTGTTCTGTATTAACTGAAAAATATGGAAATGTAATAATAAAAAGGTTTACGTATATATTAGTACGTTCTGGGCCGAAAGGCTGTTCTGGGCCGGAAGGCTATTCGGATATTTCTGGGCCGATGGCCGTTCTGTTACGCTTTATGCATTCCGTCACGCTTTATGCGTTACATTATACGGGCTTAAAGCTGCTTTGTTAAAGAAAACTGGACCCATGTTGTTTGAGATATATTTACAGAACGTAGTTAATCATATACTTCTGCAGTTATATACTTTATTGTTTGGGTTGAACATTACATGATTTACGTACTATTATTCACTGAGCTTGACTCACTTTATTTTGTGTCTGTTTCTGTAGGCACTCAACCTGGAGGTCAACCTTAACCTGTGGCTTCCGTTACCAGTTGCCAAGTCTTGGCTGTCTAAGTGTTTAGATGTTGACGGTTTAAGTTTGGAGTTTTATTAAGTTTTAATTTATACCCTAAGTGTTTATTAAGCTTGATGTATATGTATATGTATTTAGCTATCTCCGGATATCGTCAATGTATATTTATACGCTTTATGTTACATGCGTGATCTGGCATAGTAGTGGTAGCTCAATGGATATTATTTTATACTATTATATCATATTAAATGCTTCCGTTCAGGCCCCGTAGATATTATTTATCAGGTTTGGTGTTTATGTTCGAATGGGTCATGCCCAAATTTTTAGGGGCGGGTTTGGGGCGTGACAGGTGGTATCAGAGCACGAGTTGCTATCTCACACGGATCCATTGAGTCAGAGGATGTCTAGAAAAGACTTAGGCTTCATGCGTGACATCCTTAGTGCATATGAAAAGACTGATAGCAACGTTAAGAGTAATTTGTTTACGTTAACGATTATGAACCATGTTTATTATACCTCTCATGTCTATTATACGAAATGGTTGATTTTTGAAAAGCACATTACGATGACATTATGGTTGTTACGCTATGATACTCGTTTTGCTTATGATATGACATGATAAGACTTATTGACTTCGGTGTGGAGCAAAGTGTCAGACGAACTAAGTGCTACACTTTAGTGAGCCACCTCTAGAATCCGACGAGCCACCTCTTGAGTCCATACGCATTTCGTATGCTACATTACGTATGTTTACGATATATACGTGCCAAAGGGCTATCTGTGCCAAAGGGCTATCTGTGCGCAAGGCTATCTGAAATTTGAAAGGCCAATTTGATAATCTGGCCAACATGCCAATCTGTTAAAATTGTATAAGTATTTGTGGCACCCTTAATTTCTATGGCCCTCGCCGTGGTAACAATACCGTGGCCTATGGCCCGCCTGGGGTAACAATACCGTGGTTGGTATCAACTTTGTGGTCTTCGGACCTACATTGTGGTCTTGGACCTACTGTTGTGGTCATTAGACCTACTGTTGTGGTCTTCGGACCTACATTTGTGGTCATTAGACCTACATTTGTGGTCTTGGACCTACATTGTGGTCATTAGACCTACATTTGTGGTCTTCGGACCTACTGTTGTGGTCATTAGACCTACATTTGTGGTCATTAGACCTACTGTTGTGGTCTTCGGACCTACCTGCCGTGGTCTTGGACCTACCCGATCGATAGTTAGCCATATATGATCTTATGCAAAATTTAAATATGAATATAATTATGAGCATGTATCGAACTGCTTTGGTTGTCATAAATTGCTTAAACACTAAGTATGAAAGATTTAGTTATGATATAGTGATGTCTTTCTTGTTATGGTATTGTTTAGACCTATGATTTAAAAAGGTATTGTTATATGTATTTTGATAAGTTGTGTTGTGGATAATAGTTGGACTCATGTAAGAAGTGACTTATTCTATTACATTAAGTGCGAAATGACATGATATGACAAGCCTTGCTTCATTTTTACGATACGTTATGTTACGAATTAAGGAATGATGATTCATGTATGTAAGAGTATTAAGGGCCCTTGGGGTAAAATACCGTGGTATAAGTATGTTACAAGATATCTCTCGCCAAGCGGTCTTATGCGGGTGGATTATGATCAAGTATACGTCGATTTTTGTTTCGATTTAAGTATAACTAAGAACTGTATGAATATGCTTGAGTTATCATTCGGTTTATGCTATGTCATCACATGATGGGAATTGATAATGTCAAATGAATGCGGTTCATGTGTGATCGGATTTGTTTATAGACTTTGTGAATTGTGATACATGAGATTTATTAAAAAAAAAAAAGGAAAAAGAGAAGCGACTATTGACTACTTTGAAGTGTAAGTAGATAACCTACCGTAAGAATTAAAATCACGTCTTCGTACATTAAGTGACTTAAGATTAAGAAAACATTCTGTGAAATGCTTATGTGTAAACTATGTTAATGTTAGATATTGCAAAATTTTCTTCTATCACCTATATGGAGGTTGTGATGTGAATTATTCCGCTTGATATTGAAGATTTCGATGAAAACAAATGGATTTGAGAATATTTCCTTTGCTAATTGCAAAATGATTGACTACCGCATTGAGTAGAATTACGCTTTTATTAAGAATTATGAATTTTGATGTTATGAAATCAAATTACTCCTCTGTTATACTATTGCATATGTTTTGACACTATAGAATCTGGAAGGATGTGATTCTTATAGTTCTTGATTTATGATCCTATGAATGAACTTTGGTAGAATTCTGAGCGAGGAATAATCGGAAACTCTATTTATGTTAGCGATTGAGCCAAATGGCTGGTCTCTAAATTCAGATGACCGTTTCTTTGACCCTCGATAATTACAAGTGGTGAATCTGAAACCATGTGATTGACCTCGTGTTTTCCAAAGAAGAAAAAGAAGAATTGTTTGAATGATAGAGAAAAAAAAAGGGGTGTTACCTCACGATTAGGAATGATTAGTCAAGTATGATTTTGAATTCAATTTCGCCTTGTTTTGATAATTGTCTTTGTTATTTAGATTCCCACATATGACGTAATTAGGTGTCTATAATGGGGATTCTTCTTCCCACCGATTGATTTTGTTAAAAAGTAGAGAAGGTGGGTTAAATCTACATAATGATGTGATTTTGATATGTTTTCGTAAATGGAAGATATGGTACCTCTCAAAAGGTGAACCTTATTTGATAGAGTCTAAGATCCGATTCAATGCGCCTAATCGGATTTGAGTCTAACCATGTAATTAAGTTACTTGGGAACTACGTCATGGTCGGGACCACCGAGTAAACTGCATTAGAAGATAAGTTCGAACATGTACTCTCTAATTAAAATTGTGTATGAAACTATTACAGCTGGGCTGACTTGGTTAGAGACTTTGTGGAGGGTACTTTCATTACGAGGGAACTTAACGCATGCTAAGGGAACTCATTTCATAATTGAACAAGGAATTTGAAACTTTAAAGGTTTCATTATCCAAATTGATCATGTATCTGTGACAAAGATATTTCTTATGTAATCTTAGGTATGTTTCGAGATTTCCATTTTGGGAATGCTTAAGCGATTGAATTGTATCCCATATGTTTTATGTATGATCATCTATATATGTATCCAAGTCTTCTTCGCCTAGAAAGAAATAAGGATTGAGAAGAAAAGAAGTAAATGAGAAAGTGAAAAGGGTGTAGAGATTTTAAAGTTTAAGGTATGTTTGAATGTTTGATTGACCTCTCTTGAAGTTGAGTAGGGGCCTCTATGTGAGTGTCTTTAAGAAGTAATTGTATGATGGTCCTCACTATTCTATGTTTTAGTTTCAATGAAATAAAGAGTTGGTGATGCCGCTAATTGAAGTGCGATTGAATTTTGGTGATGGACCGTACAATGTGAATTGTCTTTGAAATTGAGAAGTTGTTATGGGCCTTGGGATTATAATTGGTTAGTGTTGTTCCTTGGCCGTTGGAATTTTGATGCGTATATGTTGATCGAAAGTATTTGTAATCCTTTTCTATCCCAAGTGTGGATCGAGTTTTGGAGCCTTACAGGGTGTGTTTCTGCATATGTTTGACCTATTTTCTATTTGGTTTTCTCAATTTCGAGGACGAAATTTTTGTAAGGAGGAAGGATGTAACGACCTGAATTCTTTCCTCCGCCGGCGGAGGAGTGGCGCTCGAGCGGACTTTGGGGTTTCGGCAAATTTTCGACGGCCTGAGATTCTGGGAGTTGTGATTCTACGCTCGGCGGGAGTTTACGCCGAGACGACTTTGTTGGTCTCAAGGCCGGCGCAAGATTTGGGCGCCGAGCGGTCGCCTGAGTAAGGTTGATTCTGAAGCATGTGGACTCATTTTTGATGTTCTTCTTAGTGTATTTGAAATGTTCTTATCTTATTTTGGGATATGGATTGAGATGATAAGATGAGGGTAAAGTAAGATTGAACCAAAAACCTTAATTTGAGTAATTCATTTACGACCAACCGTCACTCTTTTGACCTTTTCTTTTTCCACACTTTGAATTTGGATGTGAGGTTAGAAGCATTGGAAAGCTTATCTCCGGGGCTTCAATTTGACCACAAGAATGACCTAAAACGGAGTCCGAATGAGAGAATTATACCTGTTCAAAGTTTTGGAATCTGTGCTGAAAACAGGTCCGCTCGAGCGGGAATTTCTACGCTCGAGCGGAGATTACGGGACAGGAGTGTTTAAACCAGATTTTTGGATGGTTTCTTTCAATTTCCCTTTCCCTTCTTCTCTTTTCTCTCTAGGTCCGAAAACCCTAGAGGTTTGATCCCCAAATACTTCCTTTTTCCTTAGATTTGAGCTAGATTTTCCACCAAGGAAAGAAGAAGAAGTGAAGATCAACTTTTCCAACCGATTAGATTTTGGGATTTCGAGAGGTTGCGTTCAACCTAGCTTCTTTGCTTCTAATTTCGAGGTAAGGGGTTCTCTTAGCCTTGAATGTTTATGATTCGAAGTGATTTCGTGGTACCTTGAGATTTTGGTGACATTTTGGAATCTTGAGTTAATTATGGGCTAGGGACACTTATGGTTTAATGTTTATGCACAATTGGGGCTTCCACTCTACTTCTCAAAGGATGTTGAATGTTTTAGCATATTGGCATATAGTAATTGTTGATTTGGTGATTTCACTAAGAAAAGAGAAGAAACCCCCAATTTCCTTGGAAACCCTAAGTTGATTAGTGTTGATAATCAATGTATTGGCTCAAGTGGAAGGTAGAGTAACGAAATTTAAGTGTTGAATGATATGTATTCAAGTTGAATTAGAATTTGGAAATGTTTGAAAGCTATGTTTAGAATTGCAAATGAATTTGTTATAAATGTTGGAATTTATGCTATCATGTAAAGGGAAAATTAGAGAAATCATCTAATTAAGGATATAGATGATATGAACTTGGTTTTAGAATGATAAAATAGGATTCAAGGATTTATTGTGAATTATGTAAGGTCGTAAATTGTATTGATGAACCAAGTGATGTTGATTATGTTGGATAATGTTGTATTGAATAATAGTGGCAATTAAATGGTGTTGTATTATGATGAATTGTGTAGGGTCAATTACAGAGGCGGACCAAGCGTCTAATCATCGTGAGTAATAGTACTCCATACGTACATTATTTCCCATTAATAATCATTGTTAATAACATTTTGTTCTCCGTGGAAATATGGTGACATGTATGTGGATTGAGGATTGATGTAACCTATGTGAACGTGGAAAGAGTTGGCCTTATTCGGTGTTTCGTCTACAGTTCACGATTATTGGTAATGTACTAATCTAAAAGTTATGTATGATGTCGCATAATAAAGGGAGAAGACTTATTAAGATGATGGACTTAAGTGAACAAAAAGGGTAGTGGAAATGTTGTTTTGATTAATTGGGATTACTTACTATTGGCAACATTATTAATGTTCTACTGTCCGTAAACTATCTGCATTGATTTGTGGTGAACAAGAGAAACAATAAGGCTCATGTATTCTGACTCCTTCTGTTTTGTCAGTGATGAGACGATTATGCCTATGTGTAATAAGCCATGAGATGATTTGTGTATCCTATGGTCTGACCATGTTCATATGAATTTGAGACTGTTCTGTATTAACTGAAAAATATGGAAATGTAATAATAAAAAGGTTTACGATATATTAGTAATGCGTTACGGGCGAAAAGGTCATTACGGGCCGAAAGGCTATTCGATATTTACGGGCCGATGGCCGCTTACGCTTTTATGCATTCCGCCACGCTTTATGCGTTCACATTTCGGGCTTAAAGTCGCTTTGTTAAAGAAAATCGACCCATGTTGTTTGAGATATATTTACGTAACGTAGTTAATCATATACTGCAGCTTATATACTTTATTGTTTGGGTTGAACATTACATGATTTACGTACTATTATTCACGAGCTTGACTCACTTTATTTTGTGTCTGTCAGAGGCACTCAACCCGAGGTCAACCTTAACCCGTGGCTTCCGTTACGGTTGCCAAGCCTTGGGTGTCTAAGCCGTTAGATGTTGACCGCTTAAGTTTGGAGTTTTATTAAGTTTTAATTTATACCCTAAGTGTTTATTAAGCTTGATGTATATGTATATGTATTTAGCTATCTCCAGATATACGTCAATGTATATTTATCTGCTTTATGTTCTGTCTGTGATCCTGGCATAGTAGTGGTAGCTCAATGGATATTATTTTATACTATTATATCATATTAAATGCTTCCGTTCAGGCCCCGTAGATATTATTTATCAGGTTTGGTGTTTATGTTCGAATGGGTCATGCCCAAATTTTTAGGCGCGGGTTTGGGGCGTGACAGGTGGTATCAGAGCACGAGTTGCTATCTCACACACGGATCCATTGAAATGAGGATGTCTAGAAAAGACTTAGGCTTCATGCGTGACATCCTTAGTGCATATGAAAAGACTGATAGCAACGTTAAGAGTAATTTGTTTACGTTAACGATTATGAACCATGTTTATTATACCTCTCATGTCTATTATACGAAATGGTTGATTTTTGAAAAGCCTGTTCTGATGACATTATGGTTGTTACGCTATGATACTCGCTTTTGCTTATGATATGACATGATAAGACTTATTGACTTCGTGTGGAGCAAAGTCTTTGTCTGGAACTAAGTGCTACACTTTAGTGGGAGCCACCTCTAGAATCCGTACGAGCCACCTCTTGAGTCCATACGCATTTCTGTATGCTTCTGTTCTGTATGTTTCTGATATATCTGTGCCAAAGGGCTATCTGTGCCAAAGGGCTATCTGTGCCGCAAGGCTATCTGGGCTGAAAGGCCAATTTGATAATTCGGGCCAACATGCCAACTGTTAAAATTGTATAAGTATTTGTGGCACCCTTAATTTCTATGGCCCTCGCCCGGGGGTAACAATACCGTGGCCTATGGCCCTCGCCCGGGGGTAACAATACCGTGGCTGTTGGTATCAACTTTGTGGTCTTCGGACCTACCTGTTGTGGTCTTCGGACCTACCTGTTGTGGTCATTAGACCTACCTGTTGTGGTCTTCGGACCTACCTGTTGTGGTCATTAGACCTACTGTTGTGGTCTTGGACCTACTGTTGTGGTCATTAGACCTACATTTGTGGTCATTAGACCTACTGTTGTGGTCTTCGGACCTACACCGTGTGGTCTTCGGACCTACCGATCCGATAGTTAGCCATATATGATCTTATGCAAAATTTAAATATGAATATAATTATGAGCATGTATCTGAATCATTTATTGTCATAAATTGCTTAAACACTAAGTATGAAAGATTTAGTTATGATATAGTGATGTCTTTCTTGTTATGGTATTGTTTAGACCTATGATTTAAAAAGGTATTGTTATATGTATTTTGATAAGTTGTGTTGTGGATAATAGTTGGACTCATGTAAGAAGTGACTTATTCTATTCTGTTAAGTGCACGAAATGACATGATATGACAAGCACTGCTTCATTTTCTGATACGTTATGTTACGAATTAAGGAATGATGATTCATGTATGTAAGAGTATTAAGGGCCCTTGCCCGGGGGTAAAAATACCGTGGTATAAGTATGTTACAAGATATCTCTCGCCACCGACGGTCTTGTACGGGTGGATTATGATCAAGTATACGTTCTGATTTTTGTTTCCGATTTAAGTATAACTAAGAACCTGTATGAATATGCTTCGAGTTATCTGTTCAGTTTATGCTATGTCATCACATGATGGGAATTGATAATGTCAAATGAATGCAGTTCATGTGTGATCGGGATTTGTTTATAGACTTTGTGAATTGTGATACATGAGATTTATTAAAAAAAAAAAGGGGAAAAAGAGAAGCAGCTATTGACTACTTTGAAGTGTAAGTAGATAACCTACCGTAAGAATTAAAATCCTGTCTTCGTACATTAAGTGACTTAAGATTAAGAAAACATTCCTGTGAAATGCTTATGTGTAAACTATGTTAATGTTAGATATTGCAAAATTTTCTTCTATCACCTATATGGAGGTTGTGATGTGAATTATTCCGCTTGATATTGAAGATTTCGATGAAAACAAATGGATTTGAGAATATTTCCTTTTGCTAATTGCAAAATGATTGACTACCGCATTGAGTAGAATTACGTTTTATTAAGAATTATGAATTTTGATGTTATGAAATCAAATTACTCCTCTGTTATACTATTGCATATGTTTTGACACTATAGAATCTGGAAGGATGTGATTCTTATGGTTACTGATTTATGATCCTATGAATGAACCTGGTAGAATTTACGAACGAGGAATAACTGGAAACTCTATTTATGTTAACTGATTGAGCCAAATGGCTGGTCTCTAAATTCTGTATGACCGTTTGCTGACCCTCGATAATTACAAGTGGTGAATACGAAACCATGTGATTGACCTCGTGTTTTCCAGTAAGAAAAAGAAGAATTGTTTGAATGATAGAGAAAAAAAAGGGGGGTGTTACCTTACGATTAGGAATGATTAGTCAAGTATGATTTTGAATTCAATTTCTGGCCTTGTTTTGATAATTGTCTTTGTTATTTAGATTCCCACATATGACGACGTAATTAGGTGTCTATAATGGGGATTCTTCTTCCCACCGTTCAGATTTTGTTAAAAAGTAGAGAAGGTGGGTTAAATCTACATAATGATGTGATTTTGATATGTTTTCGTAAATGGAAGATATGGTACCTCTCAGGCAGGCAGAACCTTATTTGATAGAGTCTAAGATCTGATTCAATGCTGCCTAATCGGATTTGAGTCTAACCATGTAATTAAGTTACTTGGGAACTACGTCATGGTCAGGACCACCGAGTAAACTGCATTAGAAGATAAGTTCAAACATGTACTCTCTAATTAAAATTGTGTATGAAACTATTACAATTGGGTGACTTAGTTAGAGACTTTGTGGAGGGTACTTTCATTACGAGGAACTTAACGCATGCTAAGGGAACTCATTTCGCATAATTGAACAAGGAATTTGAAACTTTAAAGGTTTCATTATCCGAAATTGATCATGTATCTGTGACCAGCATATTTCTTATGTAATCTTAGGTATGTTTACGAGATTTCCATTTTGGGAATGCTTAAACGATTGAATTGTATCCCATATGTTTTATGTATGATCATCTATATATGTATCCAAGTCTTCTTACGCCTAGAAAGAAATAAGGATTGAGAAGAAAAGAAGTAAATGAGAAAGTGAAAAGGGTGTAGAGATTTTAAAGTTTAAGGTATGTTTGAATGTTTGATTGACCTCTCTTGAAGTTGAGTAGGGGCCTCTATGTGAGTGTCTTTAAGAAGTAATTGTATGATGGTCCTCACTATTCTATGTTTTAGTTTCAATGAAATAAAGAGTTGGTGATGCCGCTAATTGAAGTGCGATTGAATTTTGGTGATGGACCGTACAATGTGAATTGTCTTTGAAATTGAGAAGTTGTTATGGGCCTTGGGATTATAATTGGTTAGTGTTGTTCCTTGGCCGTTGGAATTTTGATGCGTATATGTTGATCGAAAGTATTTGTAATCCTTTTCTATCCCAAGTGTGGATCGAGTTTTGGAGCCTTACAGGGTGTGTTTCTGCATATGTTTGACCTATTTTCTATTTGGTTTTCTCAATTTCGAGGACGAAATGTTTGAAAGGAGGGAAGGATGTAACGACCGAGAATTCTTTCCTCCGCCGGCGGAGGAGTGGCCGCCGAGCGGACTTTGGGGTTTCCAGCAAATTTTCAGACGGCCTGAGATTGTGGGAGTTGTGATTCTCCGCCGAAGGGGAGTTTACGCCGAGCGACTTTGTTGGTCTCAAGGCTCGAAATAAGATTTGGGCGCTCGAGCTGGCCGCCTGAGTAAGGTTGATTCTGAAGCATGTGGACTCATTTTTGATGTTCTTCTTAGTGTATTTGAAATGTTCTTATCTTATTTTGGGATATGGATTGAGATGATAAGATGAGGGTAAAGTAAGATTGAACCAAAAACCTTAATTTGAGTAATTCATTTACGACCAACCGTCACTCTTTTGACCTTTTCTTTTCCACACTTTGAATTTGGATGTGAGGTTAGAAGCATTGGAAAGCTTATCTCCGGGCTTCAATTTGACCACAAGAATGACCTAAAACGGAGTCCTAATGAGAGAATTATACCTGTTCAAAGTTTTGGAATCAGGTTGAAACAGTCCGCTCGAGCGGGAATTTCTACGCTGAGCGGAGATTACGGACAGCAGTTTTAAACCAGATTTTTGGATCATTTCTTCCATTTTCCTTTTCCTTCTTCTCTTTTCTCTCTAGGTCCGAAAACCCTAGAGGTTTGATCCCCAAATACTTCCTTTTTCCTTAGATTTGAGCTAGATTTTCCACCAAGGAAAGAAGAAGAAGTGAAGATCAACTTTTCCAACCGATTAGATTTTGGGATTTCGAGAGGTTGCGTTCAACCTAGCTTCTTTGCTTCTAATTTCCAGGTAAGGGTTCTCTTAGCCTTGAATGTTTATGATTCGAAGTGATTTCGTTGGTACCTTGAGATTTTGGTGACATTTTGGAATCTTGAGTTAATTATGGGCTAGGGACACTTATGGTTTAATGTTTATGCACAATTGGGGCTTCCACTCTACTTCTCAAAGGATGTTGAATGTTTTAGCATATTGGCATATAGTAATTGTTGATTTGGTGATTTCACTAAGAAAAGAGAAGAAACCCCCAATTTCCTTGGAAACCCTAAGTTGATTAGTGTTGATAATCAATGTATTGGCTCAAGTGGAAGGTAGAGTAACTTGAAATTTAAGTGTTGAATGATATGTATTCAAGTTGAATTAGAATTTGGAAATGTTTGAAAGCTATGTTTAGAATTGCAAATGAATTTGTTATAAATGTTGGAATTTATGCTATCATGTAAAGGGAAAATTAGAGAAATCATCTAATTAAGGATATAGATGATATGAACTTGGTTTTAGAATGATAAAATAGGATTCAAGGATTTATTGTGAATTATGTAAGGTCGTAAATTGTATTGATGAACCAAGTGATGTTGATTATGTTGGATAATGTTGTATTGAATAATAGTGGCAATTAAATGGTGTTGTATTATGATGAATTGTGTAGGGTCAATTACAGAGGCGGACCAAGCGTCTAATCACTGTGAGTAATAGTACTCCATACGTACATTATTTCCCATTAATAATCATTGTTAATAACATTTTGTTCTCCGTGGAAATATGGTGACATGTATGTGGATTGAGGATTGATGTAACCTATGTGAACGTGGAAAGAGTTGGCCTTATTCGGTGTTTCGTCTACAGTTCACGATTATTGGTAATGTACTAATCTAAAAGTTATGTATGATGTCGCATAATAAAGGGAGAAGACTTATTAAGATGATGGACTTAAGTGAACAAAAAGGGTAGTGGAAATGTTGTTTTGATTAATTGGGATTACTTACTATTGGCAACATTATTAATGTTCTCTTGTCCAGTAAACTATCTGCATTGATTTGTGGTGAACAAGAGAAACAATAAGGCTCATGTATTCTGTCTCCTTCTGTTTTGTCAGTGATGAGACGATTATGCCTATGTGTAATAAGCCATGAGATGATTTGTGTATCCTATGGTCTGACCATGTTCATATGAATTTGAGACTGTTCTGTATTAACTGAAAAATATGGAAATGTAATAATAAAAAGGTTTACGTATATATTAGTACGTTCTGGGCCGAAAGGCTGTTCTGGGCCGAAAGGCTATTCGGATATTTCTGGGCCGATGGCCGTTCTGTTACGCTTTATGCATTCCGTCACGCTTTATGCGTTCTGTTACTTCTGGGCTTAAAGCTGCTTTGTTAAAGAAAACTGGACCCATGTTGTTTGAGATATATTTACAGAACGTAGTTAATCATATACTTCTGCAGTTATATACTTTATTGTTTGGGTTGAACATTACATGATTTACGTATTATTCACCGAGCTTGACTCACTTTATTTTGTGTCTGTTTACAGAGGCACTCAACACGGAGGTCAACCTTAACTGTGGCTTCGTTACGGTTGCCAAGCCTTGGGTGTCTAAGCCGTTAGATGTTGACCGCTTTAAGTTTGGAGTTTTATTAAGTTTTAATTTATACCCTAAGTGTTTATTAAGCTTGATGTATATGTATATGTATTTAGCTATCTCGGATATCGTCAATGTATATTTATCTGCTTTATGTTCTGTCTGTGATCCTGGCATAGTAGTGGTAGCTCAATGGATATTATTTTATACTATTATATCATATTAAATGCTTCCGTTCAGGCCCCGTAGATATTATTTATCAGGTTTGGTGTTTATGTTCGAATGGGTCATGCCCAAATTTTTAGGGGCGGGTTTGGGGCGTGACAATTTCGTAGAGAGTGTTAAGGATAGAATGATTCAGAGCACCAAATATAGACCTATTAAGTACAGAGCATTAAATTTGGTGCATTGTGTTGTAATGAGTAATCAGCTTCCTGATTACGTAAAAATATCATTTCATAGAATTATTTTAATTCTCCATGAATACTTTCTCATAGATTAAACTTACCATTAAAATATTCAATTATATTCATTACCTGACTTAAAAGTCAATTATATTGGCTATATGGGTTAGGCTTAACATAACCCCAAGCGCAAGGATGACACTTTCCCTGACGGGCTGAAGGCCCAACGTAGCCTATTGGGCTGAGTATTTAATATAATGGGCTGCGAAGAAAGTAGCAGCCCATTAACAATATAGGCCAAGCCCATTAACTTAATTATGGAATAAAATAATTAAAAAAAAAAAAACTGCGTAAGCATGACGTGAACAATCTCTTCATTTAATTAATATATCTCCAAAGGAGATAGAGTACAAAGTGAACACCAGCAACTACAGTTGCGTACATTGAAATTGGAAATTACAATAGCATGTTGACGTATGCATAATTATATAATTAGACTAAGACATAATGTTCATTCTAAACATTACGTTAATACGACACCGAATTGCTTTCATTTGGCTTATGCCAAATGTTGGTTCAACTTCCACCAAGAAATCTTGAGTATAGATATCCTTTGAATTTAATATCTCTGATAATTCACCAAGCTGTATAGTCTTTGAACCAGATATTGTAGTTGCTGGTGTTTAGTTTGTACTCTATCTCCTCTGGAGATATATTAATAAAATAAAGAGATTGCTTACATCATGCTTACGCAGTTATTCATTTTATTATTTCATTCCATAATAAAGTTAATGGGCTTGGCCCATATTGTTATTGGGCTGCTATTTTCTCCGCAGCCCACTAGGCTACGTTGGGCCTTAAGCCCGTCAGGGAATGTGTCATCCTTGCGCTTGGGGTTATGTTAACCCAGCCCATACAGCCAATATAATTGACTTTTAAGTCATTTGATGAATATCATTGAATATTTTAATGGTAAGTTTACCATTATGCCCCCACATATTTTCATAATACCTGGGACAGCCCTTGGGACAGGCTCCCATTACTAGTATTACGGGAGCCTGTTACATGTCCCAAGAGGTACACCGTTAGATCATCCCATGCCAGTTGTCAATGATCCGTAAGTGGGATGAAATGCTACGTTTCCTCTTTAGATATCTATATAAAAAGGTGAATACTCCCTCATAATTCATTTCATCCCCTCTCTCCCTCTCGGGTGGTGCTCTCTCTTTCTCTCTCTCTCTCTCTCTCTCTCTCTCTCTCTCTCTTGTTTTTATCATTTTATAAAAACAATATAATGGCATACAGGAGAAGAAATAGAATTAGAAGACGGGTAAACCGTCATTCCTCTAGTAAAGGTCATTGAGGTGCTATTGAAGGTCATTCATTTTCATATGAGATGCCGAAGATTTTAGATTGGGGAACTTCAATGCACGCACTTCCTATTCCCAATATTGACAAACAGTTATTAATAAAGATCACTCCTGTTAGTGTTCAAGGTTATTGTAGTATGACTACTGGTGATCAATTCCTTTATGCTTTACTGTGTACTGAAGGTATTGATTTGAATATGTCAGCATTGAGATGTTTAAAAAATTATTTCAAACTCACCGGGATAATCTCTGGTACGAGAAGCATACATAGAAACAGTAAAGGGTTTAACGTACCATATCCTGCCGAATCTATCAATCTCTCTAATCATCTGGCTTTTTAAGACATAACTAGCAATATCATAATATTCCAATGATATTGCATTAGCAATTTCAGATATCTTAGCAAGGAACTCATCATTCCAATCCTCAAAGCTCATCTCTCTGTTTTTTAATAACTTTCACAATGTTAATAATGATGAGTTAAATTAACATAGCAATCCTTTTATAATATGTCCCTCACGTGCAAGTCACGTGTACATCTATGGGACACTATTTTTGGGACATGGGACAACATCTCATAATACTAAGGAAATGAGATGTTGTCCCAGTAATTAAATGCAACAGTAGGGATATAAATGTCTTTTTGCCATTATTTTATTCAAAATAATAAGAGTACAATGCAAAACAATATGTTTTATTATATTAATATAATATTACAACTTGGGCTGGGTTAACATAACCCTAAGTGCAAGGATGACACTTTCTCTGACGGGCTGAAGGCCCAACGTAGCCTAGTGGGCCAGGCCCATTAACAATTTATTAGTTACACATATTGGGCTAAGCCCAATAATAATTTATTGCAACATAATTTAATCACCCTTAATAAGCAAAGCTCTAGGCTTAAAGAAGGGTCTATGAGAAGTGGTAGTCTTCTTTCTCTGATCCTCTCTGCTTCTTCCATCTTCCTTTTACCCTTACGTATCTCCTCACGTCTCTTCATCTCTGCAGATCTTCTAGCAATGACATTAGCACGTCTTCTATCCTCTTGGTTTCTCTTAAACCTATCGTAATCCCTCATTCAATAATGAGAGACATCTTTGAGAATAGTATCCCCACTAGATCCAACACGTCAGAACTTATGGTAGATAATCTTATAGTGTTGGATTAAACCACGAACAACAGATTGAGCAACAGATTCCAAATCTGAAAAGATCAAAGTCGTAGACTCCTCATGGAATAAATTCCACAATCTCTTATCAAGAATCATCTTGATCTTCTGGCAATAGAATGTAGACATAGAAGCACCATCTCTTAACAGATAAACAAATTAGAGATGGTGATAATCTAACTTGAAGATCCTCCGGAGTCTTCTATTCATCTTTATTTCAAACTCACCGGGATAAACTCTGGTACGAGAAGCATACAAAGAAACAGTAAAGGGTTTAATGTACCATATCCTGCTGGATCTATCAATCTCTTTAATCATCTGGCTTCTTGAGACATAACTAGCAATATCATAATATTCTGATGATATTGCGTCAGCAATTTCAGATATCTCAACAGGGAACTCATTATTCCAATCCTCAAAGCTCATCTCTCTGATTTTTTTTTTATAACTTTGACAATGTTAATAATGATGAGTTAAATTAACATAGTAATCCTTTTATAATATGTCCCTCACGTGCAAGTCACGTGTATATCTACGGGACACTATTTTTGGGACACGGGATAACATCTTGTAATACAAAGGAAATGAGATGCTATCCCAGTAATTAAATGCAACAGTGGGGATATAAATGTCCTTTTGCCATTGTTTTATTCAAAATAATAAGAGTACAATGCAAACCAATACCTTTTATTATATTAATATAATATTACAACTTGGGGGGGGTTAACATAACCCCAAGCGCAAGTGTCATCCTTGAGCTTAGGGTTAATGCTATTATAGCCCAAGTATTAATATTTTAATATTATTTCATAAAGATATTTGCAATTCAGTCCCTATAGTTTTGTTAATTACTGGAACAACCCTTGGGACAACATCCCATTACTAGTATTACGGGATGCTGTCTCGCGTTACAAAATCCATCCAGCCGTTGGATCATCTCACCTTAGATTAAATGATCCAAGCCGTTGATGAAATAATTCTCTCTTTAGATATCTATATAAAGAGTTATTCTCTCATAAATTATTTCATCTTCCTTCCTCTCTCTTGAAGGTGCTCTGCCCTCTCTCCTTCTTTTTGTTTTTATCATTTTATAAAAACAAATTTCACTATGAATTATTGGGAACATATGCCCAATGATATTCAGTGGGAGATTAAGAAGATATATTATTATGATTATGTGAAATCATCTTTTGAGAAGAAGATGAAGATCCTGACTAAGATTTCCGAAGGTACTGAGGGTGATGTTCTTGTTAGCTATGGTGTTATGACAGAGATAATGAAGATGCAGATATTATTGGAGGAACAAGATATTCGTGTTCAGATTATTATCGACAGAAAGAGTTTTTTGTCTCAGGCTCATGAATTTGTATATATTCATTCCTGGCATTTGGTAGTGAAGTGAAATACTTCATTGTGTTATAATAAGATTACAATTACAACTTAGGCTGGGTTAACAAAACCCCAAGCGCAAGGATGACACATTCCCTGATGGGCTGAAGGCCCAACGTAGCCTAGTGGCCTACAGAGAAAGTAGCAGCCCAATAACAATATGGGCCAAGCCCATTAACTTAATTATGGAATAAAATAAATGAAATGAATAACTGCATAAGCATGATGTAAGTAATCTCTTTATTTTATTAATATATCTCTAGAGGAGATAGAGTACAAACTGAACACCAGCAAGTACAGTTGCGTACATTAAAATTTGAAACTGCAATAGCATGCTCAAGCATGCGATGACGTAAACATTCAAAAGAATAATTAACTAAATTAAAAAATATAAATGAATTGTATAACACAATTCATATTTACATAATATAATAATAATCCTAAACGCCTTTATGATTACGAATAACACTTAAATATAATCGGAATAATATCTTCTTCAATCTATCTTCATTTATTAACCCACAGGCCATGTTCCCATGGACCTGCAATTCTATTTTCAGCTCTAACACAATATTCTCTACAACATTCCTGTGAACATCTAACGGGAATGGCAAATGCCTTAGGTAACCATTTCTTTATCTATGAGACTCTCTGAGGTCTTCTGAGCTCCATATACATCTACAAATGAGGAGTACCATAAGCTCTAGCTTCTAGTTGATACACAAGGTATCTTACATCTTTTGGAATTGATTCCTCTGAGAGAGGATACTCAAAGGGGTTATTAAGAATAACCATATATCTTCTCATCGTAGACATCTTTCATATCTATTATGTGCGTGCCCCATCCTTTTCTAAAGAAATATGGGACTCTGTTTTTGGGACACAGGACAACATCTCGTAATACTAAGGAAATGAGATGCTGTCCCAGTTGCAAAGTGCCACAGTTCAGGTAATACGACATACACCATGTCGTATTATTAACAATAAATCCTATGTAACTGGCAATACCGGTTACAATAACACATAGTCCATATATATAACCTGATATGACTCGTTATATATTAAAATAATATAGATTGGGACATATATTACTAAATCATATATCTTTTGCGTCCCAACATATCCACCGTTGGATTAAACAACACAAACGTATAAAAAGTCAATTATATTGGCTATATGGGCTAGGGTTAACATAACCCCAAGTGCAAGGATGACACATTCCCCGACGGGTTGAAGGCCCAACGTAGCCTAAATAAGCTGAGTATTTAATGTACTTGGCTGCGGAGAAAGTAGCAGCCCAATAACAATATGGGCCAAGCCCGTTAACTTAATTATGGAATAAAATAAATAAAATGAATAACTGCGTAAGCATGATGTAAGCAATCTCTTTATTTTATTAATATATCTCCAAAGAAGATAGAGTACAAACTTAACACCAGCAACTACAGTTGCGTACATTAAAATTTGAAACTACAATAGCATGCTCATGCTTCCGATGATGTAAACATTCAAAAGAATAATTAACTAAATTAAAAAATATAAATGAATTGTATAACACAATTCATATTTACATAATATAATAATAATCATAAACACCTTTATGATTACAAATAACACTTAAATATAATCATAATAATATCTTCTTCAATCTATCTTCATTTATTAACCCACAGGCCATGTTCCCATGGACCTGCTATTCTATTTTCAGCTCTAACACAATATTTGCTACAACATTCCCGTGAACATCTAACGGGAATGGCAAATGCCTTAGGTAACCATTTCTTCATCCATGAGACTCTTTGAGGTCTTCTGACCTCCATATATATATATCTGCAAATGAGGAGTACCAGAAGCTCCAGCTTCTAGTTGATACACAAGGTATCTTACATCTTTCGGAATTGATTCCTCTGAAAGAGGATACTCAGAGGGGTTATTAAGAATAACCATATATCTTTTCATCTTAGACATCTTTCTTATCTATTATGTGCGTGCCCCATTCTTTTATAAAGAAATATGGGACACTGTTTTTGGGACATGGGACAGCATCTCGTATTCTTTTAGAATATTTAACAAGTGATCCAGATCATAGATGTAACGCCCTCAAAATAAACCCATAATATCATAAATTCAAGATATAGGAAAGAGATATTATATTACAATCATCAGAGTGTTCTTACAAAACGTATTACATATTGACAATAAAAGTAATCGCCCTATGGGCTTACAACTTCCCAAGACAACGCTTGGTTGCAAAAAGAGAGTGCAAACTCTATACAAAGAAAACCTTTGGCTTGATATACATGTAAAACAACAAAACAACAAAAGGTGGTCTAATAGCCTCAAGCCTTTCAAGCTACGTCCTTGGAGGTGGCATAACACCTATACCTAAAAATGATGTCCCATATAGGGTGAGCCAACGCCCAATAGAGATATGCTAAACATAGTATCAACAGTAACTAAAATGTTAGCAATTGATAAACGTTTAACTCTTACACAACAACTTATAACACATTACAATCCCATGACTAATATGTCCATGTTCTATTCCAGTTTCCATTTCTTATCAAATTCTCAATTCATAACTATGGCTCATAATTTGGCGAATCAATTTAAACGAGATCACATCTCATATCAACAGTATTTCTATTTCAGGCGAGATAATAACTCATTTTAAACATTTCATACCTCATAATAGATACACATTTTAGTACTGTATCAATCTCAGACAAAAATACTTCCATACTTCACAAATGATACACATTTTAGTGCTGTATCAATATCAAACAAAAATCCAGTTTAGAGGTCCATCCCCCATCTTCCAATAAACCATGGAGTACATCCCCCATCTCCTCCCACACAAAACAATGTATATAAGCGATGATCATGTACAAATTCGATCAATCAATACAAAATTTTGATGTATTATACCATCCGCCATATTCAATAGCATACTCAACGGATTAGTTTTAGTTTGCCTAATCACCATGCATTGTCTACAACCCTTAAGACTACCCTCTACCGGTAGCCCAAAACAATTATTTCTAAGTAGGTAATAATTGTTATAACAGATAAATTGTCATTATTTTTAAAAGTGAATGATTAATGTAATCCAACTCCGCCGTCCCTTCTCATAATGAGCAAATTTCATTATATTCAACTCAATTTCACATTTCCATATCTTCCAAAATTTATTATATAAATTAATTTATCAAAAATTAGGGCTTTTCTCCCCCCTTTTCCAATATTGACCCAAAGGCTCAAATATTACTAACAACATCAACAATCTCTATTTTAGACCCAAAACACATATGGATGAGTCAAATAAACAAAACCCCTCTTTTCAAAATAGCACATTTCAAAACCCTGACTTCCCAAATCAAACCATTTAAACAAAAGCCCAACATCTAGGTTAAAGCTCATAAAGATGGGTAGGAATCCCTACCTCAAATGGAGAGACCAAATGGAGAAGATGAAGGATTTTGAAGGTGCTCCAAACCTAATAATTTTCGAATCAAAATGAAGAGCAAGCCATCCCTTCCCCTTGCTTTCAAGATTTCTCTCTTATTCTCCTTCCTTTCCTCCCTTATGAAAATGCTTACTCTCACTCTAAACACTCTTAATCTAAACTCAAAATCTAAAAAAAAAAAAATGGAGAGATATATGGGAAGAACCATAGAAGTTGAGAGGTGAGCTCAATTTATAGGCAACTTAGTGTAACATACTAGTTGGAATTTGAAAGGACAAGTTTGAATATGAATGGACCACTAATAAGGATAGTAAATGAACTACTAATAAGGATATTAAATGAACAAGTTTGTAACCACTAAAAAGGATATTAAATGAACCACTAATAAGGATATTAAATGAACAAGTTTGTAACCACTAATAAAGATATTAAATGAACCATTATGAAAATTTAATGGACACTAATCCTTGGTTTCCAAACACAACCAACCTATTTTAAATCTACCCAACACGACCCAAGACTCATATACAAAGAGTAAAGGATGGAAATGGGAAAAAGACAACAACACATCCATGGAACCGAGTCTAAAATACAATTAAACAGTGAAGGAAAAACCGGGATCGCTATAACCTCCCCCCCTTAAAGAATTTCGTCCCCGAAAGTAGGTAAATAAATTTCAACAATATGATTTCTCAATTCTCAACAATATTACAATTCAATATTCATCAACCTGACCCATTATCGGTTATTGCATCTTTATTCAAGAGGCAAATCATAACATATAACATAGTTCACAATTCCATAACATATTCAATGCCAATAATATATTTGCATTTCTTCAACACATTTAACATATACAATGCTAAATTAAACTTCTATTTTCAAGGCATGACCAACCATTACCATACTTCCAATAACCAAAACATATCTAATGTTTTTCAACTTAAGACATATTCAATACTCTTAAAGTTTATTAGTACAACAAAATTCCCAATACATGGTTAAATATTAACAAACAAGTCCAGATACTTCTCATGGACATCCAACTCACGTTCCCAAGTGGCTTCCTCCACCCCGTTATGTTTCCATAACACCTTAACTAATGGAAAAGTCCTGCTTCGCAAGACTCGATAACAAAGATAACAGTATGACACAATCAACCACTACAGTGTTTTGAGACATCCACCAGGTCTCGACTACTGACAATACTCAGACCAGTATCTAGTGCTTAATACCTCAACATAGGAAACACGAAAACATTCGTACACTAGGCCTTCGGTCAACTTTCATAGAACGAGGACGTAAAACGAGACACGGGTAATGAACAACATACAAACCAAGCACTATCACGCATCGTACTAGGCAAAACCTCCTCACTTACTGCAAGTTATCTTATGCCCATACTGACTCCCTCATTCAGGGATTTCACTCGCCACCTCGATTCAACTTATAATAACAAAATTTGCATACTCATTCCCTCGTACCGAATTAGCTAACAAGGGTTTACCACGCCGCGACACTTATCACTACCACGTAACTGTTCGTACCGAACACAAGCAAATATAGTACCTTCATCCCTTAATGACCTATAGGGTCTACTCTTTATTCTGCATCCTCCTTGTCACTCGTCTTGAGAGTACAATCAAGACACTAAGCCTCCATGCCAAATCATTAGCCACCACTACCACTGAACCACTGCTTAGAACCAAACCCCGGCGCAATCGCATGTTGCCGACAAGGCTTTCAAAGACTCACCATCCTAACTATTCAGAAGAGTTAGAGTCCTCACCCTCATCGCTATCAACTCAAACCTTCATCTGCAAACACCATACCACTGTGACTCTACTCACAGGTCACACCCTAACCACGGGTTATACACCCAACCAACCCTACCGACAACATCTCCTAACCTAACCAGTATTAAGGTATACACCTAATGCATTTAAACATAGCAAAAGAATCCTGAAACTTAAGAGAATATCCATTGTACTACTACCCGGGATATAATACCAGTTGCTCACAATACGCCACTCCCCGATGCCAACAACCACAATCTTAACAAGGGGCTAACACTCCCTCAAATGAGACAACCATTCAGTACGTATGCAAATTCGGTAACGTCACCTACCATGAAGGTGTAAATCTACTCCTAATGAAATTATGCGCTATGCCTCCGTAAAACATCATGTTAAATATACAAGACCTAGTAGTAATCGCACACTTCACATCCTCTCGAAGAGTTCTCACGACAGTTGGCCACAAACTCTACCACTCACATAAGATTAAATAGGTAACACCCTTGAAATTTCGCACACCCGGCAAGTATAACTGTTCTCGCCCCATAGTAGCCCTGACTAAGATACGCATCCCTCAATAATTCTTTCTAATTTCAAAACATGGCTCACCAGCCCTCATTCTCCCAAACCAAATCACACACATACAGATGCATTGTTACAAAAATTTTACGGTTTCACAACAACTTGTCACAATAATAAAACTTTAGAGCCACAACATGCTCCAGTCCGCCTAACCTAAGGAAATTAATAAACACAGACATATATATATAAACAAGCAGTTTTGATGTTTCAACATTTCCAAAACACATTGGTTACACAACAGAACCCATGATTTCAAAATGATAATTCACCGATTACAAAACGGATTAGTAAAAACAAAACCATACTATTGGTACTACCAATGTTATCGTCCCCCACTGGACTGCTAAAGTTGGTCATTCTCAAACCCAAGATATCTTACGAGTTTACAGGCCACGGAGAAGAACTATTGGTATGCCCCAACTGGCCACACCTAGAACAACTGCATATTTCCCCAATTGGGGCTTGGGAACTCGACTCTCCTGAGGCCCTCAAAATCTGGCTTGATTGTCCCCGAAAATGATACTGCCCCTGCTCGGTCGAACAAAACTGAGCCCGACTAGGTTGCAAAACCCCCAAAGAAGCCCCTAGCTGAGTACAGAAACGTTGGATATGACTTGGCTGATTACACACCCAACAAGTAAGCATCTCCCGAGCACGAGACTGGTTCAAAGTCTGAGCTGATGAAGACCCCAACGACTGCTTCCCCACTGAACATTCGATCGGCCCAAAACCTGGCTGGCTAGATGATTCCGATGGGGCAACTACTGGTCGAACTGCCAACCTAGCCCTCTTCCTCTATGGGCAAGCTGGGGACTTGTGGCCCAGCTGACCACATTTGAAACAAGTGACCACCTTTCGTTCACCCTTTCCCGAATCTAGACTCGGCACTGGAAAAGTAGAGCCAGGCTGAGCTCTCTGAAATTGTTGTGGATTAAAACCCTTCTGCCTCTTAAAAGGCCTACGAACACACTAAATCACAAGAGTCGCCGAAATGGCCTCCTCCCTATTTTGGCCCATAGCTAGCACCGCTGCCTCCACATGAGTCGCAGCCCTAACAAGCACACTATAACTCCTATGCCAAGACCCCGCAATCCATTCTTGGACGTCGTCACACAGCCTACTCTCAAACTCCGAACAATGCAGTTCCTCAGTCTCCACTAACTCTGGGGCAAACCTCGACAGGTTAGCAAACCATGCTTCAAACTGTACCAAAGGTGTAGTACCTTGGCGTAACTCCACAAACTGTTTGCGCAACTCTTCCCATGTGGAAGGAGGGAAATCACAACTTCCTCGTCTAGGCATCCTAGTAAAGGTAACAAAGATATTAGGACATTATCAAAGGTGCCGAAGCTATTTCACTCGCGTGCTAAATGATAGACAACAGTAATTCACTCCACATAAGAACATAATCACATAAGCACTTACGAATCGCATTTCCGGATAATGACCGTCCTGCGGCGTTGCTAGAGTTCCAGTTAGAAACGGAGTGATCAAGTGCCTTTCCAACAGGACTCCGAGAAACCCAAGGATCCAGTCAACATCCTAAAAACTAAATTCCATACCCATATAGTCACATAAACATGTTATTACATAAGCACTTAACATCATACATAAGTCTCTAATAAGCGAGACAAACCCATTGTGGTACTAACCACTTCCCGCGTACCCAAAGTATTCAAACCCGGTACGCTCTGAGACCAAGTTGTAACGCCCTCAAAATAAACCCATAATATCATACATTCAAGATATAGGAAAGAGATATTCTATTACAATCATCAGAGTGTTCTAACAAAATGTATTACATATTGACAATAAAAGTAATCACCCTATGGGCTTACAACTTCCCAAGACAACGCTTGGTTGCAAAAGGAGAGTGCAAACTCTATACAAAGAAAGCCCTTGGCTTGATATACATGTAAAACAACAAAACAACAAAAAGTGGTCTAATAGCCTCAAGCCATCCAAGCTACGTCCTTGGAGGTGGCATAACACCCGTACCTAAAAATGATGTCCCATATAGGGTGAGCCAACGCCCAGTAGAGATATGCTAAACATAGTATGAACAGTAACTAAAACGTTAGCAATTGATAAACATTTAACTCTTACACAACAACTTATAACACATTACAATCCCATGACTAATATGTCCATGTTCTATTCCAGTTTCCATTTCTTATCAAATTCTCAATTCATAACTATGACTCATAACTTGGCCAATCAATTTAAACGAGATCACATCTCATATCAACAGTATTTCTATTTCAGACAAGATAATAACTCATTTTAAACATTTCATACCACATAATAGATACACATTTTAGTACTGTATCAATCTCAAACAAAAACACTTCCATACTTCACAAATGATACACATTTTAGTGTTGTACCAATATCAAACAAAAACACTTCTATACTTCACAAATGATACACATTTTAGTGCTGTATCAATATCAAACAAAAATCCAGTTTAGAGGTCCATCCCCCATCTTCCAATAAACCATGGAGTACATCCCCCATCTCCTCCCATACAAAACAATGTATATAAGCGATTATCATGTACAAATTTGATTAATCAATACAAAATTTTGATGTATTATACCATCCGCCATATTCAATAGCATACTCAACTGATTAGTTTTAGTTTGCCTAATCACCATGCATTGTCTACAACCCTCAAGACTACCCTCCATTGGTAGCCCAAAACAATTATTTCTAAGTAGGTAATAATTGTTATAACAGATAAATTGTCATTATTTTAAAAAGTGAATGATTAATGTAATCCAACTCCACCGTTCCATCTCATAATGAGCAAATTTCATTATATTTAACTCAATTTCACATTTCCATATCTTCCAAAATTTATTATATAAATTAATTTATCAAAAATTAGGGCTTTTCTCCCCCCTTTTCCAATATTGACCCAAAGGCTCAAATATTACTAACAACATCAACAATCTCTATTTTAGACCCAAAACACGTATGAATGAGTCAAATAAACAAAACCCCTCTTTTCAAAATAGCACATTTCAAAACCCTAACTTCCCAAATCAAACCATTTAAACAAAAGCCCAACATCTAGGTTAAAGCTCATAAAGATGAGTAAGAATCCCTACCTCAAATGGAGATACCAAATGGAGAAGATGAAGGATTTTGAAGGTGCTCCAAACCCAATAATTTTTGAATCAAAATGAAGAGCAAGCCATCCCTTCCCCTTGCTTTCAAGATTTCTCTCTTGTTCTCCTTCCTCTCCTCCCTTATGAAAATGCTTACTCTCACTTTAAACACTCTTAATCTAAACTCAAAATCTAAAAAAAAAACAAATGGAGAGATATATGGGAAGAACCATAGAAGTTAAGAGGTGAGCTCAATTTATAAGCAACTTGGTGTAACATACTAGTTGGAATTTGAAAGGATAAGTTTGAATATGAATGGACCACTAATAAGGATAGTAAATGAACTACTAATAAGGATATTAAATGAACAAGTTTGTAACCACTAATAAGGATATTAAATGAACCACTAATAAAGATATTAAATGAACAAGTTTGTAACCACTAAGATGGATATTAAATGAACCATTATGAAAATTTAATGGACACTAACCCTTGGTTTCCAAACACAACCAACCTGTTTTAAATCTACCAAACACAACCCAAAACTCATATACAAAGAGTAAAGGATGGAAACAAGAAAAAGACAACAACACATCCACGGAATCGAGTTTGAAATACAATTAAACAATGAAGGGAAAATCGGGATCGCTATAATAGATCTATTTACTGGATCTACGGTCCAGATGGTGGTGAAGGACAGACTGAATTCTCAAAGGTTTTGGAGGCAAAATATGATTATTTTGTTGTTAAGCCTACTAAGATTGAAAACATGATGTATGATTATGTAGATGATAATACCACAAAGCATGTTTGTGTGGATATTCCTAGAAGAGTACAGCAGAGTCACTATGATGCAATATATGATTTCATAGAGAGTGTTAAGGATAGAATGATTCAGAGCACCAAATATAGACCTATTAAGTACGGAGAATTAAATTTGGAGCATTGTGTTGTAATGAGATAGAGTAAAAACTGAACACCAGCAACCGTAGGTTGCGTACATTAAACTTAGAAATTAAAATAGAATGCTCATGCATGCAATTATGTAATTGTTATCAATTCTTCTTTTCAATTTTACAATATAATATGTATCTAATATATACACCAATGCCTTCCTTCAATCCCCAACAATCTTCTAGATTAAAATTTAATCTATAAGTTGAAAGCCTTTTAGTAACATCCCTGTTTATAACGACATCATAGGTTCCACTGAACGTTGAACCATAACTACCATCACCAAAAGCGACTGGCAAAATAGCATAGTGTAGGCACCCCATTTTTGACCGACCTTAAGACTCAGACGTCATCGATTGAGCGCTCGGTGATTGCACATGTTGTGTTCGTTTCGAGGTTTCGGAGTTCTTGGCTGAGAGCCTCGCCTCCGGACCTCGGGACCCTTTGTACTTTGACTCGGTTCACGGACCAAGTTTTGTTTTCTCTTCCCGGAGGGAGGGAGAGGTCTTGTAGACCATCTCTCAGTGGTCGTAGACTACTTTTCGTGGCCGTAGGCCCCTATTCCCGTTTGGAGACTAGTTTCTAGTTTTCAAAGCCGTCGACCGTGCGCCTCAGTTCGGGACCGCTTAAGATTCTCCGTTTGTCACATTTTTTGGAACACACCTTGTTTCCTTTGTCTAGAGGGACACTGTGGTCCGGGAGACCACTTTTGTGGTCATACTCCACTTTTTGTGCTCAACAGCCAGTTTTTGAGGCCCCCGGTTGCGCGTCTTACCTCCCAAACTCTCGTTTTGCATCCGTGTTGGTTTGTTCTTGGCACGAACCTTGTTTTCCTTGTTTGGAAGGTGGTACAAGGGTGGGAGACTGGCTTTCTCCTTGGAAACCACTTTTCTCCTTGCCAGCCGCTTTTTTGGTCGGGAAATTGGTTTTCTTGGTCTTTGGGCCACATTTTCTGGTTTCCCACCCCACCATTGGCTTGCTTTCGGTGTGGAGACCACCAATTACCCTGGCCGACCACTTTTTTTTTGGGAAACCACTTTGGGTGGTCGGCCGACCACTAAAAGTAGCAGGCCAACCACCTTTTATGGTCAGCAGGTTTCCTCCTGTTTTGTTTGACTGAATGGATGCCAGCTGTGCCAGCTGGAGGGCATAGACTGTATCCTCCATACACGTGTATGGAGAGATTGCATCCAAGTTTGGCTTCTCCAAGAAGCTTGAACCCTTTGTTTCTTCTAAAAGAGAGGCTCTCCCTTTCCTTGAACCAGGTTGAGAAAATTTCCTAAGGCACAAACACATATCTGTAGATGCGCCCCGAGGGCCTTGCTGCTACACTTCGGACTCATTTGTCACAGTTCTTAATCTGATCTCACAATGTGCGATATGAGACTGATAAATCACCAAAGAGTCCAAATTCGGCAAATCATTTTAGAAAATTGATTTTTAAGAAAGAAGTGCCAAACATAGACTGCTTTGCCAGATACAAAGTCGCCACCTAAATATTTTATTTTGGGGGAATTTAGGAAACCCTAACTCGTACCTAAGGCCACGTGTTCGTCATCACTAAAGTTGCCTCGACTCGAGAACTTGGGTACAATTGGGGAAGGTCATCTATGAGCACCCCCGCTCACCCGATCAAAGATCGGCCTGTACTAAGCATGATATCTTGTTTTTGAAAACATATGTGTTCTTATTTCGGTTAATTAGCTAGAATTACTATGTGATGCGCACAGCAAACAACTATAGACTAGATCGCCTAATTTGGAACAAAGCATCGCATATCCGTTTTGTTTGGAAAATGGTTTGAAGTGTGCTACTCGCAAGTAGGCTAAAATGCAGATTTCAATGAATTGTTCCAATTCAAGTAATCCAACCTTCACCTACAGGCATTTAGGCAGTTAAACACTTAAGCAATTAGCCTCATGGCAAGCATGCTTTCATGTTAACATTCACATACATGCAAGATGCTAAAACATAAACACTCACAGTGTACTCCAAGCCAAAACAAAGAACTAGTTAGAAATCAATGCATGATCCTAATTCATGTTAAGATGACTAATGCAACACATGCAAAATGTAGCTAGAATAGGCTTGGCTAATCTAAGATGGCATGTGAGATGCTATTTAGTACATGTATTCAAGTTGGAATTGAAATACGATGCAGTTAACATGATGCGCCGAGCCCGGTGCATGCAATACAGATGAATGGATGCAAACATGCAAGCATAAGGATGCTAATTGAAACATGACCTAGAACTAACCACTGAAAGCAGTTAAGTAAAAGGGAGAAAGACGTGGGGTTGGAAGACATTCACACACTCACGCACACTTATTACATAATTGCGCCCTCTCGACGAAGGGACCGAAAGAATAATACAAATCAAATAATTAACTAACTAACAAGCTAATTAATTATTGCACAACACTTAACTAATTAAACAAATTAATTAAGCTACTAAAGCAGTAAAACAGCCTCGGGAAGAGAGGTGCATGCATGCTCGGTCGACTTCGCTCGGAAACCCATTGCCATGTCATGTTGCCTCTGTTTGCACTGCTTTGCACCTCTGAAAACTGCACAAGTCTTAAGGATGCTTCTAAACCACTCCCTGAGTGTTGTGGGAGGTCACCGGCCAAAAGATAGGACCATCGGCCAAGGCAAACTGGTCATCGACAAAAAATAAGGCTCTCAGCCAATAATGCATACCCGGCCGGCACTGAAGATGGCCGACCGGCTATCTCTTCCTGTAGAATGCTATTTTGCTACAGCAAAGGATAAACAGAATGTGGCAATGTATTTTCAAAGCAATGTGTGCACAACAACCCTTCCGATCGTGTCATGAACTCAAGGAAGTATGGTTCTCGACCCTCGGGCAATCAATCATGCATTTCAATGCGTGATGGCCAAAGGAGCCAAGTGCGCATTTTAATGTCAAATGAAATGCACACAAAACACATGAAGGACCCCCAACTTCTGTCACGGTTTATCAAGAGGCAAGGGATGTGAACATGCAAGCAAAACTAGTGCAACATGAGCATGTTAATGACAATGCCATACAAGGCTAAGCATGCCAAATGCAATGCAACTTAGACAAGCACGCAAAATGCAACATGGACATTCAAGCATGCAAGGAAAACATGTGACAACATGTAAAGGGACAAGACATGCAAACATGAAAAGCTACTTAACAAAAGCATGCCAAATGCGATGCCACTTACACATGCAACATGTTATGGACTAAGTACACAACAAGGCACAATTGAACTAGCATGCTACAACATGCAATTTACCAAATATGCGACAAGCATGTGACAACATACAAGGCAAGCATGCAACAACATGCAGGGATAGTCTTAAACCAAAATGGATAGCTCTCAAATAGGTCCAAATCAGTGGCCAATATGCTAGGGGATAAGGGACAAAATCGCATACAAACATGCATGGTGATTGGCCTAACAGTTAAGTATTGAAGGGAAACTTCTAAGAATACTTAAAAGGGGTGAAAAGCATGCAAATGTGACAACATTACATGCTCTGGAATGATGCTAGGGGTGATGTCAAATCACATAAACAAGTCAAGCATGGCATGCTTAAGGCTCAAAGCCTAAGGCTTGTGAAGGGATTTGAACCAAAGCTACACAAAACAAGGAGCATATGGCAAATGTAACCCAAAATAGTCCTAAATCATGCCGGAGTGAGCCTAAAACATGCAAGGAATGAAGCCAAAACATGCGACAATGACGGACCAAAAACATGAAGCAAACTAGGCCACAAAAGAGGTGTTACACTACACCTAATACAACCAAACATGGTATGATTTAAACAACCAAAATCAAATTTATGGCATGTTAAAACAAACTCAAAAACCCACTTAGATGGCATCTAAATGACCTAAGCATAGGGGCATGCACAATGACCCGATCATGGAGCATAAGACACCAACTCTTCAAGACATTGAAAGGATGACAAATGCAAGCAAACCAGCATGAAATATGGACTAAAATAACATGACAAATGATTCCAAATCACTAAAATGGCCCAAGTAAAGCATGCTAGTGACTTAAGCACCCAAAGCTAACAAGCTAGATTGTATGGTAGCTATACAAAACAATGCAAGCATAACCAAAACAATGAAAAATAGAGCTCAAGCATGTTAAAACAAGGCTAGAAGCTTCATGGAGTTGAGCCAAAACATGCAAGCATGATAGTCTAAATGCTAGATACATGTTTAGGCAAATGAAGGGATTGCAAGGTAAGTATATGGTGCATGCAAGAGACCACTAGACCCACTTTAAAAAGAGGTAAATCATGGCAAAACAACACCAAATACTTGCTGAAATGAAGCTAAAACAAGCTAGGCATACAAGCCACCAACATAAGCCACTTATGCTAGTATTCAAGACAATAAGGAGAGGGGATGACCCTCTCCTATTTAAGACACCAAAACCACCTCTCCACCATTGCAAATCCTCTAGATTTCAGTGGCAGAGAGGCCATGCAAAGCTAAAAGCAAGGGCCAAGAGGAATGGCTTAAAACAAGGCCTAACAAGGCCTAAGTGGGAGGAAACAACCCCAAACCTCAAAATGACCTTAAACAAAGTTCTAAAGCAAGAAAAATCAGAAATTTTATCAATTATAAGTTAAGCTTAAAACAATAAGCAAGAAGGGTCAAAAGCTTAAGAAAGAAAGGGGTATCTAAAGCAAGTTTGCTCACCCTTGTAGAACTTCTTCAAGAACAAAGCTCCAGCAGGTTCCTCTGACCAAAACCAGTCCAATAACTTTGAAATCAACCTCCTAGCATCTCAGCAACCAAGGATGGTGTTCTAGTGTGTGTTTGTGTACAATAGTAAGACAATACTACTATTTTAGACACAAAACAAGGCTAAACAAAGAAAAATAGATACAATCCTGTGTCTATCCTCTCCAAACCCATTTTTCTGAACCTTGAAGGAGGAAGGAGGGGCTCCCTCTTTATAGAGGTTCAAATTCTAAGGCTTCCAAGAGAAAGCTAAGCAAAGGGAAAATCCCTCTATACACGTGTATGGAGGGGGTGAATTGTGGATGCCAGCTGCACCAGCTAGCATAAAATATCTGCATAAAGCAGATGAATAGGGTTCAGATACCAAAAAATGGCCGATCAACCAACATAAGTGCCGACCGACCAAATATAGTGCTGATCGGCCAACACTCTTGGCCGATGGCAAGAAAAAGGGGCTGATGGCATCACCCATGGCTGGTGGGTTGAGGGGATGGAAAACAAGCCACCCTCTTCCCTTAGAAGCAAAAACACAAGTGTTTGGTCCACAACCAAGCACACAACAGACAAGTTGAGAGATCTTGAGGCAAGGCATGTAGCCGAGACCTCCGAGAACTCAAAACGAACACGAGCATGGATGATTATCAAGTGTTCAAACGATGACATCCAAGTCTTCAAGACGGTCAAAAATGGGGTGTCTACAATAGCTCTCTCTATATCTTTATATTTTGAGCCAAAAGTGTGTATTGTTCTTGACCTGTAACACCCCAACTCTTAGCCATACACCCTTACCATTGAATTGAGGTTCCTAGTGGTTATTTTTGGAGGTTAAAAGGGTGGTTTTTGGCTGAGGAACTTGCTGGTTTTGCTGAGCTTCAAGGGTAATTTCTTTTCTCTCTTTTTAAGCTTTGTCTTGATCACTCTCTTAGCCAAACTTGCATGCTTATTTGAGCTTTGTTGTCAAATGAAAAAAGCTCCATATTTAAGTGTTTTTCATGTTTGTTTAAGGTCCTTTTGCTGCTGAGGGTCATCTTCCCTCTTACATGCCTTATTTGGCCTTGTTTTGTGCCATGCCATAAGGCCTTTGAGTTAATCCTTGCATGGCCTTTTAGACACTGAAATCCAATGGATTTTTAGTGGTTGGCATGTGGTTTTGAGGACCTAAATCAGAGAGGGGTGACCCTCTCTCTTTTGGTCTTGTTTGCTTGCATTTTTCACCTATCAAAGGAGCATATGTTTTCATACTTTCAAGGCTCGGTTTAGGTACTTTTTGGTGACTTTTAGGGCCTACCTTGACTCTGTCTATGGCTGGTTTGGTCACCTTGGGTTTGCCTCTTGCATGTGTAGAGTAATCCCTTTTGTGGCTTATCAAAGTAGCATGTCATTCTTGCATGTATTGGTTATATTTCAGTGGGTTTTTGGTCATCATTTTGCATGCCATGACTCTATTTTTGGCTGGTTTGGTAGCCTCTCACATGCTTCATATGCTTGTAGTGTAAATCATGTTTACTAGCTTAGAATGCATGATGCTTTGGCCCTCTATTCTAGCAAATTTTGGCCATGCTCCAACTTGGTTTTGTTCACATTTTGCGCTGCCTTAGTTCTATTTTGAGGCCTCTTGCTCGAAAGATGCTTGCCATGCATGCTTGTAGTGTAATAGCCTTGACTAGCTTCGAGTTTTGAAATCCCTTGCATGCTTAACTTGAGGTATTTTCATGTTTTGGCACCATTGAGCATGATATTTCAGAGCATATAGGGCTATCATACTTCCATGTTTCTAACTCTTTAAGTGCCCTTGAGAGTTGTGCTTTTATACCTTATTTTGTGAGCCATTGCATGAGCTTCATTTTTGTGCCTTTCAAGCCATCATCCCAACTCAGTTTGCTACAATTTTGGGCCTGCATAGGGTCTGTTTGGAGTTGGTTTGGCCATTTGAGCATTGCCTTGCATGCCTATAGTGTAATACATTTCACTAGTTTCAATGCTTGAGCCATTCAACATGCATTACATGAGCTGTTTGCATAATTCAAAGTCATTTTGTATGCCATTTCAGAGCTGAAACATGTGTCACTGCACTCCATATTTCATCCTTTCAATGCATTTGGAAAGTTGTGTTTTGTGCCTTAGACTTGGGGCCGTTGCATTGTGCATGATCGTATGTGTTTTGATGCCTTATTTCCATCATCTAATGGCCACTGATTTGGGTGTGGCTGAGGCCCATCCATTTTGGTTTAAGTCCATTTTGCATTGAGTATGCCATTGTAGTTCATAGCATTGAGTATGCCATGTTGTCGCATGATTGATCATTGCATTGTGCATGCCTTGTTCATCTCATTGTGTATGTTAGTTTCTACGTGCATTGTGTATGCTAAGTGTCATATGCATTGAGTATGCCATTGTTAATTCATAGCATTGTGTATGCTAGTTGCATGTTTGCATGTTATCCCTTGCATGTTTGCATGATTTAGTTGCATTGCATTAAGATTGCATGGTAGAGTTGCATTGGTGCATGCCTTGTTTGTTGCATTGTGTTTGGAATAGGGGTTAGTCCGAACACGGGGAACGAGGGATGTTTCATGCTTGAAATGGCGAAACATGCCTCGATTCCTGGTCGCCGACACTCTTGACTACCCATGACGGAGTTGTTGGCTTTAGGTGCTTGTATGTGCATTCATTTCACATTGAGTCGTGCAATTTGACTCATCGGCCATCATGCATCAAGATGCATGATTGGTGGCCTGAGGGTCAAGGACTACACTCCCTTGAGCTTATGCAATGATGGGGAGAGTAGTCGGGCACACATGTGTTGAGAATACTTTGCCATCTCCCTCTCTTGCCTTCTGTTGCAGAAAACCAGAAACCAGGGGCAAAAACTAGTCGGCCGACTAGATTTAGTGGCTGGCCAACCACTTTTTCTAGTTTTCCACCACAAAAGTGGTCGGCAGGTGGTCTCCAAGGCCAATAGCTGGTCGGCTGCCTTCCCACAGATTCCCAGGGTGGAGTTTCAGCCTCCTGGAGCCTTATGCAGTGTTCTGAGGTCAATTGCAAATAGAGGCAAGTCGAGGCGTCGCGAGGGATTTCCAAACAAGGCAATTCTAGCATGCATGCATCCTTTGTCATTCAAAACAAAGCTGGGGCATCCTATATTCATTTAGTTTGCATGCTCATTTAGATTGCTTATTTAGTTAACGTTGTGTAATAAGTAGTTGTAACTTGTTATTCATTTCGTCGTGTAATAACTAGTTTAATTTGATTAGCGAGATGGTTCTATATTATTTATTCGGACCCTCAGTCGAGAGGGCAAATTTTGTAATAAGTGTGCGTGTGTGTAATGCATGTCTTCCAACCACCACTTCTTTCTCCTTTTTTTTACCAGCTTACGATGGTTAGTTTTAGGGCATGTTTCAATTAGCATCATTATGCTCGCATGTTTGCATCCATTCATCTGTCTTGCATACACCAGGCTCGGCGCATCATACTAACTGGATCGTATTTCAATTCCAAGTTGAATGCGTGTTATCAGTAGCATCTCATATGCTGTCTTAGAATAGCCGAGCCTATCTTAGTTGCATTTTGCATGTGTTGCATTAGCCATCTTAAACATGAACTAGAATCATGCATTGATTTCTAACATCGATTTTGTTTTGGCTCAGAGTACTCGGTAAGTGTTTATGCTTTAGCATCCTTGTATGTGTGTCAGTGATTGCCATGATAGCATGCTTACCATGAGGCTATTTGCTTATGTGATATAACTGCCTGATTGCCTGTGGATGAAGGTTGGATTACTTGAATTGGAATAATTCATTGATTGCGAGTTTTAAGCCCACTTGAGAGTGGCAAATCACCATATTTCCTAAGCCCACTTGAGGGTGGCAAAACTCGCATTTTAGCCTACTTGCGAGTAGCAAACCACTTTAAAAAACAAACATGAGCTGTTTTGTTCCAAATTAGGCGATCCAGTCTCTACTTTTATGTTGTGCACATCACATAGTAATTCTAGGCTAATAAACCGGAATAAGAACACTTGTGTTTTCAAAAACAAGATATCATGTTTAGTAGTGGCCGATCTTTGATCGGGCGAGCGGGGGTGGTCATTGCATGACCTTCCCCTTTCGTATCCAAGTTCCCGAGCCGAGGCAACTTTTGTGATGACGGACATGTGGCCTTAGGAGCGAGTCTGGGTTTCCTAATTTTTCCAAAATAAAAACATTTAGGTGGCGACTCTGTATCTGGCAAAGCAGTCCATGTTTGGCACTTCTTTCTAAAAATCAATTTTTCAAAACGATTTGCCAGATTTGGACTCTTTGGTGATTTATTGATCTTGCATTGCACTTTATGAGATTAGATTCAGAATTGTGACATTGAGTCTGAACTGTAGTGAGCCCAATGAACAAAATGAAATTTTCCCAGGACGTTGAGGCGCGTCTACAGTTTTTGGCGACTCTGCTGGAGATTTAGAGAACTTGACTTGAACTCATGATATCATGTTTTGACTACACTTATGTGTTTCTTTGCATTGCATTTGCATTGGTGCGCCTAGGACACCGTGTTTGCCATCTGCTATTCTTGAACGGTTTGCTGGAGGCTCGCTTTGAGAAGCATGCTATAAGGTTGATCGGTTACGGGCTCTGCCACGATGGGAACACAAACCCTAATTTTTACCGGGGCACCCTTTTTTAACCATTCGACCTAGTGCATATCGAAATCCATAGTGACTATCCCAAGCTAAGACAGGTTGCTCACTCGATTATAGGTTGTTTGAAAATGCTGCATGCGTAGTGAAACCCTAGCTCCTGACAAAATAGGACAGGGAAACTCTACCCCAACATAGGGGTGTTTCTGGATCTCATTTGCTTGCTATGTCTTTGTCAGTGTGTCTCTCTTGGTTGTATATATCGGTTTGCAGAACTGCATCGGTATCGAGATTTTGAAAATCGGTTATATCTGCGGGTATCAGATTTAGTTTTGGGGCAGTAATTTTGGGAACAGTGATCAGTGGTCAAATACAATTATTCAGCTATGTTCATGTCTGTATTGATGAAATTGAGCTGAGATGCTCCCTGTTTTCTCTTTCAGTTCAGAGATTCAGTTTAGAGCAACCAGTGTTCTCCTTTGCCGAGGCAAAATAGGAAAAAGGCCAGTCAAGGCTCACCAGTTCATCAGATCCATTAGTCACTAGTCGCATCACCTCTGTTCGATTCAGCGAATTTATGATGACACAGAATTCAGAGGAAATCGTGGTTATGACAGCGGCACTAAACCAGGGAATCGTCATGTAGGGTGATACCGACGTTGAAGTGCAGCACCCACCCAGGTCACCTGCCGCACATCCCATCTGGGAACCCCAGTTATTTCAAGCCCGTGAGCCCACCACTTTCGAGTTGATGGGAATGATTGGCGATCTTCAGAGATCTATGGCTGATCTGGCCTATGGAATGTCGGCTCCTCCACCAACCACATCGTATGCCGGGAACTTCATGCCGGAAGAGCCCTTGCTGCTGGGCCAAATTGTAATTGAGCTCAGCCAACCTGAAGTCATCCCAAGTTCAGGCCATGACCTATCAACAACAACAAGGCTCCACTCTGATCAAGCAACCCAAACCTTTGACCGAGCTGAGGTGAGCGGTAAGAACAAGGTTGGGGTAGACATCGATCCCTATGAACAACTTCAGCAGGCTGTTGAGGCTTTGAAAACCGGAGGATTGAACAAACAACAAGTGTTCATGTCATTTGTAAAAGATGGATGACATCTTCCCCACTCAAAATGAGGGCAGTTCAAGCCAAAGGGAAAATCGAGAAGAGGGCCATCACACTAGAGCCATTCCTCCCAACCCTATTTTTGCACTAGGGAAAGATCAGAAAACCAAACCAGCACCTGCTGATCCCTTTACTAGTGCGTCTAACAAAAATCCACAAACCTCGAAGTATCTACCCCGAGGTCGGAGGGTATTCCATGCCCTCTATATGGCTTTGTCTAAGGTTCTTCAAATTCTCACTGAAAAGGGGCATCTCAAACCCCTCGAGCCTCGGCCTCTCCCTAGCCGTCTTCCATCTGGTCACGATGCTACCCAGTACTGTGCGTACCACCAGAAAACTGGCCATACTACCTACAACTGCTTCTGTCTTCGCCATGAAGTACAAGATCTATTTGACAATGGGGTCATCCTCCCGCTGACCTCAGCAAAGTCCATCGTCACTAGATCAGTGAACTTGGAAGATAATGTGATGTAATCAGGGGTTGAACCACCTGTGGGCGGTGCTCGGTTTACTTCAAATATGGTGTATGGCACGCACTATTTTGAGCATTTGCGAATGCTAGTTTTGGTGGTTTCTGACTTGGGTATTTAGGTTAGTTCAGTTATGTTGTTTTGAGTTAGTCTCTTTGTTTTGAGTCAGTCTTTTTGTTAAGGTCCGTCTTGTTGCATCGAGTCAGTCCTGTTGTATAGGAGTCGAGTGATTCCGGGGATGTTACCTCGGATGTCACTATTTTGTTTTGTGTTTGTCTCTTTACTTTCTTTTTGAGTCTGTTTCTACCGTGGAGCCAGTTACACCAGAAGATCTGAATGAAGCAGCAGTGGTTTTCATACTTTGTGGTTATTTCTACTTTGAGCCTGTTGTGCCAGCAAGTTTAGAATGAAATGGCAATACATTTCACCCCTCTTCTGTGCCTTGAAATTATTGCAATGACCTAAGTTTTTCAAAACTTTTTGAACATTGTGTTGAAAACAAAGAGGAAGGAATTCCTCAGGTTTTGCAAAAATTTGATCAATTAAGAGAAAGAGAGGCATGCTAAGCCCTTAATGAATGAAATCATGTTTGTTAATGTGAGTACTGAGAAGGACCGTGGCTTGATCCAGATTGGTTCTACACTTCTTCAGTGCGAGAAATTTGCCGCTTTCTTCAAAAAATTTCAAAAAAATGTTTTGTGTGGTCCTGTGAAGACCTGTGTGGAATTGTTCTTGAGATTGTGCAACCTATGATCATTCTCAGCCTCAAGACTTGACCCCTTTTGCCTTCAAACCTTGAACTTGGATTCAGAATGTTCAACGGTCAAACACAATGTGAAACCTGTGTGGCCAGATTTGAAGTAGCCCATGAACTAGGGGCAAGGAGGTCAGAAATAATCAAAAGAAAGCTTGCAAAGCCGGATAAGAAGCACCCCTCGAACTAGGGGCAAAAAATGTCAGATGTGCTCGAAGAGTCAAAAATGGGTCATTGCTCAAGCTAGCGAAGATCGGCAAGAATGCCAAATCCCAAACGGGAGGAAAGAAGAAAGTATTGCTGAAGGATAACCAAGTTCCTATCCACAACACTAGGGGAAAATTCAACCCCCATTGGATGGACTTCTACATCATCAACGAACAACAGCCATTCTCCTGGATTCAGATGACTTCGAGATCTCAAACCATTCAACATGGACAAAGCTACACTTTTACCCTTGAGAGGCTCACTGGGCCGAAAACCCGGAAAGGCGACCCAGACAAAAGTTAGAGCAAGAAAAACAAAAAAAACCAAAAAAAAAAATGCAAAGAATCAAAAAAAAAAAAAAAGAAGAAAAAAAGAAAAGAAATGAAAAGAATTGAAAAGAAAAGAAAAACGAAGCTCGTAAGGTTGAAAACCCGGAAGGGCGGCCTTGGCAAAAGTTAGAGCGCAAAAGAAGAGGTTAATACCCGAGTGTACCTTAACCCCGGAACTACGTCAGGCTTGATTCCCATGTTTGGGATACGTAGGCAACTTCATTATGAAGTCCAGCCATAAACACTTCCAAATTGACTATGTCCATTTAATGGTTTTGATCATCTTTGTCTTCTCTGTATCCGAGAGTTCGGTGGTAATGGTCACTGTAAGGACTGGTTGCCATGTGCTACGGCACTATTCAGACTAGGGGCAACTTTCTGTTGCCGTGCAGTGCTGTGGTGCTATTTAGACTAGGGGCAACTTTCAGTTGCCATGCAGTGTCATTCAAACAAGGGGCAATTTTCCATTATTTTGGATCTGAGGTTGTGCATCTCAAGAGTAAATCCTGCGTTGGTCGAGCAGTGGCCATTTGCAAAAATTGTTTTTGAGAATTTTTAATGAGGTTAACTAATTCTCTGAAAAATTATTCCATTTTTCTAAAACTGGACCATTTCTTGGACCTAAAAAAGGAAAATTTTCAATGCTCACAACCTGACTTACATGATTTCAAATCAGAAAATCAAACAAGCATGTTAATCTAACTCTCATTTTGGTTAAAATTGTTTTAGCATAAGCCAAAAACAAAAAAAAAATGGTCAAAATGATGAACTAGGGGCACAGTTGAGTCAGGTTTTCTGTCTTTTCCCCTTTATCAACGCACTTGCCAGAAAGGGCATCATACTTGCCAGAAAAGGGCACCACTGAAGCTAACCACAAAAGGGAAAAAAGCTCTCTCATCCTCCAAGCAGCAGGGTATCGAGCCAAGTACGAAGCACAAATTGGAATGGATCAAGATATTCCACTCCCTCATCTGGACAGATCTGATCACGTCCAAACTCCCCAGCAGAGTATCGTCAACCGATGTCAGCTGCAGATTTGCTACATACCCAGTCTTAGCGCAACCACTCTGTGGGAGGAACTCACTAGCTGTGAGCGGAAGAAAGAGAATCTAGCAGCATGCTAGGGGCAAGAGCCCGCAACTTCTTGTTTATCCATCAACCACCCGGGGAAGGGATAAAAAAATGAGAGATTGAAGAATAGAGAGATGTGTGCTGAGAGAAAAAGTGAGGAAAAGGGCATTTTAGAAAAATAGAGCCTGAGGGCCGAGTGATGTGAGAATCACAAATGAGAAAGGGTGGGAAACAATACCCGGAGAAACTAGCTCCTTGTGCACTGAGTGGTCTCTTGCCATTGGAACACGTCTGTGTGTTGTGTCAGTCGTTTTGTTTGTCTCGATTCTTGTTTTGAGTCGTTTCAGGTGTCTATAGATGTGTTTAGGTTGTCTTACCTTGTCTTTCTCGTTGTTGTTGAGTCGTGGTGTGATGTGTTCAGTCGTAGGCTCAATACCCAGTTGAGAACTTATTCTCACTCTCAATTTCAAAAAATCGTTTTGTGCTCAGTGTGTTGTGCGATTCTCCACATTTGTGCAAAACAAGAATTCGTTCTTTCATAAATCGCATGGTCCAACCCAAGTCATGTCAGAATAGTGGAACCAGGACCTATCTGAAGCTATGGGTTCCGGATTACGAAGCAAAGGAAAATAAGGAAAATTCGGAGCATCTGAGTGTGTTTCGACTTCTGTAAGTTCCCTCTTTACATCTTGTGTGTTCAAAATGAACAGAATATTGTGTTGTGAGCTGTTTGTTCAAAGTGAGCAGTGTTCAGAATGGGCTGTATGTTCAAAATAAGTTGTGAGTAGAATAAATCAAGTACCGTGTTATGGGTCGTGTGTTCAAAGTGAACAGTGTTCAAAATGGGCTGTATGTTCAGAATAAGCTATGAGCAGAATAAGTCGAGTGCTGTATTATGAGCTGTGTGTTCAGAATGAGCAAATGCACAATACGAACTGTGTGTTCAAAGTGAATCAAATACTATGCCAACTATTTTCATGTTCGAACGGCAATCAGAAGTGCTCTCCTGGAGTACCAATCCTCGCCAAAGGCGTCTTGGTTGTGTTTACGATGAGTTCCTAGGAGAGCAATTGTGACGGTGGAAACTAGAGTTCAAATGGTTGTCACCTACAACACAAAGGTTCAGAATTTCTGAGACTACGGTCTGGTTTAAATACCCAGGGGTGTATCCCCGACTTGAAATTTGTGTGGAAGCCCCATAGGTTGAGGTAGCAGGTTTGTATCTCGATTCTGGATATTGAACTAACCTAATCCGTCACCCCGTTGAAGAATAGGGAAAGTTATGAATATGACCAGGAAGAAAAGCGGCATTCGTGGCTTCCCCAGCAGATGTTGCTTCCTGCCAACATTTTAGCACCTTTGTACTGTGAGTTGAAGGTAAGAGTTCGAAGAACACAAAGGGAGTCTCTAGCTTCCCTGTGCGCTGAGAGTACTGAAGGTCCAAGTTTACCCCTGTTTCGGATGCATTTTGTCGATTTGTTTGTCTCAAAATGCATTCGCTCTTTGAGTTGTTAAGTTTTGCTTAATCTAGTTGTTAAGTTTTACTTATCGAGTTGTTGCTCTTTGTTTATCGAGTTGTAAGCTGGCTAAGGTTTTGTTTCTTGGTGGGTTATGTTGTTTAGTGGTTGCGTCGGTTCACCACTTGGTAGGTAATACGAGGTTTAATATCCATTCAAATTTCATTTTTGTACAAAATAGTGCAATGCGATGCGACGCTCAGAATACAAGTACAACACTTTTTTTGAAAGTCATTTTCATTCCATCATGGCTTATTTTTACAACATTTTACAAAAGGGTACAAGTTTTGGAAGAAAATAAAACTGCCTAAGCTGTACAATATGCTACAACTACATGTAAAAAGAAAAATAAAGCTGGAACCACGCTTTGCCAACTGGTCCCTCAAGCAAAACCCTGTCTCGCGAAGTGCCCCATGCCCCAGTGAACAGAAACCGAGGATTCCCTGGCATGGCTATCCAAGGCAACCAGTTAACCTGCGGGTGGCAATTGTATAAATTGATTAGATGTCATGAATATGTGAGATGAATCAACACTAAAAGCATGAAGAACTGGGAGTTCTAGATTACCTCCGTCATCCGTACAGTATCAAAGAACTGCCGGAGGAAAGACAAAGTCTGCCGGGGCCTCGGCCGGCACCGACCCTCAAATCTATGCGAGTAAGGGATCTCAAGGGGTGCCTCAACCTCGAGCTTAGGAGCCAGCGTCGGGAAGTATGCATAAATCCATAGCTGTAAAAGGCAAGACAATATAGAATCTTTGGGTGCGAGAATCTTTGTGCGATTATCTGAGAATGTACGGAGAATATAGAATGCTATGTGTAGAAGGCGAAAAGAATATCTGAGAAAATACGAGAATCTTGAGTGTAGAATGTAGAATCTGAGAATGTAATGTGTGTCGTGTAATGCGATTAATCGAAATCAAAACTGTAAATCAAGAGGGTAGAATATACCTCCTAGGCTCGCTAATAGCCCCCAACTATGGTCCCCCGCTCACGGGAGGTCGCGCTCATGTAGCAGTAAAGGGTAGCGAGGGCAGCGCCACCCCAATCAAAGAACTAGACTCGTGATAGGTCCACCAGAGCACTGAGCGGATAAAGCCCAATTGTGTTCCCCCTGTCGGAGAACAATGTGGTCCCGAAGAGGAACATCGAAAATCCCCGGGCATACTAATGTATGGCCTCAATGGTCTGGAGCATAGTCATCATGTACTGCTCGGAGAACTAGGTGTACCTGACCCTTCCTAATGATCTGTCGATCGGCGGACGGGCTCCGAGCAAATAAATCCAAGCCGCCTCCCACTCGCCCATGTCTGCGTCATAGGGGACCGGTCGGCCGACCACGTCAAGGCCCGTCAACATAGAGAAGTCATACGGGGTCATCGTCATGTCCCCAGTAGTTGAAAAGTGGAATAAGTTGGTGGTGTCCCACCATCTCTCCACAGGTGCCCCCATGAGGGTTCTACTCGCCGGATAACGTGATATCCCTGCGCAAAAAGGTCTAAATCCCGCCTCGTCCACGATGTGACATACAGTATCTGGGAGCTCCGTATACCACTCCCTAGCAAGGATCGATCCATAACCCCGTGTGGAATGGGAAGATACTTGCATTCAGAATGAACAGATGTATTCAGTTTCAGAATGAAATGTATGAGTTGCGTGCAAATGAAGTAAATGAACTGTGTGTTCAGAAATGAAGTAAATGAACTGTGTGATCAGAAATGAAAGGTATGAACTACGTGTTCAAAGTGGAATGAATGAGCTGCGTGTAGATAAAATGTATGAGCTGCATGCAAATTGTAGTTTATGAGCTGCGTGCAGATAAAATGTTTGAGCTGTGTGTTCAAAGTGAAATGAATGAGCTGTGTGTTCAGAATCAACAGTATGAGCTGCGTGTTCATAATTTCAAATTCGTGAGCTGCATGTTCACTTCAAAATATATGAGCTACATGTTCATAATTTCAAATTTGTGAGTTGCGTGTTCACTTCAAAATGTTGAGCTGCGTGTTCAAAATTTCAAAAAAAATATATGAGCTGCGTATTCATAATTTCAAATTCGTGAGCTGCGTGTTCACTTCAAAATATATGAGTTGCATGTTCACTTCAAAAAGGTTGAGCTGCGTGTTCATAATTTCAAATTCGTCAGCTGCGTGTTCACTCCAAAAAAGTTGAGCTGCATGTTCAAAATTTCAAAAAATGTGAGCTACATGTTTATAGTTTCAAATTCGTGCGCTGCGTGTTCACTTCAAAAAAAAAAAAAAGTTGAGCTACGTGTTCAGAAAATTCAAAAAAAAAAAAAAAGAAAAAGTTGAGCTGTGTGTTCAGAATTTCAAAAAAAAAAAAAAAGAAAGAAAAAAGTTGAGCTGCGTGTTTAGAAATTCAAAAAAGTTGAGCTGCGTGTTCAGAATTTCAAAATTTTGTGAGCTGCGTGTTCATATTTCAAATCGTGAGCTGCGTGGTCACCAACAAGATATGGGCTGCGTGGTCACCAACAAGATATGGGCTGCGTGTTCATATTCAAAATTATGGGCTACGTGTTCATATTCAAAATCGTGAGCTGCGTGTTCACAAACAAAATATGGGCTGCATGTTCATATCGTGAGCTGCGTGTTCAGATTTCAAATCGTGAGCTACGTGTTCACAATCAAATTTGAGCTGTGTGTTCACATTGAAAAGTTTGAGCTGTGTGCCAAATCAAATCAGAATGCGGTCTTATGGGCTGCGTGTTCAGATTGACCAGTATTATGAGCTGTGTGCCGACTAAATCAAATGTTGTGTTATGGGCTGTATGTTCAGATTGAGTAGTATTATGAGTTGTGTGCCAACCTAACAGAATACTGTGTTGTAGACTGGGTGTTCAGATTGAGTAGTGTTATGAGTTGTGTGCCTAAATGTGCTGTGTGCCCGGAAAGTGAGCTGTGTGCCCGAAAAGTGAGTTGCGTGCCCAAAGAATGAGCTGTGTGCCCAAAGAATGAGCTGTGTGCCCGAATAGTGAGTTGCGTGCCCAAAGAATGAGCTGTGTGCCTGGAAAGTGAGCTGTGTGCCTGAGAATGAGCTGTGTGCCCGAAAAGTGAGCTGCGTGCCCAAAGAATGAGCTGTGTGCCTGGAAAGTGAGCTGTGTGCCCAAGAATGAGCTGTGTACCCAAAAAGTGAGCTGTGTACCCGAAAATGTGCTGTGTGCCCGAAATAAACTGTGTGGTCAGGACGAATTGTGTGTTCAGAGTGAGCTGTGTACCAAATTAATAGAATATTGTGCTGTGAGCTGTGTGCCAGGTCAGCATCATATCGTAAATAAGCTGCGTGCCAAATCAATATTGTGCTATGTGCGAGCCGTAGGCACGTCTCGTCGCATTGTTATGCATCTCTTCCGCATTGTTATGCATCACACTTAGGTTGCATTGTTATGCACCCCTTTTCGCATTGTTATGCGTCATGCTTAGGTTGCATTGTCATGCACCTACATTTTACTTACGTTGTTACGCACTTTTCAATTGCATTGCTATGCATGTTTCTAACGATATTGTACCTGTCGAGTTTCTTTCTTATGCAGGCACGATACTGTATGTACGGTTCATTTGAAGCTGGCGCAACCAAATGAACCAGACGGTATTGTATGTACTCCGTGTGAGACGTAATGAGAATTTTATAATTCTCTTACATCCTTTCTGCATGTAATGTAGTTTGTTTTATACTCACCTGCTTAAACCATTGCATTTATTGTGTAAATTTGCTTCGTTACAACTTTCTTTGCATGATCATAAGCTATGTTCGGCTTTGCGCATATCATTTGCATTTTGCCCCTGCCTGCAGGCACATTTCTTTGTTATCTTGCACGTTTGTCTAAGTCTTCGGCCTTGTCAAAAATGGGTCATCTTTGGGCTTTGACATTCACTCCCGTCGCTTATGACTTTCGAGTTCTATCAAAGAGGGGCAACGGTAGACACCCCATTTTTGACCGACCTTAAGACTCAGACGTCATCGATTGAGCACTCGGTGATTGCACATGTTGTGCTCTATAGCGATCCCGGTTTTCCCTTCATTTTTTTAATTATATTCCGGAATCGGTTCCGTGGATGTGTTGTTGTCTTATTCCCGTTTCCATCCTTTACTCTTTGTATATATACAATGTATAGAAGACTAATGCTAATACATTGAATATGATGGATTTATTATGAATGAATCTTAGAGATGCATTATGTATCTATTATGAATATGTAAGATACATTAATTTATATAATGAATTCATTAATATAGAGGATGCATTATGTACCATGAATGTATGAGATACATTAATCAATTTAATGAAGTTCATTGAATGAATAACTTGAGAGTTTCTCTTTAGACTATATATTCTCTCTATGAATACATCTAGTTTTAGTGATCTTCTACCCTATTTCCTTTGTATTGAGTGTGGAGCTTCCCTTGATCTTCATTTTGATCCGAAAAATTGTGGATTGGAACACATCTGAGTATTTTCATCTTCTTCATTTGGTCTCTCCATTTGAGGTAGGGATTCTTCTTGTTTCTTTTCAATACTTCATCTATAGAGAGACATGTGGTAGTTTTTGTATTACATAAAAACATTATATCATGTTGGATTTTTTAAAAATCATGAGGTTGAACCTTGGGTTGGTTGTCGGATTTGGGTTTATTATCATTTGTTATGGTTTAGGCTAATTGGGGTGTTAATTAGCATGTTGTTGTTGAAAGGAGAGGAAACCCTAATATTTATTGATTTAATAATTTAATAGAGGGGTTTGATCTTTGGGTAAATACTTATGTATTTTGGGTCTTAAATGAGGTCATTGTTGTTTGTTATAGATGATTGATTCTTTTTTATCAATATTGAGAAAGAGGAGGAAAACCTAATTTAATGATTATGACTTAATTTGCATAATTAATTTGGAATGGGCTTTGAAAAGAATGAAGTGGATTAAGATGGGTTATGGTTTTATTGTCCATGGAATTGATTTTGTGAAAACGAAAGGTATGGAGTTGGTTTTGTGAAAAACAAGAGAAAAATGGAATTTTGTTTTGTGAAATGGAAAAGATACTTTTGAATGAAGTATGAGAATTGGATTGTTGTAATTTGAGTGTTGAACACACATATGTGGGGGTTGTATCTTTAACTACCATGTCAATGTTGTTAATTGGGTTTGTGATCTCATGATAACTGAGTCTTTTAATAGATGTACTAAATACTTGCATCTAGAGGTTTTGTCCTTGGTCATCGGTGGAGGATGACACGGTTGTGTTGAATTGTCATGTATAAATTACACCAATGTTGATTGAACATCGTATGTGATGAAATGTTGAGATACATTATATATGTATACTTGTTAGGGAGGAGAGAGGGGTTGTACTCCAGTGTGTGTGAGAAGATAGGGGATGGACTCCACGCACCTATGTGTTCATATATCTTAACACATTGTTTGTGTCCTGATGGTTTATGTGTTTGTTTTACACATGTTGGTTATGGCTTGTGGTATTGTGGTTGTTGGTGTGATATCTTGCGCTGATAATCAGAGGTACTGTTACCTTCCTAAGCGCTGAGAACTATATCTTGTTGATAATCTAAGGTACCACACCCTTCCAGCTAACGCCTGGTAAAATGGTATGTTGTTGTGAGAAGTGTATTCTTTAGCTTACTACGCACCTAGCTAGTAGAACAAAGTTTTGTTGTTATTGTTTCAGTGTATCTGGGAACATTGTGGATTGTGTTGGTTACAGTTTTGAAGGGCCGAGTTGCCTTATTGGTTTATCTTATGCATGTGGTTGAGTTGTTATCTCCCTTTATAAAGGTATGTATATATAGTTATGATAGATTTGGGATTGAACCGAAATGGCTTTTGTCTTTTGGAAGTGTAAAGAAAATCAAACATTTTAGAAATATGTTTTGAAAAGGCACATCTGTTGTATGTGTGGGAAATGGGATAGAGTAATGGGCTTAGTGAATCTATTTTCCTAAGTAGTTGTTAATGTTATAAAAGATTGGGAATGGAGGTTAATGAAAGGAAAAAGGAAAGATGAATCGCTTATAGCGTTGAATGAAATAATTGTTTTCGAGAAAAGTTTATATATATATATATAATTTGTATAAACTGTCACATTATTATTCTAGTACGAGAATGAGTGTTCATGATCATAGCTATCTGTAATGTTGTTATTGTTGAGGATCATGTTGAGATCCCTACTGGACTATATGTTCATCCCACGTTGTTGAATCTTTTTCAGGTGATAGCCAGGATGTGCTACAAGGTTTTGGATCTTCTTATTTGTTGGCCACGGGGCCTCTTTTGTGTTGGCGGAATGCCATTTATGTAAAAGGGTTATACCCTTCTTCTTGACTTTTATTGTTGTAAGCCTGAGGGCAATTTATTTAGAATGCTCATGTTGTATTTAACTTGCATACGAATGAGAGCAATGTTATTCACTTCTCTGAGTTTATTTCGCATGTTATCTCTGAAATGGAATTAAGTAAATGAAATTGGTAATACTTCGAGTAATAAAAAGTGGGGCGTGACATGCTCGTTTCGAGGTTTCGGAGTTCTTGGCTGAGAGCCTCGCTTCCGGACCTCGGGACCCTTTGTACTTTGACTCGGTCCACGGACCAAAGTTTTGTTTTCTCTTCCTAGAGGGAGGGAGAGGTCTTGTAGACCATCTCTCAGTGGTCGTAGACTACTTTTCGTGGTCGTACGCCCTGTTCCCGTTTGGGACTAGTTTCTGGTTTTCGGAGCCGTCGGCCGTGCGCCTCGGTTCGAGACCGGTTAACATCCTCCGTTTGGCACGTTTTTTGGAACACACCTTGTTTCCTCTGTCTAGAGGGACACTGTGGTCCGGGAGACCACTTTTGTGGTGATATGCCACTTTTTTGTGCTTAACAGCCAGTTTTCGAGGCCCTCGGCCATGCGTCTTGCCTCCCGAACTCTCGTTTTGCATCCGTGTTGGTTCGTTCTTGGCACGAACCTTGTTTTCCTTGTTTGGAAGGTGGTACAAGGATGGGACACCAGCTTTCTCCTTGGAAACCACTTTTCTCCCCGCCAGCCGATTTTCTGGTTGGGAAACTGGTTTTCTTGGTCTTTGGGCCACATTTTCTGGTTTCCCACCCCACCATGGGCTTGCTTTCAGTGTGGAGGCTACCAATTACCCTGGCCGACCACTTTTTTTTTTGGGAAACCACTTTCGGTGGTCAGCCGACCACCTTTTCTGTTGGCAGGTTTCCTTTTGTTTTGTATGATTGAATGGATGCCAGTTGTGCAAGCTGGAGGGCACATACTCTATCCTCCATACACGTGTATGGAGGGATTGCATCCAAGTTTAGCTTCTCCAAGAAGCTTGAACCCTTTGTTTCTTCTATAAGAGAGGCTCTCCCTCTCCTTGAACCAGGTTGAGAAAATTTCCTAAGGCACAAACACATATCTCTCTCTATATCTCTATATTTTGAGCCAAAAGTGTGTATTGTTCTTGACGTTTAACACATAGAATTAGCCATACATCCTTACCATTGAGCCGAGGTTCCCAGAGCTTATTTTTGGAGGTTAAAAGGGTGGTTTTGGTGAGAACTTCTTTGGTTTCTTGAGCTTCAAGGATAATCTCTTTTCTCTCTTTTTAAGCTTTGTCTTGATCACTCTCTTAGCCATACTTGCATGCTTATTTGAGCTTTGTTTTCAACTGAAAAAAGCTCCATATTTAAGTGTTTTTCATGTTTGTTTAAGGCCCTTTTGGTGTTGAGGTTCATCTTCCCTTTCGCATGCCCTATTTGGCCTTGTTCTGTGCCATGCCATAAGGCCTTTGAGTTAATCCTTGCATGGGCTTTTAGCCACTAAAATCCAGTGGATTTTTAGTGGTTGGCATGTGGTTTTGAGGACCTAAATCAGAGAGGGGTGACCCTCTCTGTTTTGGTCTTGTTTGCTTGCATTTTTTGCCTATCAAAGGAGCATATGTTTTCATACTTTCAAGGCTCAGTTCAGGCACTTTTTGATGACTTTTAGGGCCTGCCTTGACTTTGTCTATGGCTGGTTTGGTCACCTTGGGTTTGCCTCTTGCATGTGTAGAGTAATCCCTTTTGTGGCTTGTCAAAGTAGCATGTCATTCTTGCATGTATTGGTCATATTTCAGTGGGTTTTTGGTCATCATTTGGCATGCCATGACTCTGTTTTTGGCTGGTTTGGTAGCCTCTCACATGCTTCATATGCTTGTAGTGTAAATCATGTTTACTAGCTTAGAATGCATGATGTTTTGGCCCTCTATTCTAGCAAATTTTGGCCATGCTCCAACCTGGTTTTGTTCATATTTTGGGCTGCCTTAGTTCCGTTTTGAGGCCTCTTGGTTGAAAGATGCTTGCCATGCACGCTTCTAGTGTAATAGCCTTAACTAGCTTCGAGTTTTGAAATCCCTTGCATGCTTAACTTGAGGTATTTTCATGTTTTGGCATCATTGAACATGATATTTCAGAGCATATAGGGCTATCATACTTCCATGTTTTACACTTTTTAAGTGCCCTTGAGAGTTGTGCTTTTATACCCTATTTTGTGAGCCATTGCATGAGCTTCATTTTTGTGCCTTTCAAGCCATCATCCCAACTCAGTTTGCTACTATTTTGGGCCTGCATAGGGTCTGTTTGGAGTTGGTTTGGCTATTTGAGCATTGCCTTGCATGCCTATAGTGTAATACACTTCACTAGTTTCGATGCTTAAGCCATTCAACATGCATTACATGAGTTGTTTGCATAATTCGAAGTCATTTTGTATGCCATTTCAGAGCTGAAACATGTGTCATTGCACTCCATATTTCATCCTTTCAATGCGTTTGGAAAGTTGTGTTTTGTGCCTTAGACTTGGGGCCGTTGCATTGTGAATGATCGTATTTGTTTTTATGCCTTATTTCCATCATCTAATGGCCACTGATTTGGGTATGGCTGAGGCCCATCCATTTTGGTTTAAGTCCATTTTGCATTGAGTATGCCATTGTAGTTCATAGCATGGAGTATGCCATGTTGTCGCATGATTGATCATTGCATTGTGCATGCCTTGTTCATCTCATTGTGTATGTTAGTTTCTACGTGCATTGTGTATGCTAAGTGTCACGCCCCAATCCCGCCCCTAAAAGATTTGGGCATGACCTATTCGAAGACAGACACTTAACCTGTTATGTATATCATATGGAGCCTGAACGGAAGCATTAAATATTAAAATTTGACAATAGAAACAAACTCCATTGAGCTACCACTATCATGCCAGGATCATAAACTCTTATGAGACAAATAAAATTTAAAACATACACGAACATTGGTTATATACAAACATATATCTGACCGGCCGGTAATTGGGCATATATCAAAAACATTAGAGAATGAAGTGTTGCACACATGTCAACTTTAAGCCAACAACTAGGGCGTAAAACCAAAGTTCGTCAAAACTTCATGAAAATAAGAGCAGCTTCTCTTAGGCTTGGACATGGAAAGGTTGACCCAAGAGGACAAGCGTCATGGCTTAGGACTGACCACTTGGTTGGTTACCTACAAAAACAAACATAATAGAGAGTGAGCCGGGCTCAGTGAATAGTAATACATAAATAAAATGATACTTAACGTGAAACATAATACATGTCAATGCAATAATCTGATTCTGTGCTAAGTACATAACGGCCTTAGGCCCAAGCTTGCAACACAAACTTGATGGCTATAAGCCCTTGAAACTTGTTTGACCTTGTAGCATATTCAAACTTGTAACATGCACTTGAAACATACCTGAGCATACTTGAACTTGTAACATACTAAGCGTGCGAAACATACTTGAACATCATTCATTAATTCAAACGGAACATATTATAGCTAGAGCGTTTCTTGATGTATCATGTCATTATCGTACACTTAACAATGAGAGACTAATTCACATTCTCATGAGGGTCACATAATAATGTTAAACTTTGCACTTATATCATAGTTTCTGAATAACTTCCAATTCATAAGCAACATAGCAAAATAACTTCAAATTCATATGGATACATATAGCTACTCTTATATTTACTCAGAATCTATTCTTTAAGAATGAACAGAAATTCTTTTGGGTAAACGACTTAATTCACGTACTCTGTTAATCAATAGTATACACCATTTTTTAATCGTTCTTATATGTTAACATAATTTCCTTGCCTTGTAATTAACAGAGTCCTCTTGGTAACCGTTACAGCATTCCCATGAGTTGACAAAATAAGCACATTTTCATTAGATTACAGATGACTTTATTGGTTTCACATAGCCTTTAGATTTCATAGATTCACAACTTATTACATCGGCCTTCGGCCCTTTGGATTCACAAGTTCACAATTTTGGCCCTTGGCCTCATAGCTTCATAATTTCACAAATGGCCCTTGGCCACATAGATTCATAGCTCACAAATGGCTCCTGGCCACATAAGTTCATAGTTCACAAATGGCTCCTAGCCACATAAATTCATAGTTCACAAATGGCTCCTAGCCACATAAATTCATAAGTCGGCCCTCGGCCTCATAAATTCACATATGCCTAAATTAGCTTTTGGGTTTCATAGGTTCACAACTCGGCTCTTGGCTTCATAGTTTCACAATTCACAATTCGGGAATTCATGCGTCACAAATGGCCCTCGGCCACATCATTTCATATTTCACAAGTTGGTGATCCATACTTCACAAATCCTTTTTGATGTTTCCATAATTTCACAATGTTCTTCATATAGCTTATACCATAATTTCACAATGTTCTTCATATAGCCTACACCTTTGATGTTTCCATAATTTCACAATATTTCTTACATAGCATACATAACATATATGTCAACATAATTCTTACGACGAAGATCATAACGTCAATAACAATAATCATTAACGGTTAAAGATATATCGAAGTACTACTACTCACAGTGCTACAACGGAGTGTTTGTCCCTCCTGAAGTGTGCCCTGTACACATATATAACTTGATCATTAGTTCTTTTTTCTTTCCTTCATTATTCTTCACAAGCCTACCATTAAGCATCCATCGGTATACCACAATTTCCTCCATCTCAATATATCTATATATAGAAATAGAAGATTACCATTCTTGTAAACATAGTATGAAATTTATAATCAATCACTTTGATTTCAAGATAGGAAGGAATTGTATGAACATCTTCCACATTTTTCCAAAAATAAATCATTCTCTTGATTTTAATAACTAAGCAAGCCCACAAGTACTTAGCAAAATAATTTGGGAGTAACCCATTTGGAAAACTCCACATTTTAGGTCACAAAAATCAAAATCAACATAGTCAATACCATCCTACATAAGCACCACAATTCAACATAAATAACATAAATCAACTCAACATCATTAAATAATTCAACATAATGCAAGAGCAATCCTTAAATCCCATTTCCACATTCCAAAACCAAGTTCATATCATGCATATCATTATTAGATTATTTCCCCAAATTTTCCTTCACATTATAGCATGAATTCCAATGTTCATATCAAAGTTCATTCGCAAATTTTAAACATAATTTTCAAACATTTCCAAATTCTAATTAAACTTGACCACATATACTTCAATATCTCAATTTTATTATTCTACTTCCAATTTGGGCCAAATCATTGGTTATCTTCATTAATCAACCTAGGGTTTCAAGAAAAACCTAGGAATTTCAAGAAAAATCCAAATTCCTTAACCCATTATTTTTTGTTCAAATTTCCTCATTGATTACAAGTCTAAAGTTCATAATCCATCACCTTAACCCCACAATTACATCTCCAACATTATAAACCTGAAATCCCCCAATCTCAAGTTAGACATAATATGTTCAAAACTATAGATTTGTATTTATATACACAAAATACCGTAAATCTATACTCAAAATACCATAAATTCATCCATGAATGCAATATTGAAAGGGAATAAGGTCTCCTACCTCAAGATTCGAGCAAGAAAGCAAGCTTTGAGAAGAATCCTCCACAAATTCGAATTTCAATCGGTTGAAAATGTTACCCTCTTCTTGTTCTCCATCCTTGATGCAAGATCTATGGTGGATTTGTTGAGAAAAGTGAAGGAAATCAAGGTTTGGGGAGCTAGGGTTTCGGACATGAAAGAGGGGAGAAGAAGAGAGGAAAAGAAAATGCAAGAAATGAGCTTAAAATCACGTTTTTGAGCTGCTGCCCCGCACATCGCCTGCGTCGCCGCATTTCCCTGCGTGCAGTTCTCAGCCTGAGATATGAAAACTTCAAACATGCATAACTCTCTCATCCGGACTCCGTTTTAGGTCATTCTTGTGCAAAAATTGAAGCCCCGAAAATAATCTTTCCAATGGTTCTAACCTTACATCCAAATTAAAGTGTGGAAAAAGAAAAGGGCAAAAGAGTGACAGCTGATCGTAGGCGAATTATTCGAATTAAAATTTTTGGTCCAATCTTACTTTACCATCACCCCACTACCTCAATCAATATCCCAAAATAGATAAAAACATTCTCAATTCCAATGGATGTAGTTGAATTAAAACATATTAACCCCCAATTAAATAAGATTGACTTTTGGGGTCATTACACTAAGTGTCATGTGCATTGAGTATGCCATTATTTGTTCATAGCATTGTGTATGCTAGTTGCATGTTTGCATGTTATCCCTTGCATGTTTGCATGACTTAGTTGCATTGCATTAAGATTGCATGCTAGAGTTGCATTGGTGCATGCCTTGTTTGTTGCATTGTGTTTGGAATAGGGGGTAGTCGAACACGAGGGAGCGAGGGCGTTTCATGCTTGAAATGATGAAACATGCCTCGATTCCCGTCGCCGACACTCTTGACTACCCATGGCGGAGTTGTTGGCTTTAGGTGCTTGTATGTGCATTCATTTCATTGAGTCGTGCAATTCGACTCCTCGGCCATCATGCATCGAGATCGTGATTGGTGGCGAGGTCAAGGACTACACTCCCTTGAGCTTATGCAATGATGGGAGAGTGGTCGTGCACACATGTGTTCGAATACTTTGCCATCTCTCTCTTTTGCCTTTGCGAAAATTGGAAACCGAGGCGGCGGTGGGCCGACCAGATTTAGTGGTGGTGACCACTTTTTTGGTTTCACCACAAAGTGGTGGCGGTGGTGTCTTAAGGCCAATACCTGGTCGTGACCTTCCTGATTCGGGGTGAAGTTTGATATACGGAGCCTTGTGCGGTGTTACGAGGTCAGTGCAAACAAAGGCAAGTCGGGGCGTCGTGAGGGATTTCCAAACCAGGCAATTCAAGCATGCATGCATCCTTTGTCATTCAAAGCAGAGCTGGGCATCCCACATTCATTTAGTTTGCATGCTCATTTAGATTGCTTCTTTAGTTAATGTTGTGTAATAAGTAGTTGTAACTTGTTATTCATTTCATCGTGTAATAACTAGTTTAATTAGATTAGTTTAGATTAGTTAGCTGGTCCTGTATTATTTATTCGGACCCTCCGTCGAGAGGGAAAATTTTGTAATAAGTGTGTGTGTGTGTTGCATGTCTTCCAACCCCCACTTCTTTCTCCTTTTTTTTACCAGCTTACGATGGTTAGTTTTAGGGCATGTTTCAGTTAGCATCCTTATGCTCGCATGTTTGCATCCGTTCATCTGTCTTGCATGCACCGGGCTCGGTGCATCATACTAACTGCATCGTATTTCAATTCCAAGTTGAATGCGTGTTATCTGTAGCATCTCATATGCCGTCTTAGAATAGCCAAGCCTATCTTAGTTGCATTTTGCATGTGTTGCATTAGCCATCTCAAACATGAACTAGGATCATGCATTGATTTCTAACATAGCTTTTGTTTTGGCTTGGAGTGCTCGGTAAGCGTTTATACTTTAGCATCCTTGCATGTGTGTCAGTGACTGCCAGGATAGCATGCTTACCATGATTCTATTTGCTTATGTGATATAACTGCCTGATTGCCTGCGGGTGAAGGTTGGATTACTTGAATTGGAACAATTCATTGATTGCGAGTTTTAAGCCCACTTGAGAGTGGCAAATCACCATATTTTCTAAGCCCGCTTGAGGGTGGCAAAACCCGCATTTTAGCCTACTTGCGAGTAGCAAACCACTTTCAAAAACAAACATGAGCTGTTTTATTCCAAATTAGGTGATCTAGTCTATACTTGTATGCTGTGCACATCACATAGTAATTCTAGGCTAATAAACCGGAATAAGAACGCATGTGTTTTTAAAAACAAGATATCATGTTTAGTAGTGGCCGATCTTTGATCGGCGAGGTGCTTATTGCGTGACCTTCCCTCTCGAACCCAAGTTCGAGCCGAGGCAACTTTGGTGATGACGGACACTTGGCCTTAGGAGCGAGTCAGGGTTTTCTAAATTTCCCAAAGTAAAAAACATTTAGATGGCGACTCTGTATCTGGCAAATCAGTCCATGTTTGGCATTTCTTTCTAAAAATCAGTTTTTCAAAATGATTTGCCGGATTTGGACTCTTTGGGGATTTATCGATGCTTCATCGCACTTTGTGAGATTAGATTCAAACCGTGATATTGAGTCCAGCTGTGGTGAGCCCGATGAACAAAACGGGATTTTCCCGGGACGTTCAGGCGCGTCTACACATACTTATGTCACAAAGTATCTGCAAAACCATTGATATGAACAAACCCCAAACGGGTGCTACCACTACTACCATTAGCAGCACCAGCAATGGATATATGAATTCTTTCTATATAAAGCTTAACAGCATTACAAACGTCTTCAACCTTAAACAGATGATCAACATTTGATATGCCTTCAGCAAAATGAACATCGTCATGAATAATTAAACTATCTTCCAGTGAATCAAAAATAACTTTCGAATGATTCATCGAGAAAATTGGTCTTATAAAATGATAAAAACAATAGAGAGAGAGCACCACCAAGAGAGAGAGAGAGAGATAATGGATGAAATGAATTATGAGGCAGTATTCACCTCTTTATATAGATATCTAAAGAGGAAGCGTAACATTTCATCCCATTTACGGATCATCTACACGTGGCATGCGATGATCCAACGGTTTACATTTTGTAACATATTGACATCTGTAATACTAGTAATGGGATCTTTGTCCCAAAAAGTCCCGTATTATGAAAATATATGGGGGCATAATGGTAAATTTACCATTAAAATATTCAATTATATTCATCAAATGACTTAAAAGTCAATTATATTGGCTGTATGGACTGGGTTAACATAACCCCAAGTGCAAGGATGACACTTTCCCTGACGGGCTAAAGGCCCAACGTAGCCTATTGGGCTGAGTATTTAATATAATGGGTTGCGGAGAAAGTAGCTGCCCAATAACAATATGGGCCAAGCCCATTAACTTAATTATGGAATAAAATAAATAAAATGAATAACTGCGTAAGCATGATGTAAGCAATATCTTTATTTTATTAATATATCTCTAGAGGAGATAGAGTACAAACTGAACACCAGCAACCATAGGTTGCGTACATTAAACTTGGAAATTAAAATAGCATGCTCACGCATGCAATTATGTAATTGTTATCAATTCTGCTTTTCAATTTTACAATATAATATGTATCTAATATATACACCAACGCCTTCCTTCAATCCTCAAAAATCTTCTAGATTAAAATTTATTCTATAACTTGAAAGGCTTTTAGTAACATCCTTGTTTATAAAAACATCATAGGTTCCACTGAACGTTGAACCATAACTACCATCACCAAAAGCGACTGGCAAAGTAGCATACTTATGTGATGAAGTATCTGCAAAACCATTGATATGAACAAACCCCAAACGGGTGCTGCCACTACCACCATTAGCAGCACCAACAATGGATATATGAATTCTTTCTATATAAAGCATAACAGCATTACTAACGTCTTCAACCCTAAACAGACGATCAACAACTGATGTCCCTTCAGCACAATGAACATCGTCATGAATAATTAAACTATCTTCCAATGAATCAAAAATAACTTTCGAATGATTTATCGAGAATATTGTTTTTATAAAACGATAAAAAAAATTAGAGATAGAGAGAGAGAGCACCACCAAGAGAGAGAGATAATGGATGAAATGAATTATGAGGCAGTATTCACCTCTTTATATAGATATGTAAAGAGGCGTAACATTTCATCCCATTTACGGATCTTCTACGTGGCATGGGATGATCCAGCGGTTTACATTTTGTAACATGCATGACATCGTAATACTAGTAATGGGATCTTGTCGAGGCTATCGGTATTATGAAAATATATGGGGGCATAATGGTAAACTTACCATTAAAATATTCAATTATATTCATCAAATGACTTAAAGTCAATTATATTGGTGTATGGTGGGATAACGTAACCCCAAGCACAAGGATGACACTTTCACGATGGAATTTGAAGGCCCAGCGTAGCCTATTGAAATTTGGGTATTTTATATAATGAATTTGAGGAGAAAGTAGCGACCCAATAACAATATGGGCCAAGCCCATTAGCAATTATGGAATAAAATAAATAAAATGAATAAGCTGCGTAAGCATGATGTAGCAATCTCTCTATTTTATTAATATATATCCAAAGGAGGTAGAGTACAAAGCGAACACCGACAACCATAGGTTGCGTACATTAAACAAATTAAAATAGCATGCTCACGCATGCAATTATGTAATTGTTATCAATTCTTGTTTTCAATTTTACAATATAATATGTATCTAATATATACACCAACGCCTTTCTTCAATTCCCAACAATCTTCTAGATTAAAGTTTAATCTATAACTTGAAAGGCTTTTAGTAACATCTATTTATAACAACGTCATAGGTTCCTTGAGCGTTGAACCATAATTACCATCACAAAAGCGGGAAAATAGCATACTTATGTGACAAAGTATCGCAAAACCATTGATACGAACAAACCCCCAGCGGTGTTGCCACTACCACCATTAGCGACACCGACAATGGATATATGAATTCTTTTTATATAAAGCTTGACATTACTAACGTCTTCAACCTAAAAGCAGACGATCAACATCGATGTGCCTTGACAAAATGAACATCATCATGAATAATTAAACTATCTTCCAATGAATCAAAAATAACTTTCGAATGATTCATAGAGAATATTGTTTTTATAAAATGATAAAAACAATAGAGAGAGCACCACCTGTGAGAGGAGAGATAATGGATGAAATGAATTACGAGGCAATATTATCCTCTTTATCTGAGATATCTAAGCGAGGCGTAACATTTCATCCCATTTACGGATCATCTACATGTGGCAGGATGATCCAACGGTTTTACATTTTGTAACATGTATGATCGTAATACTAGTAATGAGATCTTTGTCCCAAGAGTGCCAGTATTATAAAAATATATGGGGCCATAATGGTAAACTTACCCTTAAAATATTCAATTATATTCATCAAATGACTTAAAGTCAATTATATTGGTGTATGGAGTTAACATAACCCCAAGCGCAAGGATGACACTTTCCTGACAGGTGAAGGCCCAGCGTAGCCTATTGGGCGAGTATTTAATATAATGGGCTATGGAGAAAGTAGCAACCAATAACAATATGGGCCAAGCCCATTAGCAATTATGGAATAAAATAAATAAAATGAATAACTACGTAAGCATGATGTAAGCAATCTCTTTATTTTATTAATATATCTCTAGAGGAGATAGAGTACAAAGCGAACACCGCAACCATAGGTTAGCATTACATTGAACTTGAAATTAAAATAAGCGTGCTCACGCATGCAATTATGTAATTGTTATTAATTCTTCTTTTCAATTTTACAATATAATATGTATCTAATATATACACCAACTCCTTCTTTCAATCCCCAACAATCTTCTAGATTAAAATTTAATCTATAACTTGAAAGGCTTTTAGTAACATCCACATTTATAACAACATCATAGGTTCCCTTGAGCGTTGAACCATAACTACCATAACCAAAAAGCGATAAGCAAAATAGCATACTTATGTGACAAAGTATACGCAAAACCATTGATATGAACAAACCCCAAATGGGGTCTACACTCATACCATTAGTAGCACCAGTAATGGATATATGAATTCTTACTATATAAAGCTTACATTACTAACGTCTTAAACCTTAAACAGACGATCAACATCTGATGTGCCTTCAGCAAAATGAACATCGTCATGAATAATTAAACTATCTTCCAATGAATCGAAAATAACTTTCGAATGATTCATAGAAAATATTGTTTTTATAAAATGATAAAAACAATAGAGAGAGCAAGACTGAGAGAGAGAGAGAGAGATATAATGGATGAAATGAATTATGAGGCAGTATTCACCAATTGATATAGATATCTAAAGAGGAAGTGTAACATTTCATCCCATTTACGGATCATCTACGTGGCATGGGATGATGCAGCAGTTTACATTTTGTAACATGTATGACATCATCGTAATACTAGTAATGGGATGCCATCCTAAGCGCTGTCCCATGTATTATGAAAATATATGGGGGCATAATGGTAAACGTACCATTAAAATATTCAATTATATTCATCAAATGACTTAAAAGTCAATTATATTGCCTGTATGGACTGGGTTAACATAACCCTAAGCGCAAGAATGACACTTTCCCTGACGGGCTGAAGGCCCAACGTAGCCTATTGTGCTGAGTATTTAATAGAATGGGCTGCGGAGAAAGTAGCAGCCCAATAACAATATGGGCCAAGCCCATTAACTTAATTATGGAATAAAATAAATAAAATGAATAACTGCGTCAGAATGATGCAAGCAATCTCTTTATTTTATTAATATATCTCCAGAGGAGATAGAGTACAAATTGAACACCAGCAACCATAGGTTGCGTACATTAAACTTGGAAATTAAAATAGCATGCTCACGCATGCAATTATGTAATTGTTATCAATTCTTCTTTTCCATTTTACAATATAATATGTATCTAATATATACACCAACGCCTTCCTTCAATCCCCAACAATCTTCTAGATTAAAATTCAATCTATAACTTGAAAGGCTTTTAGTAACATCGTTGTTTATAACAGCATAGGTTCCACTGAACGTTGAACCATAACTACCATCACCAAAAGCGACTGGCAAAATATCATACTCATGTGACGAAGTATCTGCAAAACCATTGATATGAACAAACCCCAAACGGGTGCTGCCACTACCACCATTAGCAGCACCAGCAATGGATATATGAATTCTTTCTATATAAAGCTTAACAGCATTACTAACGACTTCAACCTTAAACAGACGATCAACATCTGATGTGCCTTCAACAAAATGAACATCGTCATGAATAATTAAACTATCTTCCAATGAATCAAAAATAACTTTCGAATGATTCATAGAGAATATTGTTTTTATAAAATGATAAAAACAATAGAGAGAGAGAGAGAGAGAGAGAGTGATAATGGATGAAATGAATTATGAGGCAGTATTCACCTGTTTATATAGATATCTAAAGAGAAAGCATAAGATTTCAACCCATTTACGGATCATCTACACATGGCATGGGATAATCCCGGTTTACATTTTGTAACATGTATGACATCGTAGTGGGGGTAGTGGCAGCACCCGTTTGGGGTTTGTACATATCAATGGTTTTGCAGATATTTTGTCACATAAGTATGCTATTTTTCCAGTCGCTTTCGGTGATGGTAGTTATGGTTCAACGTTCAGTGGAACCTATGATGTTGTTATAAACAGGGATGTTACTAAAGCCTTTCAAGTTATAGATTAAATTCTAATCTAGAAGATTGTTGAGATTGAATAAAGAATGTTTGTATATATTAGATCCTATTATATTGTAAAATTGAAAGAAGAATTGATAACATTTAATAGTTATTTAATAAATGCTATTTTAATTTCAAAGGTTTAATGTACAACCTATGGTTCCTGTTCTAGTATTACAGGGCTGTTACATCATAGAGGTGTCTATAATTGAACTTAAACCACGATTGCTTACGCATGCTTATGCTGCTTAGACTTAATCTAATACAATCTTGATTCTTGACTCGTAATCATAGCAGAAAACTCCATTAACTTTCATGAAGTGGCATGGTGTTATAGCGAAAGTGAATCTTTCTTATGGATTACTAGAGGAGATAGAGTACAAAGCGAACACCGGCAACTTCTTGTGTGCTTTGAAATTAAAAATTACAATAGCATGCTCACGCATGCGATGACTTAACTAGAAGAACATAACACTTGCATATTAGCTCTGTATTGAGCAATACTAGCTATGCCTCTTAACACAAGAAATAACCTTCCACGGTTATTTAACCTTCCCTTCTTAATATACTTCGACACCTTCCATGAAAATGTGTGTAGACGTGCCCGTGGGCCTTATGCTACAGTTCGGACTCAAATAGCCACGGTTCTTAATCTGATCTCGCAAAGTGCAATGCGAGATTGATAAATCACCAAAGAGTTCAAATCTGGCAAATCGTTTTGGAAAACAGATTTTTTTGAAAGAAGTGCCAAACATGGACTGCTTTGTCAGATACAGAGTCGCCACCTAAATATTTTTTATGGGGAATTTAGGAAACCCTGACTCGTTTGCCTAAGGCCACGTGTCCATCATCACCAAAGTTGCCTCGGCTCGAAAACTTGGGTACGATTGGGGAAGGTCAGCTATGAGCATCCCCTCTCGCCCGATCAAAGATCGGCCTCTACTGACCATGATATCTAGTTTTGAAAACATTATGCATTCTTATTCCGGTTAATTAGCTAATCTTACTATGTGATGCGCACAACACAAAAGTATAAACTAGATCACCTAATTTGGAACAAAGCATCGCATATCCGTTTATTTGGAAAATGGTTTGAAATTTGCTACTCGCAAGTAGGCTAAAACACGGATTTCAACAAGTTGTTCCAAATCAAACAATCCAACCTTCACCCATAGGCATTCAAGCAGTTTACATCACATAAGCATATAGCCACATGGTAAGCATGCTGTCATGTTAACATTCACACTTATGCAAGATGCTAAAGCATAAAAAGTTCTGAGTACTCGAGCCAAAACAAAAGAACTTGTTAGCAATCAATGTATGATCCAAGTCCATGTTGAGATGGCTAATGCATCGCATACAAAATGCAACTAGAATAGGCTCGGCTAATCCTAGGATGGCATGTGGAATGCAGCAAATAACACGTATTCAAGTTAGATTTGAAATACTATGCAGTTAGCATGATGCGTCGAGCCCGGTGCATGCAATACAAATGAATGGATGCACGCATGCATAGCATAAGGATGCTAAATTAAATATGCCCTAATACTAGCCATCAAAAGCAGGTAAGTAAAAGGGAGAAAGACGTGGGGTGGGAAGACATTCACACACACACACACACTTATTACAAATTCGCCCTCGCTCGAAGGGACCGAAAGAATAATACAAATTAATTAACCTACAAGCTAATTAACTAATTTATACAGCACTCAACTAATTAATGAATCAAGTAAGCTACTGAAAGCAGTAAAAGGCCTCGGGAAGAGGTATGCACGCATGCTCGGATTGGATTCGCTCGAAAATCCACCGCCATGCACAAGCTACCTCTATTTACTGCCAGCATCTTTGAGCTTCACAAGTCCCAAGGAACACTCTCTGATCACAGTGGAAGGTCACCGGCCAAGGGGGAACACCACTGGCCATGGAGGAGTGGTCATCGACCATCTACTGGGCTCTTGGCCACTAATTCATGGCCGGTCGGCACTAGATGTGGTCGGTCGGCCATGTATGCCTGCAGAATCCTGTTTTGACAGCAGCAAAGGGTAAACATGGCATGGCAATACATTTCAAGCAAATGTGTGCACCAACACCCTCCTTATCATGTTCATGACTCAAAGGAGGATGGTCCTTGATTCTCGGACCACCAATCGTGCATTTCAATGTGTGATGGCCCAAGAAACCAAGTGTGCCATTTCAATATCAAATGAAATGCAAACCAAATAAACGGATAAGGCCCAACCTCTATCATGGTGATTTCAAGAGGCAAGGCATGCATGCTAAGTATGAAACATGACAATGCAAACAAGCACACAAGGCATGTAACGTGTTAGGCAACCAAACAAAAAAGGAATGCATGCCAAATGCAATGTGATTCAAGCATGCAACACATACGATAGGCCAAGTATGCAACAACGCACAACAACATGCGAATGATGGACTTGAGCTAATTTAGGCAGCTCTCAAACAAGCCCCAAACAATGGCCAAGTGCTATGGAAATGAGGTACAAATGCACATGCAAACATGCATACAAATGGACCAACACTCAAGCATAAAGAGGGGACTTTTAAGCACACTTAAAAGAGGACAAATAGCATACATGGTAAGCTTTGAAAATATGTAGAAGATGATGCCAAATCAACCTACCAATACAAGCAAAGCATGCAACCAAGCCCAAGGACTTAAACTATGGTCATGTGACACATGAAGCAAATGACCAAAGCGGACCAAAACAGTCCCAAATCATGCCCCCCAAAAACCATTTAGATGGCATCTAAATGACCTAATCTTAGAGGCATGCACAATGGTACAAACATGGAGCATGAAACACCAACCTTTAAAGCACTAAAGGAGCATCAAATGCAAGCATACAAGCATACCATATGGACTGAAATGACATGGTAAGTGGTTCCAAACCACTGAAATAAGCCAAGTAATGCATGCTCAACACTCACACATTCAAGGCTAACAAGCTAAAATACAAGGTGGCTACACAAAGCATGCCATGGATGGCCCAAATGACCAAAATCAGACCTCAAGAACATCAAAATATGTATAAAAGCTTCACAAAGCTAGGCCAAAACAAGCAAGCATAGTAGTCTAAATGCTAAGTACATGTTAAGGCAAATAATGGCATTACAAGACAAGTATGCAAAGCAAGCATGGTGTGTCTAAACCAATTAAAAATGGTGCTATATCATGAAAAAATAAGCACAAATACTAGCTAAGACATGGCCAACATGAACTCAACAATGGTGCTCACACATGAGGCTAAAATGGCACATATTGAAGGCAACAAGGAGAGGGGATGACCCCCTCCTTCTTAGGACATTAAAGCACCATTCCCACCACTAAAATCCCTCTAGATTTTAGTGGTGAGGAGAAACAAAACAAGGTGGTTCAGAGCTCACCAAAATAGCACAAAAATGGGGCCAAACAAGGCCTAAGAGGGTCAGACTACCCTAAACACCTAAGCATCCTTAGACAACTATTTTAAGCACTTAAAATTTTAACTTTTATATGTTATAGACTAAGCTTAAAAAAAGATGCAAGGATGGATATAAGCCTATGCAAAAATGGGGTATTTAAAGGGAAAGTTCTTACCCTTGCAGACCTCTTCAAGAACAATGCTCGAGAGCCTTTCTTAGGTCTCATCGACTCAAAACCTCTAAAAATCACTCTTTAGCACCTCAGTAGCCAAAGGAAAGTGTAACTCTAGGTTTTTGTGTGCAAAACTATGAACAAAACACCTTAAGGCAAAAAGAAAAGAGGGAGATATAGAGATAGAGATACAGAATCTGAGATCCTAAACCGTAATCTCAGACCCTCTCTAGAAATTTTTGTAACCCTAGGGGAGGGAGGAGAAGGTGTCCCTTTATAGAGATTCACTCTTGCAAAGCTTACAAAACAAGCTAAGCAAGAGTGAAATCCCTCCATACACGTGTATGGAGGGGGTGCAAAGTGGGCGCCAGTTATCACAGCTGGCACAAAATATCTTAATAGCGAGATGCACTGGTCGACTTGCCAAAAATGACAAATTGGCCAAAACAATGGTCGGCCGATCACAAAGAGTGCCAGTCGGCCAAACATTTGGCCGATGGCAACAAAACAATAGCCAGTGGCCTCAAGCCATGGCCGGTGAGGTGTGGGGATGGCCAAAAAGCCATTCCCTACCCCTCAAAAGCAAAACACAAGTATTTGGTGCAAAACCAAACACAAAACAGTCGAGTCGAGAGGTCTTGAGGCAAGGCGTGTGGCAGAGACCTCTGGGAACTCAAGACGAACACAAATAAGAATGATCATAGAGTGTTCAAAGCGATGGCGTCCAAGTCTCAGGGCGGTAAAAAATGGGGTGTCTACAATGTCTTTGCACATTTTTAATCTCTGTAGAAGGATCTCTAATAGGAACAACACTAACATTAGAACATAGTACTCCACTTTTACCCGCTTCCTTTCTTTGCGGCTTCCTAATAAAATAATAATAAATATGAGTAATCTGGTCCACTTAGATAGGGAAGGCGTTTTGGTTTTACTATATTTGAAGATTTTTGCTTTAAGCAAAATATATTTGATAATGAAGTGAAATACTTCATTGTTGGTCCGAAGAAGAGCTCCTCCACCCTTAGAGACCATTATCAAGGGTTCATCTCTTTCACGAAGGTGAAAACGCTTTGAGTGTTAAAGATTTCCTTGGTTCTCGGTGTTCATCTAACTAGTTCTCTTGGTGCATTGTGTTTATACAATTCATTTTATATAATAGACTCGGAGAAAGTAGCAATGATAACAATATGGGCCAAGCCCATTAAAATATCACAATTATATTCATTACGACTTAAAGTCAATTATATTGGCTATATGGGTTGGGCTTAACATAACTAGCGCAAAGATGACACAATCACGGCGGTGAAGGCCCAACGTTGCCTAATGAAATTTGCGGAGAAAGTAGAAGCCCGATAACAATATGGGCCAAGCCCATTAACAATTATGGAATAAAATAATAAAATGAATCTGCGTAAGCATGATGCAAGCAATCTCTTTATTTTATTAATATATCTCCAAAAGAGATGAGTACAAGCGAACACCGGGAACTACAATTGCATACATTGAATTAAATTATGGAATTTATTCCATGAGGAGTCTGACTTTGATCTTTGATTTGGAATCATTGCTCAATCATTGTTCATGGTTTAATCCAACACTGTAAGATTATCTACCATAAGTTCTGATGTGTTGGATCTAGTGGTGATACTATTTTCAAAGATGTTTCTCATTATTCAATGAGGGATTATGATAGGTTTCAGAGAAACCAAGAGGATATAAGACATGCTGATGTCATTGCTAGAAGATCTGCAGAGATGAAGAGACGTGAGGAGGTACGTAAGGGTAAAAAGAAGATGAAAGAAGCAGAGGATCAGAGGAAGAAGACTAACTCTCTCATGTTGCCACACGGCATACTGTACGTCAGCACCAAAAAGCGAAATGGGAATTTCCCCTTCAAAATTTAATGTAGACACCAAGTGGATTGAGCTGTAGGCATATTAATAATATGCAACACTTTGAAAGGAATGTGGGGGAGGAAAGAACAGGGCCGGGTTGAACAATAGCCATACTAATAATATGCAACACTTTAAAGGGAAGGAGGGAGAAGAAACGAAGCTAGGGTATACCTCGCTCCCTTTCTCTGCTGACCTTCCTAATAAAATAATAATAAATATGAGTAATCATGTTCCACCTAGACGAAGGCATTTTGTTTTACTATATTTGAAGATTTTTGCTTTAAGCAAAATATATTTAATAATGAAGTGAAATACTTCATTGTTGGTGCAGAAGAGCTCCTCCACCCTTAGAGACCATTATCAAGGTTCATCTATTTCATGAAGGTGAAAAGGCACGGTGCTATTAAAGATTTCCTTGGTTCTCGAATTTGTTCATCTAACCGGTTCTATTGGTTCACACTCATAGAACAAGGTCCATTGTTCTAAGGAAGGTCACGATCCTCTATGAGATTGGTGAGCCCTCCATCCTGAATTGCATAAGAAAGAGGATACAACTCTGTGAAGAAGATCGTATGATGCTAAAATTGAAGATCTGACATGTATAATAGATATGTTTGTTTAATGAAGAGGAAAGCATTCATGGAGAATTATGTTGATGTACACCCTCGTCATCCATGGCGGAACATTCTTTTAGAATATTTATCAAGTGATCCGGATCATAGATCTATTCTTTGGATCTCTGGTTTAGATGTTGGTGAAGGAAAAATTTGAATTCTCAAAGGTTTTGGAGGCAAAATATGATTATTTTGTTGTTAAGCCTACTAAGATTGAAAACATGATGTATTATTACGTAGATGATAATACCACAAAGCATGTTTGTGTGGATATTCCTAGAAGAGTGCAATGAGTCACTATGGCGCAATATATGATTTCATAGAGAGTGTTAAGGATAAAATGATTGAGCACCAAATATAGACCTATTAAATCTGAGAATTAAATTTGGAGCATTGTGTTGTAATAGTGTCGGCTTCACGATTACGAGAAAATATCATTTGATAGAATTATTTTAATTCATTGTAATCCATATCCGTAAGGCTACGTTGTTTCTTCAGGCCGTCAGGCATGTGTCATCCTTACGCTTGGGGTTATGTTTACCCAGCCTAAGTTGTAATATTATATTATTATTTGAATAAAGGAGTTTACTTTTCAATGGATTTGTTTATTTATTATTAAATATAATTTGTAGTTCCCTTTCAAATCCGTTTTACATTAATTATATGAATAAATAATTAAATCTTAATTCTCAATCTCGGATTTCAAATATTATATATTACAATTGAGCGTGTGTTTGAAATCCGCCAATGAGAATTAAGATTTAATTATTTATTCATATAATATTAAAATATTACAACTTGGGCTGGGTTAACATAACCCCAAGCGCAAGGATGACACATGCCTGACGGCCTAAAGAAACAACGTAGCCTAGTGGGCTGGGCCCATTACATTAACAGTATATAATATTATATTTATCTTCCGATATCTTCAATGGATCGGTAGAAATTAGCCATCAACGTGGCGTGAATCTTCCATTGACTATTTTGCCGAGGATGTAAACCATTAAAACAACTTTGTTTTGCTTGAACCATAGATGTATTATAATTTTTTAAAGCTGTATAACTCATTGTAAATGATCATGACTAACGCTCTCGTGTTGCCATACGGCATATTATGCATCCGCACCAAAAAAGAAAATGGAATTTCCTTCAAAATTTAATGTAAACACCACCAAGTGGATTGAACTATAGGCATATTACCCTCCCTTTCTTCTGACCTTCCTAATAAAATAATAATAAATATGAGTAGTCCTGTTCTATGGATATATTTTGCATAAGCTAGGTTAATAATCATAAACACCTTTATGATCACAAATAACTTTCTTATAGATCAAAGAACTCAATAAACACTATAGTTTATCTTGTCAACACCAATTTTGCAAATTGGTTTAAAACCTTCAATATTTACAAATAAACTATCTCCAGGAATATCTGACTTCGATGACAATTCATAAACACCATTATCTCGGCGTCTGAATAGTAAATTTATTGCTCTCCTTAATCTCCAAAGGAACAAGCAATTGGTTTGATGATATCCTCTTCAACATCTCTATAAACCTTCGGCGTTTACGACATGCTTTCTTCAAGCGACATAAGAAGATATACGTGCTTGATCATCTATTGAATTAGAATCCACTTGAGATAGATGATCATGAGAACTACAAAACCACCTTAAAGAGTATGAATATTATACTCTTCTATCATAGGATCAAACAACAAGGATGAGGAACATAAATCATCTCTCTCTTATTTTTAATAAAGAAATGCTTTCAAATATAAAAAAGAAGATGTGCAAAGCCATATATATATATACATAGCGTGCCCCATCATGTGAGGGCACATGATACACTGGGGCGGGACACCATCCGTAATACCCGATAATGGGATGGTGTCGAGGGTATTCTGATCATTTTGAAAATATATGGGGGCATAATGGTAAACTTACCATTAAAATATTCAATTATATTCATTACCCGCTCCTTTCTTTGTAGCCTTCCTAATAAAATAATAATAAATATGAGTAATCTGTTCCACTTAGGCAGGGAAAGGCGTTTTGTTTTACTATATTTGAAGATTTTTGCTTTAAGCAAAATATATTTAGTAATGAAGTGAAATACTTCATTGTTGGTGCGAAGAAAGCTCCTCCACCGTTAGAGACCATTATTAAGAGTTCATCTCTTTCATGAAGGTGAAAAGGCACAGTCTTTATTAAAGATTTCCTTGGTTCTCAGTTGTTCATCTAACCGGTTCTCTTGGTTCGGACTCCTGAGAACAAGATGCATTGTTCTAAGGAAGGTGCGATCTGTATGAGATTGGTGAGCCCTCCATCCTGGTCATCATAAGAGAAATAAATAGAACATAGTACTCCACTTTTAATGGAAACTATAGATCTTGCATACTACGCAACTTGCAATGAATTGCTCGTAAACATTTTAACCATATCTGCTTGAGTGGTAACATCATTACTATAACATAACCTCCAAAATGATTTCCTTGACTTTCAACATATATATGACCTCTGAGATCCACTTCGTTACATGATAATTTTCTTTCAAAATTGGAACTCATGAAAATCAATGTTATTTCCCCCAATTACAAAATTTAAAGTATAAAATTTGAACATGATGCACAAGTATATTATATGAGCGTTTTCTCTTCTGCAAAATTGTTTTATAAAATGATAAAAATAAGAAGCACCACGGAGAAGGAGAGAGGGATGAAATGAATTATGATGGAGTATTCACCTCTTTATATAGATATCTAAAGAGGAAGCGTGGCATTTCATCCCTTATGGATCATTGACACGGCATGGGATGATCTAATGGTGTACCTCTTGGGATATATATGAGCTCCGTCTCTAATCTTCCGTTTATTGGATCCACGTTTAAGATGCACACCATGTTCCCATGGACCTACAATACGAGATTCTTCTTTCTTTGCATAAGCTATAGCCTCTTCAGGAGTATCTCTCATCTTCTTAAGATGAGGATGTAAACCATTAAAACACTATTCTTCTTTAACCATAGATGTATTATAATTTTTAAACTATATAACTCCTTGTAAATGATCATGGGCCAAGCCTATTACCTTAATTATGGAAGAAAATAAATAAAATGAATAACTGCGTAAGCATGATGTAAGCAATCTCTTTATTTTATTAATATATCTCCAGAGGAGATAGAGTACAAACTGAACACCAGCAACCATAGGTTGCGTACATTAAACTTGGAAATTAAAATAGCATGCTCGCGCATGCAATTATGTAATTGTTATCACTTCTTCTTTTCAATTTTACAATATAATATATATCTAATATATACACCAATGCCTTCCTTCAATCCCCAACAATCTTCTAGATTAAAATTGAATATTTTAATGGTAAGTTTACCATTATGCCCCCATATATTTTCATAATACCTAGGACAGCCCCTGGGACAGCATCCCATTACTAGCATTACGAGATGTTGTTACATGTTACAAAATGTAAACCGTTGGATCATCCCATGCCACGTGTAGATGATTCGTAAATGGGATGAAATGTTACGCTTCCTCTGTAGATATCTATATAAAGAGGTGAATACTCCCTCATAATTCATTTCATCCATTATCTTTCTCTCTCTCTCTTGCTGGTGCTCTCTCTCTCTCTCTATTGTTTTTATCACTTTATAAAACAATATTCCTATGAATCATTGAAAGTTATTTTTGATTCATTGGAAGATAGTTTAATTATTCACGACGATGTTCATTTCTTTGAAAGCACATGGATATTGATAAATGCATTTAGGTTGAAAACGTTAGTAATCTTTGTTAAGCTTTACATAGAAAAATTCATATATCCATTCTTTGGTCTTGCTAATGGTGGTAGTGGCGGCTTTGTTTGGGGTGTGTTCATATCAATGGTTTTACAGATACTTTGTTACATAAGTATGCTATTTTTCCAGTTGCTTTTCGTGATGGTAGTTAGGGTTCAACGTTCAATGGAACCTATGATGTTGTTATCAATAGGGATGTTACTAAAAGCCTTTCAAGTTATAGATTAAATTTTAATCTAGAAGATTGTTCGGGATTGAAGGAAGGCGTTGGTGTATATATTAGATACATGGATATACATGAATTGTATAACACAATTCATATCTAAATAATATAATAGGAATTATAAAAACCTTCCACTTAGACAGGAAAGGCATTTTTGTTTTACTATATTTGAAGATTTTTGCTTTAAGCAAAATATATTTGGCAATGGAGTGCAATAGTTCATTGTCGGAATCTTGAAGAAACTCCTCCACCCTTAGAGACCATTATCAAGGGTTCATCTCTTTCATGAAGGTGAAAAGGCCTGGTGCTGTTAAAGATGTCCTTGGTTCTCAGACTGTTCATCTAACCAGTTCTAGTGGTTCAGACTCACAGAACAAGGTCTACAGTTCTAAGGAAGGTACAATCCTCCATGAGATTGGTGAGCCCTCCATCCCTGGTCAGCATAAGAGAAAGAGGATACAAATCTGTGAAGAAGATCCGGACAATGCTAAAATTGAAGATCCAAACATGTATAATAGATATGTTTGTTTAATGAAAAAGAAAGCATTCATGGAGAATTACGGTGACGTAAACCCTCGTCATCCATGGTAGAATATTCTTTTAGAATATTTATCAAGTGATCCAGATCGTAGATCTATTTAGCGGATCTACGGTCCAAATGGTGTGAAGAAAGTAAATTCTCAAAGGTTTTGCGAGGCAAAATATGATTATTTTGTTGCTAAGCCTACTAAGATTGAAAACATGATGTATTATTACATAGATGATAATACCACAAAGCATGTTTGTATGGATATTCTAGAAAATGCAGTAGAGTCAATGACACATTACATGATTTCATAGAGAGTGTTAAGGATAGAATGATTGAGCACCAAATATAGACCTATTAAGTACAGAGAATTAAATTTGGTGCATTATGTTGTAGTGAACAATCAGCTTCCTAATTAGGAGAAAATATCATTTGATAGAATTATTTTAATTCATTGTAATGCATATCCATAAGGCTATGTTGTTTCTTGAGCCGTCGGCATGTGTCATCCTTCGCTTGGGGTTATATTAACCAATCCCAGAGTTGTAATATTATATTATTATTTGAATGAAGAAGTTTACTTCTCAGCGGATTTGTATATTTATTATTAAATATAATTAGCGGTTCCTTTCATCCGTTTTATTTGCCTATATATAGGTAATGGAGGGAGCGGGCACTAGTATTCCCCCACTCCCTTTCATTGCAGCCTTCCCTAATAAAATAATAATAATTATGAGTAATCCTATTCCACTTAGAGAGGGAAGGCCTTTTTGTTTTACTATATTTGAAGATTTTTGCTTTAAGCAAAATATATTTAGGTAATGAGTAAAATACTTCATTATTGGTCGCAGAGAAAAACCTCGCCTCTGAGACCATTATCAAGGTTTATCTCTTTCACGAAGGTGAAAAGGCTTGGTCTTTATTAAAAGATTTCCTTGGTTCTCGGTTTCATCTAACGGTTCTCTTGGTTCACCTCCTGAACAAGGTCCATTGTTCTAAGGAAGGTGCGATCCTCCATGAGATTGGTGAGCCCTCCGTCCTGGGTGACATAAGAGAAGAGGATACAACTTGTCAAGAAGATCTGGCGATTGCTAAGTTGAAAGATCCGGAACCGCCATGTATAATAGATATGTTTGTTTAATGGCCAGAAGTGGAAAGCATTCATGGAGAATTATCTTTGGCGTACACTCATCATCCATGGAGAATATCCTTTTAGAATATTTATCAAGTGATCCAGATCATAGATCTATTCTTTGGATCACGGTTTAGATAGTGGTGAAGGAAGGCCAGATTCTCAAGGTTTTGGAGGCAAAATATGATTATTTTGTTGTTAAGCCTACTAAGATTGAAAAGCATGATGTATGATTACGTAGATGATAATACCACAAAGCATGTTTGTGTGGATATTCCTAGAAGAGTACATGAGTCACAATGTGTGTAATATATGATTTCATAGAGAATGTTAAGGATAGAATGATTGAGCACCAAAGATAGACCTATTAAGTCTGAGAGAATTAAATTGTGTGGATTGTGTTGTAATGAGTAATCGGCTTCTGATTCAGAAAATATCATTTGATAAGTATTTTAATTCTTTGTAATCCATATCCATAAGACTCGTTGTTTCTTGAGAGTCGGCATGTGTTATCCTTAAGCTTGGGGTTATGTTCTTGACCCAAGTTGTAATATTATATTCTTATTTCAAAAAAGGAGTTTACTTTTCAATGGATTTGTTTATTTATTATTAAATATAATTTATAGTTCCCTTTCAAATCCGTTTTATTTGCCTTTACGCCAGTAATGCGAGGAAGGCGAGGCACTAAATATTACCAGCTCCTTTCTTTGCAGCCTTCCCTAATAAAAAATAATAACAAATATAGTAATGCTATTTCACTTAGGCAGGGGAATGAGAAATTTTTGTTTTACTATATTTGAAGATTTTTTGCTTTAAGCAAAAATATATTTTAAATAATAAGATGAGATGCTTCATTATTAGAACAAAGAGAGAAACTCCTCCACCCTTAGAAGACCATGTATCAAGGTCCATCTCTTTCACGATGGTGAAATGGCTTTTAGGTGCTTTTAAAGATTACATCCCTTGGTTCTCATTTTGTTCATCGGCGATTCTCTTGGTTAAGATCCTCTGAGAACATGGTCTATTGTTCTAAAGAAGGTCTTGAGATCCCCTATGAGATTGGTGAGCCCTCCATCACACAGGTCGGCGTTGGAGAGAAAGAGGATACAACTCATGAGAGAAGATCTGACGGTAACTAAAATTGAAGATCCTTACATGTATATAATGATATGTTTGTTTAATGAAGAGGAAAAGCCAAACCAGTGAGGGTTATCTTTGGCGTACACCTAAATCATCCATGGCGAGAATATTCTTTTAGAATATTTATCAAGTGATCCGACGATCATAGATCTATTTACTAGATCTCTGGTCCAAATGGTTGGTGAAGGAAAGACTCAAATTCTCCAAAAGGTTTGGGCCAAATATGATTGCATTTTTGTTTGTTAAGCCCACTAAGATTTGAAAATATAATATCTATTATTGGCGAATGATGATAATACCACAAAAGCATGTTTGTGTTGGATATTCCTAGAAGAATGCAATGAGAGTCACTATGAAGCACAATATGTGATTTCATAGAGAATGTTCTAAGACCGAAGAATGATTGATTACCAAATATATGAAGCGTATTAAGTGCGATGGAGAATTAAATTTGGTGCATTGTGTTTAACAATGATTATTGACTGCAATTCACGAGAAAATATCAAGCTTTGATAGAAATTAGTTTAATTAAATTCCGTAATCCATATCCATAAAGCTCGTTGTTTCTCCGAGCCATCTGGATGTGTCATCCTTAAGCTTGGGGTTATGTTATGAACCATTTAAAGTTGTATTCATCAGTATATTATTATTGGAGATAAAAGGAGTTTACTTTTCAGCGGATTTGTTTATTTATTATTAAATATAATTTATGATTCCTTTCAAATCCGTTTTTTTGCCTTTATATAGGTAATACTTGAGGAAGCAATAGTATTACACTTCCGCTTCCTTTTCCTTACAGCCTTCACTAATAAAATAATAACAAATATGAGTAATCCTATTCCATAGATAAAAGGGAAGGCATTTTTGTTTTACAATATTTGAACATTTTGCTTTAAGCAAAATATATTTAGATAATAATTTAATACTTCATTGTTGAGTGCGACGGAGAAAGGCTCCTCCACCCTTAGAGGGCCATTATCAAGGGTTCATCTCTCTTCCACGAAGATGAAAAGAAATTGCGTTACTGGTGCAAAGATTTCCTTGGTTCTCGGAATACATTCATCGACCCAGTTCTCTTGGTTGAGACTCACTGAGAACAAAGGTTCTATTGCTCTAAGGAAGTCTGGGTCCCTATTTGTAAGTTGTTGGGCTCTCTCTATCACACGAATTAGGCATACGGGTGGTATAGAGAAAAGAGGATACAACTCATCCAAGAAGATCTAAGTAAGTGCTAAAATGCTGAAAATCCGACATGCCACTAATAGATATGTTTGTTTAATGAAGAGAAAGCATTTCTCATGGAAATTATGAGCGTACACCCCCGTCATCCATGCGAGAATATTCTTTTAGAATAAGTCTTATCAAGTGATCCGAGATCATTGAGTCTATTTCTTTGGATCTCTGGTCCGGATAATTGGTGAAGGAAATTTGAATTCTCAAAAGAGTTTTGGAGGCAAAAATATGATTATTTTACATTTGTTAAGCCTACTAAGATTGAAAACATGATGGCATTATTATGTAGATGATAATACCACAAAAGCATGTTTGTGTGTGGATATTCCTAGAAAGAGAAGTACTATGAGAGTCACAATGGCATAATATATGATTTCATAGAGAATGTTAAGGAATAAAATGATTACGAGCCACGAAAGATATGGGACCTGGCAAAGTCTGAGAGAAATTAAATTGTGTGCATTGTGTTTGTAATAGTATCGAACTTTACAGTTTGCAATATCATTGATAGGAAGTATTTTAAACTATTCTTTGTAATCCAATATCCATAAAGGCCTCGTTGTTTCTTGGTAGCCATTTGGCATGGGTCAAATCTACCCTTAAGCTTGGCAGGGTTACCTTCATTCAAGCCCAAGTTATCTAGTATTACCAATTATTATTTGAATAAAGGAGATTTACTTTTCAATGGATTTGTTTATTTATTATTAAATATAATTTATAGTTCCTTTTCAAATCCGTTTTGTTTTGCCTTTATGTAGGTAATAAGCGAGGAGGCGGGCACTAGTATTACCTAGCCTCCTTTCTTCCTCTTGGACGCCTTTCCTACTAAAATAATAATAAATATGAAGTAATCCTATTCCACTTAGATAGGGGAAAAGCGCTTTTTGTTTTACTATATTTAGAAGATTTTTGCTTTAAGCAAAATATGTTTTGATAATGAACTGAATATACTTCATTGTTGAATGCAGAGAAAACACTCCACCGCCACAGAGACCAAATATCAAGGGTTTATCTCTTTTGTGAGCGGTGAAAAATGCAGTGCTATTAAAAGATTTCATTGGTTCTCGAATTGCTTCATCGACCCAGTTTCTTTGGATTCGAGCCACTCAAGAACAAGGTATATTTTTCTAAGGAAAGGTCTGCAGGTCCTCCTATGCAAGATGGTGAGCCCTCGATCCTAGTCGGCATAAGAGAAAGAGGATACAACTTCTGTGAAGAAGATCATGATCTTTATTCTTTAAATTGAAGATCATGACATGTATAATAGATATGTTTTGTTTTAATGAAAAGGAAAGCATTCATGGATAATTATGCTACTTACGTACACCTCGTCACCCATGGTAGAATATTCTTTTAAGAATATTTATCAAAAGTGATCGGAATCATTAAGATCTATTTATTGGATCTGATGATCGAGATAATTGGTGAAGGAAAGAAATTTGCCCAAGATTCTCAAAGGTTTTTGGTGGCAAAATATGATTATTTTTCTTGACCAAAGCCTACCCAGATTGAAAAACATGATGTATTATTACGTAGATGATAACTACCACAAAGCATGTTTGTGATGATATTCCTAGAAGAAATACGGCATAATCACTGCTCCGCGCATAATATGTGATTTCATAGAGAGTGTTAAGGATAGAATAATTGAGCACCAAATATATGCCTATTAAGAAAATCTGAATGAATTAAATTTGGTGCATTGTGTTGTAATGAGTGATTACGAGAAAATATCATTTTGATAGAATTATTTTAATTCATTTGGTAATCCATATCCATAAGGCTACTTTTGTTTCTTAAGGCCGTCGGGCATGTGTCATAAATCCCTTGCGCTTGGCAGGGTTATGTTAACTTGAACCCAAGTTGTAATATTATATTATTATTTTTTGAGTAAAGTAGTTTTATTTTTCGGCCGAATTTGTTTGAGTTATTATTGAATATAATTTATA